>JAUPFT010000015.1:24371021-24971021 GCA_036936625.1 Parnassius smintheus behrii | reverse complement strand
GATTATCAAACAAATCAAATAATTATTTTATTAATTTAAGACTTATTTATTTTTTTTAAAACTAGGATTTTGTCCTGTATCGTGGAGGCAATTTACAAACATAATTTGCCCAAGGACAAACATCCAGATCCGGAACAATTATTTGGAGACTATACAAATACTTGTTCCGTGCGAGATTCGAACCCGCGGCCTCCAGCGCAGCAACTCATCGCTAAGCCACTGCGCCACGGAGCTGGTTTATGTTATCAATTTTCTACAATTTTATGCTGGGGCCACACTAACGAGAAATGCCGTTAATTATCGCGTTGATGGACGTTGAATGTAGGTGTGACCACGACTTCAACAAGGCCTTTGCCGTTTGGCGATAACTTGAGTAGCGGTACACTACGTTTGTCTGACTGTGCACGATGAGCGCAATAAAGTCGCACTTCACACACACAGAATAATAAAAAAATTATTACGTTTCTTATGATTCTGCAAACAGAGCCATGTTTATGGGATCCGACACTCAAAAGTTTTAAGAATCGTACAGCGCAAAATGATGCTTTGCGACGAATTATTCAATTATTATATTTTAATACAACTATCGAAAAATTAGAAGGGCGAAGGAAAACCTAATGGGTCTTTATAGAACCATTTTTAACACATTTAAAAAGTCTTCAAGGTACATTAACGCATTGAAATTTAATGAGAGCGTGTAGACGTAGACGTGTAGCCAACTTTATCGTGTTAAATTTGTGCGTTTATATTCATTGACGTTCCCCGATCGAGAAGTTTCACTCTTTTGATGTTGACTGCTTGCCGACGTTTAATAGCCTACATAAGTATTATTAAGATAAATTGGGCACGTAAGCTAAATAAAACTTTATCGCTGCGCGCGAGTGTCCGTATTACTTTGCATCCTTTCTCATTCCCACATCATGGCTTACTTTTTTCCGTGATTACTTAGGGCTGTCAAAAATATATTAAAAACACATGTAAGTAGGTACTTATTAAACTTATAACATGTATTAATATATATGCTCATTTATCTACTATTTTTACTCCTTCACCAAGGCATAGGATAAATAATATGTAGTGCTACTCATGCGTTAAATAAAGAGTGTAAATAAATAAATTAATTAAACGTTGCAAAATATTCTGACTGATCGAATGAACATATTTTTGCTACGAGGGCGGCACTGAAAATTTCGGGAATCAAGGAAGTGACACAACATTACTATTTAAAAATTTATTTGTTGCTTTTCGAAGTATTCTCCGCGAAATTTGACACATTTTTCCATACGATGGAACCAATCAGTGAAGCAAACATTCCATTCGGAAGTTGGGGTCTCCAAAATGGCCGTTTTGTAGGCGTCCACAGCTTCTTCAGGTGATGAAAATCTCTGTCCACGCAATTTATTCTTTATTTTAGGGAAAGTATAGAAACCATTAGGGCTTAGGTCGGGGTTGTACGGCGGATGGTCTAATAATTCTATGTTTTCTTGCTCTAAAAACTCTTTTGTTCTGTGTGCGGTGTGAGAACTCGCACTGTCGTGATGGAGGATGATGCGGCGGTTGCAGTTCTCTTTACAGAGTTAGGCACAGAATTCACATACATAGTACTAGGCTGCACTAAAAGTATCGGGAATGGAATATTTCCGCTGTTCCTGTCATATTAAAATCTTTTTAATTGAAAACTACTTGGTTTTGAAAATCAAATACCATTTATTTATTTAAAAAAGGATTCTCGGTCTTGACACAAGGTTTTGTCAAACTTGTTTAGTAGTTGAGAACACAGAGTACATTATATATACCTGGAATAGAGTTGCTAGTCGATTCCGTGGTACAGAGACATCTATAGTGGAGTTGTCGAACTAAACGGACGATATATCTATCTATTAATATATTCTGTATATAGTACAGCCCCATCCCTGGTGTACTGATTATTTTTAATTAATTTTACAAGATCACATAATTCTGCAACTAACTAGTTTTGTGCATATAGGCACAAAACTAGTTAGTTGCAGAATTATGTAATCAAAGGTAAATCATATAAAAGAAAACTCAATTTAAAAATAATAATCATCTTTATTCAGGTAATTTACACCCATAACCAGTAAAAAAATTAAGAATTAAGCAATCTACACAATTTCAGAAATAAATAAATAAATGTCGATCAATCGATATATTTCATCAAAGTAACAATTTTAAATTAATAAATCCAACAGTAATTATAAGTAGGCAGTAATGACAGTATACAAAGTAAATTAATCGAAATAAAATAACATAAAATTTAGTTTATTTAGTTTATCTTGGTATTTTAAATAATAAAGCAACTTATCTACTACACAAAAGTTATAAGAAAAATAAAATAAGATGCACAAATTACAAAAAAATACAATTGACAAAAAGTTGACAATTTTTATAAAAAAAAACTTAAATGTCCAATATCTTGAAAACGGTTAGGTTTGATGTATGGTGTTTCATAGTCGTAATAGTCGGTAATGATGCAAATTACAACCCCCTAAAGGATCTAAGTCGACTTAACCAATATAATTTATATTGAAATATATATACAGGGTTACCCTGTATATATATTTCAATATTTATCTACTATATTCCACTTGGCACTAACATTTGATGTTCCCTGGTCACATACAGTAGCAAGGATTTTAAAGCCAGACCCCTTCAATTTTCTTATATTTCTTTTAATCATTAAGGCTAATTCAGCTTTTTTTGTACTGCAAGCACAAAATGAATATGATATCGGCTGTTTATAGTTTTTAGAATACCTCTATTCTAAGTTCAGTCCTCACTACATCACCATTGTCAACTAAACCAGTAATTGAAATAATACTAGTTTTAACGGATTTTATCGCGTATATTTAACTATAAATACCCGACGTTTCGAGCGCTCTACAACACCGGAACGTCAGGTATTTATAGTTAAATATACGCGATAAAATCCGTAAAGACTAGTATTATTTCAATGCGTAGTGTTCGCGTAAATATAAGAAACCATTATGTAAACCAGTAATCCTGTCATTTTTCCTGTCATAACCTATATGTGGTGTTAAGGCCATTTCATCAAAAACCAGTGTACACAATTTATCATTGGCTTTCATTTTAGATAGATGCTTGCTTCTTAAACTGGTAAAATATGTTTTCATTTATACCAGGCTTAATATTGGCCTTAGATACCATCCTGCTTAAGGTTAAAGGTGATGGCAGAACAAATATTTTTTGCAGCATCCTGTAGGCTCTTGGCCCATGTTAAAAAAATGTAATGCCATCACCTTTTCATCAGGTGTGAATTGTCTGTCCCTTTTGTGTTTACCACATTCTCGAAATTGTAACATCGTAAAAACTATTGCCATTGAGGTAAAACTTTTAAATGCTAAATGATTTCTTAAATTTACGCGAACACTACACATTGAATAAAACTAAATTTACGGATTCTATCGCGTTTATTTAACTGATTTTACTTATTTTTAATTCCCGACGTTTCAGTTCACGACGTTACAGTCCACCCCGTGACCATGGGTGCTGTAAAGCACCCGAAACGTCGGGAATTAAAAATAAGTAAAATCAGTTAAATAAACGCGATAGAATCCGTAAATTTAGTTTTATTCAACTTTTAAATGCTTTCAAGAAAGTAGTATTTTCTAATAGATTCATTTTCTTCTTCAGTCTTTTTGTTCTTTCTTCATACTTTCTTATTTCTCATTTGCTTTATTCAAGCTTTTAAGTTTCTTTTTTAACATTGTAATTCTTGTACTAATTTGAGTCCTTTTGGGCTTAGTCACCTTCAAGCCTGAAATTAAAATGACAAAACATTATATTTATATAGACCAAGAAAATTTGTACTATAGTTTAGTAAAAATAAATTTAATTGTAGCAAGTTGATTGCATTTTGAATCATAATTTGGAACATAGTAGATAAATATTGAAATATACAATATGATAGGGTTACAGGTTAAGTCGACTTAGATCATTTAGGGGGTTGTATTTTGCATCATTACCGACTTTTTCGACCATGAAACACTATACACGAAACTTAACCGTTTTTAAGATATTGTAAATTTTAGTAATGCAATAGTGGAGTACTTGTGCAGGCGAAACATGATGAAATATAATGGCAAAAGTGATATAATATGTTTACTTATTAAAGTAATTATTAAAGTTAACATTTTGGTGTTTTATTTGGTACAAGAGCGAGCAAAGCAAGCTCGGGACTTGCGGCACACCAACTCAGATAGGTTTGGTTAGAAAGATTTGTGGTTATTTTTTCATAAACCACCCAGAAATAACGGGGGCTCCATCAACTAAACTTTGGTATTGCTTCGGTGAAGAGGGGTCACGCCCCCTCCCCGACTACCTATTAAGGTGATTTTTCTTATAATTTTATAAAATTTTGATCTTTAACATTTAATATAAAAATACCATGCATCTCATGGTGGGGGGACAGGTGGGGGGCGAATCTATCCCTTTCCACCTCCCTTCCCCCCGCCCCACAACCCCCTATTAAAGCAACTTGATATTAAAGCTTTACCAGAACCAGCACAAAACCCAGTGGGACTTTTTTTAAATAAAATTAATTTACAATATATTATCCTCAATTTAATTTATACAATAAAATCAATTTTAACTTATTGGATGTTTGAGCAGTAGTTGTCTCTTGCACATAACTTGATGTTGAAGCAATTTCTTGTGTATAACGTGTTTTAACAACAGCACCTGTAAAATCAATATATACAATGAATGATTATATTGTACTTGAAATATATTGACAACTTAACAATAGTACAAAGAGAAATGTGAACTGACGGCTCTAATAAAAATTCTAACCTGCTTGGGTTTATTAATTGCAAAGATTAATTCCTCTACTACCAATCAGCAAAAAATTACAGCATAAACATATTAGCCATGTAGAATTTGAACGACTAAGAGTGAAGGACTACCAACATCTTTCAACAGACAATATCAAACAACAAATACCATAAGTAGCATAACAAAATAAAACAAATAAAAATGAAGCTAAAAGTTACACATTCCATTTTATTAAAATGGAAGTTTATTATTAGTATTCGTTGTACAATAGAACACATGTGAAAAATATGCAGGTTGAGAAAATAGAATTGACTCGAGAAAATTCAAGAGCGATGATTTATTACGACATGATTACGACTTTCGAAGTGGTTTAACACAAAAACAGTGTGTTGACCGGATGATACATACATACATACATACATAAACACTCACGCCTGTCACCCAGAGGGATAGGCAGAGACTACAGACTTCCATTTAGCACGATCCTGACATACCTTTCTCGCCTCTTCCACATTCATATACCTACGCATACATGCTCGTCGGTTAAGGGTACTCTTAATTTGGCCCATTTTTAGTATATCGCCAATTTGGTCGACAAACTTCCGCCTAGGACGTCCCTTTCCGACTCTTCCATTCACTTCTGCAACATATATTTGCTTTGTCAGTCTTTCCGCATTCATTCTTTCTACATGACCAAACCACCGAAGCATTCCTTTCTTAATCCTGGTCACAGCATCATCTTGCAAACCACACTCTTCTTTTATCACACAGTTTCTCACCTTGTCACTCAGATTCAGCCCTAACATACTCCTTAGCGACCGCATTTCTACCGCATTTATTCTACTCTCGTGCTTCTTCTGCCACACCCAACTTTCACTACCATACGTTAAAGTAGGGACTAATACAGCACTGTGAATTGCCATACGTGCCTTTTTTGACACATTCTGACTTTTCACAATAGAGTGTAGAGCCCCATTTACGTTATTTCCTGCATTCACTCGTCGTTCAATGTCCTTATCATATCTCGCATCCCTGCTGAATACACATCCCAAATATACGAACTCATCCACTTGCTCAATTAACTCTCCTTCTATTCTTATTTCACATACCGTTTTGCTTTCATCTCTTTCAAAAACCATCACTTTCGTTTTCGTCTTACTCGCGTTCACTTTCATTCCCCTTTCTTTTAATGACCTGTTCATTAATGTAACCATCATTTGCAACTCGGCCGCCGACGACGCAAGTATGACTTGATCATCGGCGTACAAAAGGCATTTGATGGTTAACTCACCCATTCTTACCCCGCATTCTTCAACTTTCAAATTTTCCAAACAGCTGTCCATAAATAGGTTGAACAGCCACGGGGAAGCTACACAGCCCTGTCTGACACCTTTATGGATGCCAAACCAGTCCGAGTAGACCCCGTTGATTCTAACACAAGCACTCGAGTCCCTATACAGAGACTTTAATGCCTGTATCAAACCAGCGCTCAACCTAAATGCGTTCAGCGTTTGCCATAACACATCCCTGTCCACTCTGTCATAAGCCTTTTCCAAGTCCATGAACGCACAAAAAACTCTTTGGTTTTTCGCCAAAAACTTCTCCGCGATCATGCGCATGGAAAAGACTTGATCTGTACACCCCATTCCCTTTCTAAATCCCGCTTGCACATCCCAAATTTTTTCATCAGTTTCTTTCATAACTCTTTCAATTAGTACCTTAGCATACAGTTTTCCCACAATGCTAAGAAGGCTGATACCACGGTAGTTTTTACAGTCCTGCTGTGACCCTTTTCCCTTATATATTGGGACTATCACGGCTTTGCACCAGTCTCCCGGTACCCGCTTTAGTTCCCAACATAAATTAAACAAGGTGTACAGCAGGCCTGCCACCACGTCCTCTCCAGCCCTTAGCATTTCGAGTGAAACTCTATCATATCCGGCTGCCTTACCTACTTTCATGCTTTTCATTGCTTTCATTATTTCATCCATACTTATCTCCTTATCCCTTTCATCTTCTTTCGGAATTTCTATTTCATTTAGTTCACACTTCTCCTCAGTCATAAATTCGCTTTCAAAATATTCCTTCCATCTCTTTAGACTCAACACTTCATCATTCAGGATACAGCCATTCTCGTCTCGTATTGCATTCAATCTAGGCTGTTTTGAAAGTCCCCTGGTATTTCTTACGAGTTTCCAGAACATTTTAATATTTGCCTGGAAGTTATCCGATATTCTTCTATCATTCCTATCCGTTCTTTCTTGCTTTTTCCTTTCAACTAATTCTTTTACTCTCTTATTTAAACGTTTAAACTCTGCCTTTTTCCTTTCATTCTCATCATTCTTACCGCCAGAGTTACCAGCTTTGGTCGCTAGTAAATCTAGCCATGCTCTCTTCTTTGCTTCAACTTCCATACGTACCTCGTCATCCCACCATAACGTATTGTCTTTCCTTTCATTCATTCTCTTACTAACACCACATACTTCGGTAGCTGCATCCACTAAACCTTTCTTAACATTATGCCACACATTCTCCAAGTCTAACTCATTCACACACAACTCATCCAAATTACTTATATTTTCTCTCAGTCTGCATTTGTACTTGTCTTTCACATCTTCATCTTGTAACCTCTCAATTCTTATACGCTGTAACGCAGTGGTAGACACAGATGTCCTATGCCGCCAACGTCTGAATAAACCCCTAATTCGGCATAAGACCAGGTAGTGGTCGGTCCCTACGTTGGACCCCCGGTAAACCCTTGTATCCACCACTGCGCTCCTCATTCTTTCATCCACAGTTATGAAATCTATCATGCTTCTATCATCACCTCTTTCCCAAGTATACATGTGAATCTTCTTATGACGAAAGAAAGTGTTCGTCACAAAAAGATTCCTTTCCACACATACGGTGAGGAGGCTTTCACCATTCTCATTTATACTTTCATCACCAAACGTTCCCAATATCCTTTCATAACCAAGCCTCCTCACCCCAACCCTTCCATTAAAATCTCCTAGCATAATAATATTTTCATTTCCCTTACACTTCATTAGCACCATCCTTACCATTTCCCAAAACTGCTCCCGGATATAAGTGGGCTTAGACATGTCTGGGGCGTAGACCCCTAACACAAACAACTTCTTTAAGCCCACTTTCATTCGTATCCATAGCAGTCTTGGGCTTACACATTCATACTCTTTCACACATTGGCCCATTCGTTCTGAAAGGATGATCCCTACTCCCTGGCATGCCCGCTCGATCTCGTCTACACCAGACCAGTATGCGGTATACATGCCATGTGCAGTGACATCCTTCCCCTTCCTTTTCGTCTCATTTACACATAATACATCTATTACTCTATCATACATCATATCGCATACTTCATCCATTTTATCATTCATTGCCCCACATACATTCAACGTAGCCAGACGGGCCTCTGCAATCCACTTTTCGCCTCTCTGGGAAACAGAACGTGACGGGTGGCGAACCTCGTCGCCGGTTTTCCTCCCGGAGATTCTTCGCACCCCTGCCCCATTAAAGGGGCGCCGGGAACTCGGGGCCATTTCTTTTACTTTTTGCCTCATGGTGCGAAAACTAGGGCGTGGCATATTTTACGCCGCTACCACACGGCGAGTAGCCGAGTCTGTTCTTTCGGCTTTGTCGCTCTTTTAGCACCACCCGGGGGAAACGTGTAGGGTGGGCCTAGGATTAGGTGGTCGAAGCCTACGGACGCGAGCGACTTATCCCCCTTTGACCGGATGATTTCTGCATTTAATGATGAAACCCCATCCAAAACCACAATTTATCGCTGGTTTGCTGAATTTCAACGTGGACGTGTCAAGTTCAGTGATGATCCCCGTCAAGGTCGTCCAAAAACTGCAGTCACCCAAGAAAACGTTGATGATGTGCGTAAGCTGATTGAGGAAGATCGACATGTGACATACCGCGAAATTTAGACAACTTTAGACATTGGCATGAGTCAAATACAAATAATCTTGCATGAACAATTAGGTGTAAAAAGTTGTTTTCCCGATGGATAGCGCATTCGCTCTGTGAAGAGCAAAAAGCGGCTCGCGTTGCTTGGTGGGTCAGAACTCTCGAAAGATTCCACGCAGGATCCTCAAATGCTGTACACAACATCGTATCAGGTGACGAATCCTGAATATACGCGTACGAACCCGAAACAAAAAACCAAGTCATGAGTTTGGGTGTTCGAAAATGAGTTAAAGCCAACAAAAATTGTTCATTCACGGAGTGTTGTAAAAAAAATGGTGGCCACGTTTGTCTCCAAAACCAGCCATGTTACGACTATTCCTCTTGAGTGACAAAGAACGGTTAATGCAGAATGGTATGCTAGCATTTGTTTGCCACAGGTCATTTCAAAACAAGTCCTTATTGTTGTCTGTATTCAAGATTCACGCAAAAACTACAGAACAGATTTCTATGACAATTTTGTGTGTAGGTAGTTAGGGACCCGGGGCTACTTATAGGCTACTTTTTATCCGCTTACGAAACTTCAAAAAAGGAAGGTTAAGTATTTTCCTTCCTTTAGATTTAGATGTTGATTTCTATATTATACGATTGATGTGTTTCATTAAAATAAAGAAAGCCCAAAATTTGTTTAAGCCATTGCGTTATAAATTGAACTACGCCAAAAATCTACGATATAATTGTTGCATTCACTTTTTCAAGACAGGGCCATCTAACGTAAAATACAAAATGGAGTGACATTTTGCCTACCGTTACTAATAAAATTAAATAATATAAATGACTTACTTTTATGTAGTTATTTATTTTTATTTATAATTGATTTCAAAATTCTAATGTACATTTTTTAGTTTTTGTTATTTATTATACCATTGAAGGCGTGATACCATTGTCTAATTAAGGCTAAGAAAAGGGCAGCATATAGGAAGTGTAAATGTGTGTCATTGTCATTTTGCCCATCTCTAATTTAGAAACTAGTTTTTTATATTTCTAAAACAAAAATTGAAAATTCATGAATGTTTTTATTTTTCTACTCTCCATAGACTTGTTGAAAATCATATCCTAGATAGCATGAAATTTTTGGAATTTGGAACCATAAACTATAATATTCACAGTTTATACACGCATTCACACCACATATACACATTACAATAAAATAATATCATTATTATTAACAATCATTACATTAATTAATTAAAGTAATAATTGTATTGCGTACGTGACAGTAATTATGCGCAGCTATCTCCTTTTTTTTTTTTTGCGCCCGAAGCAAATATGGGCAACCCTCCGGAAAGCGGGGGAGGGAGGTTGGGAATGCTCATAGCATACCACGCAGCCGGCAGCGTGGTTATGTGGCGACTTTTACCCACTAAACCCAACCTTTTAGGAATTGGCTTAACGATCTGACTAGAGATCTCTAAGCCGTATACGAACGCGACCCTCCTTGGCAGAAAGGAGGGCGCAAGCAGCTATCTCCTCCACGTTTCGTTCAGCGCTAGACTTACGTTTCGCGACGTAGCGACGTAGCGTAGCGGACCAGTGCGGTGAACCGTTGACTATGAAAAATTACGGTAACGATTAAAAACCAGTCTTGTAAAAATTAGTGTTCTCGCAAAATTTTCAGCAAAACAAATATTTTTTATAGTATTTAAAAAAGAAAAAGTGAAACATATTTTACATTTCTTTAAAGTGTAGGAATTGATATTTTCGAAACTGTTTTTTAATTTTCTTTTGGTGTTTAAATTAATAGCTCTATTAGGCGTTAAACATCCCTATGTTTAGGTTACATGCGTAAAAGGTCTTATTAAAGCCTCTGCCATGTACAAACTATAACAATATCAAGAAAAGTATTCAGAATACATTTATTTACATATTGTCTACAATAATCTGATCTGGTAATTTTTTTTATAAGTGCTTTAATTTTCTTATTTGAAGGGCTTAAAAAAGTGTAATTTCATGATTTTTTTACTGCAAATATCTATTAGAGAAATGTAGCAAAGTCGTATTTAAAACCACATAAAATAGAACCATTTTCAAGTGAATTGGAAATAAATAAAACTGATATATATATATCTATATATATATATATATATATATATATATATATATATATATATATATATATTCCATTTATAAACCAGAAACGCCTGAAAATTCTCTCAGTTCCGCAGTTCCGCTGGGATTTCTCGGCGTTCAGACGTGTGCAGTGTTGCTCAACGTTACTTTACCTCTCGCTCGCACGGTTGATCTCTTTCCCTCGCGCAGTTCTTATGGACTGAGCGGAGCATATCGTAAAAATTGCCCTACTTAAATATATATTTAATTGTCATATTAGTTCTAGTTTTTAGTGTATTAGTGTTTATATTAGTATTAGATTAATTGACTTGAACGTTTATATTCGGAGAATTTCAATTTATTACCAAAAAAAAAAAAAAACGGAAAAAGATGGATAGAAAAAGGAAGAAATATCCTTGTGTCAGTAAAAATGGTAGTAAAAATTGTAGTAAAGTACAAAACGTACAGGGTAGAGGCGAAATTTGTATGAAGAGGCAGTTTTTATTTTCCTTCGGTTGTATATAACCTTTCTAAACCTACACCCCGTATAAACATTACTAAAAACGACATTTATGAAATATAAAAGGGTAAAAAATTATACTACAACGACAAAAGTAAAAGGAATATTTTTAAAAAAGAAAATTAATAAATTATATATTTAATAAAGTAGTGCACCTTCACCTGCGGTCTCGAACGTATTTATGCACGGGGGAGAGCGCCCCCTCTAATGGCTGGGAATGTAAAACAGCAAAGCTAGATGGAAGCCTTAAGACATAATATACAGAAGAATTAAATAAAATTCCGAGAAATCGATTTATTTAATGTTCACTATTTTTAATTTACTAAAAAGTCATAATTACATTTTGTTTTATTTTACTAATAGATTGCACAAGGATTCTGTTGATACTGCAGCTTGAAGCCCCGGCCAACGTAACCTTCGTCTGATCTAAACCAAATAGTAATGGGACCAGCACCAGTATCTGAAAAGCCAATACTAAGCAGTTTAGGAATTAAAACTATAGAAAGGAAAAACTTTTTTATTAAAGACTTATTTTAGTTATTAGCTTCCCGCTTGAAAGCTTAAATAAATTCCATTTTTAGGCCAGATTTCTATACTCTCTATATTTTGCAAACTATAAAGTCTAATCCCTATTAGATAGGGTGAAGACCTGGTAAGAGATGCAGGAAGTTAATGGATATAGTTAGCTCAGGCTCATGGAGCATGAGAGTGCATAAGTTAGAGAGGTCGTTTACTACCAGGCTATGAGAATTCGATCTTAGGAATCATATGTGACAACGACAGTTTTGTAGACTTGTTTGAATGTGTTTACATGGGTCTATCTGCTGTAGTACCTACTTACTCAGTAAATATGTAAAGATTGACTACTTATTAGCTAATATTTTAAAAAAAACCTTAAAAATAACATTTTACAATAATCAATGTATACATAAATTACAATTTCAGGTAATGTTTAAGTTAACCTTCCCAGTAGCATAAAAAGTAATTTTCTGTCACAATTTACACAGTTAACATAAAAGTAAATATAATCTGAAATGTAAACATAGATAGAACCATGGTTATCTTATCTTGTGTGAATTATTACGCGTACAGAAACGTAGAGTCTTAGTAGCTCAGATGATAAACGCTCTTCCTAAAACTTCATAGTACGAAGAGCAAACAGAGCTAGATCCCTACCGATAATACTGAAATTGTTAATACATTTTAGTTACTGATTTTTCAAGTGATTTACAGCTGCATGTCTGACATAGATAAATAAATATGCTGCAAGCTAATGTCTGAGAAACATTGACTAGAGAAGAAAGAAACATTGACTAGAGAAGAAAAGACATGACATACCTACGAAAAAAACGTGTCTGGCACAAAGATGGCGGCTTGACGTAGTGCTGCGCACTATACATATTATCGACAATGTGGCGCTTATTTAGAAAAGATTCTTTCGTGTGATTCGTCTCAAACACCCGTGTGTTCTTAGATAGGTTTTTTTTAAAAATCAATATGACTTATTTTTGGCGCCAACTTGTAAGTCCTTAATTTTTTTACTCAACCTATCGATAGGGGTATCAAAATAAAGGGAATTAAAAGGAGATTACTGAAATATATATAAGTTATACCTATGTTTTCAGTTCATTACTTTTAGGCAGTCGTTTTTTGTTTTTATAATGTACCTAACTATCTATTATTAATGTTACAATTATTTCCCGGGAATTACTAAACAAGAAATACTAACCAAAGAATTTTTATTTGTTTGTTAGACAATAAATTAGGCTCAGTCATCATACTCACGTTAATCAAACCATAATAAATGCAAAAGTTTGAATGTTTGTTTGTTCCTCAATCACGCCAAAAGTATCAGACTAGTTTGAATTTAATAATTTGGCACACAAATAGTTTATTACCTGAATTAACATATAGGATACAATTTATCCCGATTTAGAGGTCTCGAGGAATAGAATAAGAAATTTCGTAATAATCGATTTTCCACGAGAGAAACATATTAAAAATAACACACTCACCTCACTAAAGTTGCAATGACAACTGACCTAAATTAACATATAGGATACTTTATATCCTGATTTAGAGGTCCGGAGGAATAGAATAAGAAATTTCGTAATAATCGATTTTCTACGAGAGAAACATATTAAAAATAACACACTCACCTCGCTAAAGTCGCAATTGTTGTCAGTGGCTGTGACAAAACATAGCGCCCAGCAGCAGCGAAAAAATTGTTGCCATATTCGGTTATGATAAAACTACTGTTGTCCTTTTTTTCTCATACTCATAAGCTAAACAGAGACGCCGATATTCCGTTACATTCCTACAACTAACGATCTTTATATCATGTCCTTTCTTTCTTCTCTAGTCAAAGGTGGGAAATTAGCTATTTCGAGAACATGTTTTAGTCTGCTGCATACATTAGGACAGCGCGGCTAGGGTTACCAGTACCTAGAATTGGTATATACGGTTGCAGCTGGTTAAAATCCTGATTTTTTAAGAGAAGTCCAGTCTCTAGCCATCATCCCGGATTTAAAATTCAATAGAGCAGAGTAACGCTGTATTTCCTAAATACATAAACATTAATTTCGAATTATATTTTTACCACAAGCGACATAGAAAGTTGAGTCTTAACTATTGTAAAAACTTGCTCGCGCGACCAAGTATAGCAAGCGTGGTAAAATCCGGTCTGTATTGGAATCCAGTCGGAAGCCGGTCTTAGCTCTTAAAATCCTATAAACATCGGATTTATTCAGTCAAATGGTAATCCTAAAACCCTCTTAAAAATTAGAGGAGTGCAGTGCCCAGCATCTAGCGTACTCTACTTTTTATAGACATAACAAAAAGGCTCAAGTACTCGTAACTTAATAAATAAAGTAAATTCGATATTTAATTCATGAAAAGTCATCAAACATAGAGGGTAACTTACAGAATATAAGTTCTAAACTTCCAATTTCAAGGGATGGATCGGCTAGTACGTTCCATTGTTTTTAGGTATAAAGTCTAAAACGTCTTGAAACCACTTTTATTTACCAGTAACGGGGGCGTTTAAGTAAAGGTCCTGAAGAACAGAGCCATCATTCAGCCGCTCGCCACAGAGCCTTATCGCCGATATCAGCAACCAATCGCTCGGACAATTAAATATCTCAACGCCAGCTTGTCGTGGTGGAATAATTGGCAAACCATCTGCAACGTGACAAAATCATAAATTTTGAAGGTTTTTCTACCCAACAATACCGCTTGACTCACCCGTATCATAGTTGACTATTTGCATTTGATCCTCGTTTGTATAAGTGACGGTACATGACACTTTTTCCCGATTTATGCAAATAGCATAATTGAGATTATTCTAGAAAAGGAAATGAATAATTATGTACATATACTGTTTACTGTTAAGTCACATAACAAAAAGAAATGATAATTCGATAGTAATATTACCAAATAACTTGGATATTTTGTGGTCGCAACATTCGAGATATTTCTATAGTTGAACGATTCTATAAAGCCCTGTGGTTCATTAAAGTATTGTAGGCATCCAGTAGGCGCGGCCAAATTATCTGATTTTGTTATTTGTGTTACCTTAAAAATAAATATCAAATAAAAATATCCGTTATACTAATAAATATTTGATTTTAATATTTTATATCCGAACGAGGTTGTTTCATTACCCAAGAAGTATCCTCGTAAAACACAAATATTTGCTATTCTGACGTTCCTTCTAAAAAAAGAATATTTAAGATGTTTGGTAATTATAACCAAAATTACTAAAAAACATCGGCTTATAAAATGTGACGTTTGAGTAAATTAGAATAATATGTCTGCAAATGTTTTATTTTTATTGTATTAACCATAAAAATACTACAGAAAATATAATTTTTTTTGTGTCATATCGGTAGGTATTAAACATCGATCACTAATAAAGTGATCGATGGTATTAAAGGAAAAACGCATGTGGTGGTGGCGTTGCGTGAGGGTTGAATCGTCCTATCCTGTATTACGGTTTTCGTAAGAGTGGACCAGGGTCATTTTAGACCATGCACGTCTAGGGCAACCAATACGCGAGTAATATAAAGTCTATGGCAACCAAAGTTTGGAGGCCTTTAGAAAGTGAAAAGAAACATAAATAAAACACCTGAATGTGGCCGAGGTCCCTCGGCTCGTTCCTGATGTGATTAAAGTGTAAAGGCTGCAATAACGGTATATCACTATTTAAATATTTGAACTTGTGTTTAAAATTTGACTACTCTTTGAAAAATAACTCTTTATATCTTCGTATTCTTCGTTAACCCTATATTGAGCTAATAATTTTAACATTTAAAATTTTTGGGTCTGTCTGTCTGTTTGTCTATCTGGGCTATTTGGATTTAACGATTGTAATGAAACTTCACGAACAGATGGAGAACAATGCCAGGAGTGGTATATAGAGTATATTTTATCCGAAAATCTTGGACATTTTAGTACAAAACACACCTTATAAAACTTTAATGAAACTTAAATTTAAAAAACATTTTTTGTAAATGTTTCTCGCTCTTCAAATTTATTGCTGCGCTATGTTAAAATTGGTCAAAAAACGGGTAACGGATTTATTAGAGATACAAACGCATAAACAGGAGCGAAACATTATTTCGCTCTCTGACTGACTCGCCTCTCTTTCTCGTTTCATTTGTGGTCACAGATTTATTGCTAAGAATCTATTGCCTTTTTAATATATATTGTATTGTACGAGGACTCATATCGCTACATCATGCTACATATTATCATAATACCAACGTAAAATAGTAGTTTAATGCTGCTGTGTTTCGTGTGGTTAGTGTAGAGAACCGGAGACCCTTTTTACTGGAAACGAGGCAATCCATCTTAGTCCTCACGGGTGACAACGCATCTGCATTTTGATTCGTAATCGAGGATAGATGTAGGTGTCTATAGTCCACAGCAACCACTTAACATCAGGTGGATTGTGTGCTCGTTTGGCACCCCATCCTATAAAAAAAATATCAATTTCTTCCACATTAGCGGGATTTTCTTCAGATTAACGAGTGTATAAAAGATCATTGCAGATGCACTAAAGAATAAGTATTGTATTGTAATAAATGGCGGGTTTTTAAATATTATGTAAATACCTTTATTGAAAAAAGTCGACTTTCTGCAGCGATCGTCTGAATGGTAAGATGAATCGGACCTTCTGTGTTACCAACTTCGATGTATACTGAAAATATTCAGTAGTGTATTTTGTAAGTAGACATATCTTGATACAAAGATACAATTTAAGATACGAGGAAGGAGTAAAAATAATAGCTAGTTAGTAGTGTTTATTTATGAAGTAAATATAAGGTAAAGTAGAAAACTAATTGACAGTTTAATAGAACGCGCGCAGACCGATGTACAGTTGGGAGCTAATTTAATAGACCAGCGCAATTCTTGGATCTTTACTTTTAAGCAAATATTTAAAATAAACAATATTTATTATTAATTAAAGTAAAAATAAATAAAAAATGTAATAATAATTATTACTAAATTAACTAGCCATTCCATAAATATTCTTCTTATTGTTCATCAGCCAGAAAAAATCCACTGTTGGACATAAGCCTTATTCATTGTAGGGAAAATTTTCCATAGTCCCCACGTTTGGCGTCTTGGCAAATTTGACGCTACTCGTCGTAACTAATCTCCGAATTTTACGTACGGCTGATATATTATGATGGTTATAACGTCGTCAGTTGAAATATACTATAAGATCATATTGGCATTTCTATAACCACCTTACACCATCCAAATAACTGAAAGGAGTTCACAGTGCGAACTTAGATACTTTCAATTAAAAAATGCTTTCTTCACACTATGTCTAATTCCTTCCTTCCAATATTTTCCAACTTTAATTTATCTACAGCTTAATATAATTTTAAAGACACTGAAAATCTTACTATATTAAATATTGTTTAAAAGTCAAGCCTGTCGAACAGACAGACAATATATGAATTACAGCATACATAAACTTTCACCCCAGCCAGTCAGACGAGTTGTCAGAGACAGAGGTCTTGGATTATATTGGATTAGATTAGATAGGATTTAAAATCACAATAATATCATAATGTGATAACTGAGGACACAAATTATTAATAAATAAACTCTTATGCACAAAAACGGACACCTAAGCAAATAACCAATTTTATTGTTACTATTAGTTTGATAATTTTAGGTTGTACTGTACTCAGAATTTGATAAACAAGGAATAGTCTTCTTCAGTTTTATCATAAAATTTTTGATTATTGCGAAATAATGTTAAAGTTTAAGGCGCTAGTAGTGTACCTGCTTGCTAAGAAAAATGAAACACTTTTTTTTTGTTTTGTCTTTAATAAAGCAAAACCAGACATGAGATTAGTATGGAGTGTTGACCCCCCTTGCTGAAATCATATCTTGCATTCGTTTAGGCATGCTAGCGAGTATATCTCTTATGGTTTCTTGCGAATACGTTCCCACTCCGCGATAATTACATTCTTTAGCTCTCTGATGGTCTATGGAACCGGCTACACTGATCTAATTCGTTGCTTCATAACATCTCGGATATGCTCTATAGGACTAAGGTCGGGATTAAGTTTTCGCCAAGAGCAGCCAATGCGGGTTGTACATGAGGAATTAGAAGTTCCGTTATGTATCGATGTTCAGTCAGGGTCCCGTTTTAGATGAAGAATGATTTCTTACGATCCAAAAAAATTATACCTGCTCAAAACATAACAGAGCCGCCACCAAAAGGTGTGATTTTTCATACATGTCTTCGTAGCAGTCGCCGGAGTCGGTCGTCACCGTACAGAGATATCTCAGTCTTACTGTGTTCATAGCACATAAATTCGAACTAAGCTTAGCGTAAATTACTCACGGAGTAATTTAGAGCCGCGGGCTGGGCGATGACTGCATATATTGGCAACGAGAAGCCTCATACTAACCGTCCAAGACTAACTTGCACATTTATTACTTCTTAGAAGTTGTTCTTGAGGTCCACATACGAAGATTTGCGATTTCTCAATGCTTGCCTCAACAGAAAACGATCATCCCGTGGTATGGTACATGGCTTTCTTATGGAACCAGGCCTTTTCTTGATGAACCGGCCTTTTAATAGTGTTGTCAGGTGCATTGAATTGTCGTACGACTTACATTTAGTCTGTGAGCTACGAAGCATTGGCTGCAACCCTTTTCATGCAGCGCAATAATTTTGCTGGCTTTTATAACTTTATCTACTATTTTCGAGACTGCTAAACAGCAATAACAATAGGTACTTTAAAATGTTAAGAAAAAGTGATAAATCAATAAAAATAGGCAAAAAATTATTTATAGTCGATATTAACTTTCGGACATTCGCGCCATAAAATGTAGTAAAAGTTGTTTTGTTTTAAAATAGCCTAAGGCAAAATTTCAATTTGTAAGGTTCTTTTTTTAACACCACTGCACTTTTATAACCTGCCAGTAACGTGATCAAATGATTCGTAAAACTTTTTTCGTATTGTATTTTTTTCAAACAAGAAAAATCAAAACCGCCCGTTTTTTTTTGCAAATGAGTGTATTTATATCAAGTACTTTAATTTACTATTAATTATACATTATATTTCTATGGAAGCTGCAGTAAAATTTCCTACCGATCCCACTGAAGGATTTGTGAGAAGTCGTTCATTAGCAAACGCGAAGCCTAATAAATAAAAATTTACTTATTTTTTTTATAATTAATATAAAAGATCAACATCATTACGGTGTTGTCCAGTATTTATTCCACAAAGGATAGGTATCACGGTGTTGATGTTCTGTCCAGAGACCACAAATTGATCCCGTTCGCATGTCCCAGCAGTCGGTGGCAGCAGCTGGAAGAGTTTTATTACATTTAATGAAAGGGATATATAATACGGATACATCCTTCCGTGCGCACAATGACAACTAAAAATTTATGCCAAAGCATAAAAAAGTTTAGTTTAGTTAAAACTTTTTTTATAGAATGGGCATTTTTAAAAAATAACTGTCACTTATTAATAAAGTGAAGTTTTTTAGGGTAGATAAGGCAAAATTATACAATTATCACGTTTCAACGTGATGAAGCCACGACGTTGTGTCGTTACGTGGTAGAGCTATGCTGCAGTTACATTAGTACTATAATTGTAGCACGAATGGGTTGGCTCGACCGGGGAAGGACCACGCTCTCACAGAATACCAGCGTAAAATAGTAGCTTAATGCTGCTGTGTTTCGTATGGTGAGTGTAGAGAACCAGAGATCCTATTTACTGGAAACGTGGCATTCCGTCTTAATCCTCACGGGTGACAACACATCTGCTTTATTATTCGTAATCGAGGATAGATGTATGATGATGATAGATGTATAATATGATGTCTTTGGGCCACAGCAACCACTTACCAGCAGGTGGACTGTGTGCTCGTTTGTCACTCTATCTTATATAAAAAAACGCTGAAGTTATATTTGTAGCACGAATGGGTCAGCCCGGCAATCGCAGCACCTTTGACGCTGCTTTCCGTGGCTGGTCTTGGTATTTTGAATCTATCAGAAGCCATAGGATTTTTTTTGTCTTTCCAATAGTCACTTCTTACAACATCCACTTATCTTTATCTTTTCATTTTCTAACGCCACCATCATAAGGCGAATAGATCTTTAGGATTCATGTTTGGTTAACACAATGTCATGTTAATAACTTTGTATTCACAATACTTCTTTTACTTTTGGTCTATAGGATTTCGGATCGAAAATTTTCGCCATTCGGCGACACTTTCGAAAATTAGTCGTTTGATTGTCTGGTGTACCGGATGTAAGTGGTGTTTGCACTTAAAAAAAGTAGTTATTACATTACTCCTTCAATGTTTACTTTAAATTATCAAGCTTTAGATTTTTTTATATAATAAACGTGATAAATACAGTCCACCTGATGGTAAGTGGATGTAGTGGCCCATAGACATCTTCACATATCCATATATTAAAAATTAAGTTACAGATGCATTGTCACCCCTTAAAACTAAGGTGGGATCCCTCGCTTCCGGTAGAAATTGTCTCCGGTTACCTACTTTCACCATACAAAACACAGCAGCATTAAGCTGCTATTTTACGCTGGTATTCTGTGAGAGCGTAGTCCTACCCCGTTGGGCGATCCATTCGTGGCACAACCATAATATATCTGCAGCAGGACTCTACCAAATATAAAAATATATTTTAATTTAAATACTTACCTCAAAATTGGTAAAGTCTAGGCGTATTTGTTGAACATCCGGAGTAGTTTTATTTAATGTCAGCGCACAAGATATTGTCGGTGCTTGGTAAAGGAAAACCTGGATTAGTGAACCAGGTCACAGCCGCAGATGATTCTCCGCAACACGAAAATGCTACTGTAAGTATTGCTTTTTATTAAATTAATGAACCGCAATTGTAAGCGCTCGTCTATGTCATGCTTTAGGCACATGCCAACATTCCTAGTACCGTCCTCAGAGCGTGCCAGCGGTAACATTTCAATATACTTTATGATAAAAGAAAACGAGGTAATTGTAACACTACTGTGCCGAAATCCTCAGAAAATTATCGCATATAATATATTAAAATTTCATAGTATACGAGCGAACCGAGTTTGAACCCGCCGGTACAAATTAAATTAGTTAGTAAGTAATTAACAATTAACTGTAAACTATAAGTTAAGTGGTGATTTATCTCCTTCCAGCGCGGTAAATTCTAGTGAGGTGTAATGAATGGAAAATCGGCTTTTATGAGAATAAAACATATGAAATTTTTATACGCTTAATCAAGATTTCTTGTTCTGCAAAAGTCCACTGCCTCCTCCCGTTTCCGTTTCGCCTTAATTGACGCATGTAACGAGGATTATCGATCACAAGTACTAAACACATCGCACCTTTGACCTTTGATGCTGTTCCATGTCTTCGGTCTCGGTATTTTACACCTAACGTAAACGAGTTGGTTGTCGATGATTTTTTGAATTTCACAATCTTATCTTTAGATTAAAGCTTATCTTTGGATTTAAAGCTTTATCTTGAGATAAAACGTGGTAGAGTCACGCTACAGTTTATTATGGTTGTAGCATGAAAGCGTCGACTCAACCGGGGAAGAACCATGCTCTCACCAGAATACCAGCGTAAAATAGCAGCTTGATGCTGCTGTGTTTCGCTTTCGTATGGCAGGTGTAGAGAACAGGAGACCCGTTTTACTAGAATCGAGGTATTCCATCTATTGTAAAGTTGTAGACTATATAGTACTACTTAGTATTACTATATGCAATATTTATGACTCAATTATATTAATTTATACTTTTATTAAATTATACTTTTATCTTCGTCATTCCTCTTTTAGGTCTCATAGTGTTAGTAAGTATATTTATAACTCTGCTTTATATCCAACGCTTGTAGAAAAGCTCTACAAATCCCTTTTTTATCAGATATAAGATATAAGAAAGGTAAAATCTTCCTTAAACAGCTGTTATACAGCAAGATAGCGTTACAATGTTTGCTTATATTGCTTGATGTGCTATTTGTGACTTTAGACCATTGAGCTATTATGTACTACGTACTAGAGGCGACACTGCATTCAGCTACTCTGTTCCACTCAACTGCGGTGCATACACCGCACTTTAATCAGTCACTCGCTAGGCGCTTGTAGAGTTGTCACGTGTTGTGTTGATTTAAAAAAAATCTCTTCATAAAAATATGCCGTCGTGTGTACTTCGATATTGCACAAATAATTCAAGAAATGTCAGTAAAAACCAAGGAATTACTTTTCATCGGTTAATAAGATACTTAATCAATAAAAAAGTATTAAAGATTAATAATATTATTAATAATAATATTAATAATAAAAAAATAATAATAATATTAATAATAAAGTTTTTTTTCGTGGGTAGGTGTGTAACAAGTAACAGCTGACTTATTAGCTCCTATATTTTATATACTTTAAAATTATTTTAAACCAGTGTTTGGACTATATTTACATATCAATTACATCTTTATTACCTTTTCTTTTGAAGTCCTATTGAAATATATGTCCAGATAGAATATTTGTGACATTCACATACCACCCATTAGTGTCACTTTGTTTTTGCAAACTATATCATTCATTAGCACTTCACTTTGTGTTCACTAATATCACAGCAAATATTGGAAGAAATGGCAAGAGTAACTGATGTGGAGGTCATGCAAAGAGAACTTGAAGGAAGCTGGAGTCGCAAAATGGCTGAATTTGAAAACAGATTAAAGGCTGCCTCCACACCTACTAATCCCTCTCTTAATCAACTCCGCGAGGAGTTTTATGAATTCAAGGATGTCGTTTGCTCCATGCTCAATCTCCTTCGGCAACAAATTCAAGCCTGCACTAAGTCAATTGATGCTATTGATATGCAGCACAGACAGAATATCCTTCTATTTAATGGGATCTCTGACTCCCCAGAAGTTAATATTGAACAAGAAATACTGGGTATCATACATAAGAAAATGGGCATCCCACATGTTACAAATGTGGCCTTAGTATGTTGCCATCGAATTGGTGTTCAAAAGGATAGTCGTTCACGTCCAATTCTTGTTCAATTTCATGAGCATAACACAAAGTCTGAAGTGTGGAAAGCTAAAACTAAGTTAAAGGGATCTCAAATATCTGTGTCTGAGTTTTTAACTAAAATGAGGCAATCTGTTCTTAAAAAAGCCCGCAAGCATTTTGAAATGAAGAATGTGTGGACCTTAGATGGAGCAATTTTCATCAAACTTCCCAATAATGAACGGGCAAAAATCTTCACTGAAGAGGAGATTGATACTCTCATTAAACAGTTTCCTGTTGATTTTTCATCAGCAAGTCTTCGTATGGCCCCCAACAGCAGTATCACTAATAGCGTAAAGAAACCCATACAAGCACTGCAAAGTTCTTCAAGCACAAAAATTCTGTGTGAGACTTCTCCTCGCAATCAAGATGATGTGGAGGTGCAGAAAGAGGATTCTAAAAGGTCCCGCCGTTTAATTGCTAAAAAATAGCTTGCTTAATTTACATATAATGGTATTCCTAGGTATCCTTTATTTTTGTAATCCATTGTTTTATATTATTGATTTACACATATTTAGTTAAGTGTTTATAGTCCTGCATCTTCTTGGTTGTAATGACTGTAGCACAGAACAATATTGTCTGTACTGTAGTCATAAGTTGTTCACTTTTTTACAGCAGTATAATTGCAATTTTTTTTTAAGTTGTTTTCTTCTAATAGTATAGTCTGCATAGGAATTTTTATTTCTCTAAATATAAACTTAATGAGATTTTATCTTGTAATACATAACTTGCTTGGGTTTAGTTTCCTTTTGTTTCTTGGTTGAGGTTTCTTACTTAGTAGGTTTGTTTATACTATGCTTGATATTGGTAACAATACTTATCTTTTTATAAATTTACCTACCACATATTTTTAATTTGATTTTTTTTTTTGTTAAATTTTGGGTTTTGATTTGTTTGATTTGACAATGACAACTATGTATTACTTTTTTTTTTTTTGCCTTTTATAGACAAAGGACACATGAACCATACAGCCAGCGTCGATCTTATACTTTGCTTTAATCGGTTTTCTCTTGGTAAACATTTTCCTGTAATATTTTGTGTGACATCTACTTAGGAACTTTATTATTAGACAAGATTATTTTTGCCACTTTAGATATTTTAGATCATAAGTTTGCATATAAAATTTTATTTATATTAAGTTTACTCTGTAAACAGTGAACTGATGGGTTGGTGATGTTTATGTTTAGTAATTGTTAGTTAATAGTTATAGTTTACATAACTTACTTTTTTATTTTTTTTTGTTATTATTTTTCTATATATTTATTTAATTTATTATTTTAGTATATGTAATATGTCTGATGTTGAGTCGTTTAGCTCTGCAAATGATTCTTCTACTTTGTCATTTCACTCTTGTAATGATTCTCTCAACGATAGCGTGCTTAATTTACACGAACTACTCAAAGGAGTTTTCACGTCTTTTAACAACTCTGTGAACATATGTCAAATTAACGCTCAAAGTATCCCGAGCCACTATTCCGAACTTGAAGCTTCATTTTTCCCCGAGTATATTCATGCTATATTAGTGTCGGAAAGTTGGCTGAAACCTACTTTACCATCAACTTTATATCCCTTACCCGGCTTTGTACTTGTTAGGAATGATCGTGTTGGAAAGGGTGGAGGTGGTGTAGCAATCTACCTACATGCATCAATTCCTTATAAAATTGTCTTAGCATCTCCCTCCTGCTATTCCGCTTCTTCTGAGTTTTTATTTGTGGAACTCGATGTTAAGGGCATCAGGATGCTTCTAGGGGTAGTGTATTGCCCCCCATCTACCGACTACTTCGCCACTTTAGATATGGCTCTTGTTGATATTTGTTCTGAGTACACTCACTGTATAATCATGGGTGATTTCAATACTGATCTGTTGAAAAACTGCCCTCGTTCCAAAAGGTTTCTTTCAATTATTGAGTCTGTTAATCTTTCAATTCTCCCTTTAAAGGCTACGCATCATAATATCGGAACCGATGACTCATTGATTGATCTAATCCTTGCTGCTTCTCCTGAACATGTGATAACGCATGGACAGTTACCCGCTTTGGGTTTCTCACGCCACGACTTAATTTATGCATCATATAAGCTTAAACCTCCTAAATATTCCCCTACTGTAATGCATCTTCGCAGTTTTTCTAAAATAGACTTTGACAAGCTTAGGAATGACGCTCTTAATCTTGATCTAGCCTCCTTAATAGCAGCATCTACTGTTGACGATAAAGTCACTATCCTTAACCACAATATTCTTAGCCTTTATGATGCTCATGCTCCTGTTCACAAGGTTAGATTGAAGCGTCCCCCTGCCCCTTGGATGACAGAGGGCGTAAAGGTGGCAATGGCTAGACGAAATCGTGCTTTTCTTCGTTTCAAGAGAGATCGAACTGAAGAAAATTGGACATCTTTTAAAGCAGCCAGGAATAGGTGTAATCAGATGGTACGTGCAGCTAAACGCCGATATTTCCATAACTGTATTAATAATTCTTCTCCAGTTTTAGTGTGGAAATTTCTAAAATCTTTCGGTCTTTGTAGACCAGCTACGTTGGATTGTGGTCCTTCTGTGTCACTTGATGAAATCAACCAACATTTCGCTTCTGTAAAAGCACTGGACCCTACAATTCGTTCCCAAACTATGGCTTCTATTGCTTCTATGCAAATTCTTAACATTCCTACCTTTAATTTTTCTCCTGTTTCTCAGGATGATGTCAAAAAGTCGATTTTAGCAATCCAGTCCAAAGCCGTGGGTTACGACGAGATTAGTAGACATATGGTTGTATTTATACTAGAGCACCTTCTCCCGGCAATTTCCCATATAATCAATTTTTCCCTTGATTCAGGTCAGTATCCTAATCTTTGGAAGAGGGCTTTTGTAAAGCCTCTCCCTAAAGTTCCTACTCCCATTCATCCCAATCATTTTCGTCCAATATCCATTCTACCCTTTCTTTCCAAAATTTTAGAATCCTGTGTTTACAAGCAAATTTCTACTTTTATTTCGAAACATAACCTACTGAGTATATATCAGTCTGGGTTTCGTCCTGGTCATAGTACCACTACTGCATTAATTAATGTTATTGATAATATTAAACAAGGCATGGAAGAAAAAAAAATAACAGTACTGGTACTAGTTGATTTCTCAAATGCTTTCAACACAGTTGATCATGAAATCCTTCTTTCCATACTGTCTCATCTGAATTTTGGCCCTACTGAATTGGATTGGTTTGCATCTTATCTTCGCGGTCGACAGCAGTCAGTCAGTGTGGGGCAACTGTCCTCAGCTTGGGCTGATGTGGATGCTGGTGTGCCGCAAGGCGGTATTCTTTCTCCTATAATGTTTTCAATTTTTATAAACTTTATTACCTCCATCATCGACTGCTCGTACCATTTGTATGCCGATGACCTTCAGCTTTATGTGCAAACTGAGATTGGGGATATCCACAATGGGATCAAAAACCTTAACGGCAACTTAGCAGCTATCAAGGATTGGTCTACTCGTTATGGAGTCTTAGTCAATCCTTTGAAATGCCAAGCTATACTGGTGGGTAGCTCAAGGATGCTGGCTAAGATTAATCTGACAGACTTACCTCCTATTTACTATGATAATACTACAATTCCATTCAGTAATTCTGTTAGAAATCTTGGCCTTCACATCGACAGCACGCTGAATTGGAGAACTCAGGTTTCAGATGTGAGTCGTAAAGTCACTGCCACGTTACGCTCTCTGTATCGTTTAAAGCATTTTCTCCCCACAAAATCTAAGATCATGCTTGTCCATTCACTTATATTACCCATAATTGATTATGCAGATGTGTGTTACCCAGACCTGTCCCAAGATCTTCTAAACAAGCTGGAACGCCTCTTCAATAACTGTATAAGATTTATCTTTGGGCTCCGTAAATATGATCATATTTCGCAATACAGATCTAAGCTAAACTGGCTTACAATCCGGCAGAGGCGCAACTCCAGAATATTACTTGTACTTTTTTCCATATTAAATGATCCATCTTCGCCTTCTTATCTTAAGAGTAAATTTCATTATCTTTCCTCATCTCATGATAGGGTCCTACGCTCTTCTTCTAACAACAAAATCTGTACTCCAGTTCACTTCACCGAGTTCTATGGTAACTCCTTCACAGTTCAGGCTACACGCCTTTGGAACTCCTTGCCCGATGACATCAGAAAAGCTCCCAATAAGTACGCTTTTAAAAAGTTGGTCCGTAATCATTTATTAAAGACAACGCATTCTACATGACTCATTTATTTAATATGTATTGCCGAACAGACGTATATATTCATAGTCATTTGTATATATTAATTATATATGTATTTAAATATGTTTACTTGTATGTATCTCCATTTATTTATATATTTGTATATTTGTAAGGATAGATCATATATGTATAGTTTATTTATTAGTAGTTTGTATTTATTGTGTAGTTAATTATCATTTGTATTGTTTTAGATTATTCTATATTGCCACACCTACGTCAAACTCTCACCACTCCATGGGTTGACTGGTAGAGAATGCCTCAAGGCATTAAGTCCGCCCTTTGTATTCTTTTGTTAAGGATGCAATAAAGAATAAAAATAAATAAATAAATAAATAATAAAACAAATTATTCCTACGACGCCATCTTGTGTCATGGGATATAGATTATGAAATTAATTTGTTCAGATGCGTCATTTCTGTAGGTACTTAAGGGACGAATACATATATTATCATACATATTATTATACACATTTTTTTGTAGAAACATGTATAAGTTATTATAATTAGGCTTAATTTTTCATGTTTAAATCTACTTATTATTCTTTTATTTTATTTTTAGGTTTCCACATCAAAGTCAAAGTGAAATAAATGCGTCCTTTTTAAGTTTTGTTATCACACATTTAGTACGTTTTTTATATGTGACATAGATGTTAGATACCTTTTAAATTATTGAGATAAAAATATCATAAAAATGTAATTGTGATATAATATTATGTAATATTATATTAAATAAGCAAATATAATATACAAAATAAATGACAAAATTTGAATATTGTACTCGATATAATTTACCTATTTAACAATACTATTTTATTTTATTTTATTTTTATTTTTAAAATAAAAATAAAATAATAAAATTAAATACAATCTACTATTACCTACGGATCATTCTATCTATGTTTATTCTATGATAAAAAAACAACCGCGCGAACACAGAGTAGCGCACATTTTTTGTTTGAGATAGCTGTTCTAGTACGTAAGTACATATTACTTCAATGCTTTAGACGCAGATGTAAGTATCTGAATGTTAAAAAAACTTGTGTAACAAACTTGTCAGAGTTTATTAATTTATATAATTTCAACGAATAAATAAAAATATAAAATAATCCTTTGGTAAGTCAAATCTTTTACTTACCGACGCAACAGATTCCATACCCGTCGGCACAAGTTCCCATAAGTGAGCCACCGGCAGATTGGCAATCGTATCCATGAAGACACCGTCCTTCCAAACCGTTGGTAGAAGTACAAATCACATGTTCAAATTCCACCACTTCAAATACCTCTAAGAACCTTGATTTTGGTGTATCATTGAAATTAAATTGATTAGTTCGTCTAGATCTAGATCTCAATTCCGGAAACTTTTTTCGAATGATTCTTTTGTTTGGTCCTTGAAATGTTTTGGTAAAGTTTTTCAAATCACTGGCATTGACTTGATTATAATCAAGATTATTTGTCATTAAAGGAAATCCATTGTAATCGCTTTTAGACGAATTTGAATCTGTATTTTGAAGTATGGGGTAGTTTAATTCATTTTTTATATGCCAATTACATTTATTAGAGTTATTTTGATTTTTTATTGTTGTTAAAATATCGAAATAATCGTCCTTTTCAATCGGTGTAAAATTGCTATGGGAATTACCAAAGTTTAGTGTATTATTCTCAGTCAAAGTTGCTGAGTACCAACGTTCTCCATCAATAACCGTGGTGACCCAAAAGAGTGCAAATAAATATTTCATAAAAAAATACATTGTTTGTTTACCGTCGGTTAAAGAGTGAACTGACTGTGTTGTGTTTTGTCGATTTCTGTTGCATGCTTTACGCGGTTTGTTTCTATGGGATAACATGACGGTTTTAATTAAATACCTAGAAAATGTTACGGTTTACTCATCCGTTCTACTTGTTCATTGGTTTCTCACCTACCATTAGAGACGTTTACACGTTCACTATACCATATATACTCATTATATCTATTTTCCGTCTCAGTGAATGCTCGCTCGTACGGTTGTACCTTGTTTTATACTGAGTAAAACCGAAAAAGTGCGACTCGCGCACCAAGGGTTTCGTACAAACTCGTATATAGATAGTTTGTACATTAAGTTTTGTCACGGTTGATTTTGAGATTCTCCCCGAAATGTATAACTGTGTATATAACTAATGTATAACTATTACATTGGTATTTTTAAAGCGAGAGTAATTTGGCATTTACAAGATCAGTGTGCTCCGTCTTCGGCGTTATTATAAAACTACTTTCACTAAAATAATTAACATTACCTACTAAAGTTCATAAACTATATAAAAGATTACTCTGATGAAAAGATAAGTAAGACTCAAGGAAAAACTGAACTTATCTTAGCCATTGTTCTTTCCCTCACTTACAATTTGAATAAAAACTATGGTTGTCTTGTAAGGCATGTACCAGGCGGTCCCATAATGAACTGGCCTGATATAGTTCAACGCGACATGTCGCTACATGTTGTGTTGCATTAAATAGTACGTTTATCGTGCACTTAATATAAGAAACAGGCATCGACATGAAATGCTTAGTCTTAGTTTAACAGGCATTTGAATAACGAGAGTCGCGTATTTTTTCAAAATGTCGAAAACTGAGTATCGAAGTGTCATAAAGTTTCTGTTTAAAGAAGGTTTATCCCCTGCCCAAATAAAAGAACGATTGGATGGCGTGTATAAGGAGTCTGCCCCCTCCTATAGCACAGTGAAAAATTGGGTGAAAGAGTTTCGCCTCGGGAGAGAAACCGTCGAAGACTTTGGCCACGACGGTCGACCTGTGGAAGTGCTCACTCTCGAAACGATTGCTCTTATCGAAGAGGAGGTTCTGAGTGACCGCCGTTTGAAGATTAGAGAAATTGCAGCAAGGCTTGGGCTCTCTAAGAGTACCATTCATCGCGCGATCCATGAACATCTTCACATGAAAAAAGTGAGTGCAAGATGGGTACTGAAACTTCTTTCAGCGGTACAGAGACAGGAAAGAGTGCGCTGTGCTTCGGAGTTTTTGGATCTTTGTGGCGAAAATCCAAAAACAGTGATCGAGCGGCTAGTGACTGGTGATGAAACTATGATCTTGTATTATGATCCACAAAGCAAGCGCGAATCAATGGAATGGCGTTATAAGGGTGAAAAGCCCCCTAGAAAGGCAAAGGTGCAACAATCGACTAAAAACTGATGTGCACAATATTTTGGGATTTTCAAGGCATTTTGATGGTGGATTTTAAAGAACGTAATACAGTCGTGAACGGCGAATATTATGCTTCTTTTATATATAAATTACGAGACAAGATAAAGGAAAAACGAAGAGGCAAGCTGTCTAAAGGTGTCCTGTTGCTCCATGACAACGCCCCTGTTCATACCGATGGCGTTTCGAAGGATGCAGTTCGTCAATGCGGGTTCACAGAAGTTCAACATCCACCTTACAGTCCAGACATGGCCCCGTTCGACTATTATTTATTTCTAAATTTAAAGCGGGACTTAAGAGGAAGAAAATTTTTAAGCGATGAAGAGTTGCAGGCGGCCGTCTTCAGTCATTTTGAGGATAAAAAATGTGATTATTTTTATAAAAGTTTAGAGATGTTGATTCACAGATGTCAGAAGTGTGTTAGTATTCATGGTGATTATATTGAAAAATAAAATTGGTTTCGTTTCATTTCCTTCATTGGTTCATAGTTAGGCCAATTCACGGCCACAGGACCGCCTACCTAGGAGGCAGAACCGACGAAAAACAAGCGCGCTATAACAATATTTGGATCTGCCATTATATTTCGTTTGATGCAAGAAAGCAGCAGGTCTAAACCTGCCTTCTTTTTGCAACTAATGAATCATTCATTCATTCACAGTCATTTGTGACAAGTTAGTGCACTGCCCTATATAGTATACTAGGCGATACCCGCTTGCTTCGCTGAGCGCATGATAATATTTTATTGCGGAATCTAGATGTAAGATATTGTTACGAGCTTAAGTTTCGTGACAATAAAACTGCCGATTGAATAACCAAAATTAACACTTTAATTACCGAACAACAATTCAAACTTAAAAGACACTAATAATTAATCACACTGATTCACTTTATTTCGCTCCGAAGCTTCGCTTGTATTGCCAAATTCAGTACTGCCCCCGGTCGCGGCCCTCAGCGGCTTTTTAAATACGCAATTTCCACCAAAACATCCAGAATGTTCCAGCAAATACCGGTCCCGACCGACTAAGTGCAGAAAGTTCGAGAGTGGACTTTTCTAGAAAGCTTAATTCTTCTATTCGTCACTAGATGGCGCTGTTGGGAGAGTTCCAGAAAGATCTTGACACTCCTATTTCCGATACTTGATACCAGATGGCGCTAATGCCATCAACGGTGGTGCCCAACAATATTAATAAAATTGTATGGGACTATCTTAAAATCCGTCTTAGTGAGCGTCCACATTGCAAAATGAGTATCTAACTATACTAAGTTTCAAGCAAGTTGTTTTACGTTGAATGCTTGAAATGTGCATAAGATAAGTGCCCCTGAACTGTTTAATAGCCGATTATCGAGTATCAGCCTCCTGACTACGAGTCAAGTTCAAGTGATGATGGAAGCGACCTTTATGTGTCCACATTTCAAATCCAAACTAATGAGGACAACGATCAAGGTAATGAATATTTCAAATGAATCTCATATAAATAATCCATACCCGTCACGAGCGGCATAACCTCAAAAACATAAAATCCGTGAATTCTTCAGAATGGAAACGGATTGTTAGAATTTATTGCTATATGAAAAAGCTATTAAAACTATTATAAAGTAAAACCATACCGGATTGTTGTTGCAAGAAACGAACTGTATTTCTACAGGGCACTTAAAAGTGAAGCTATTGGACCAACAGATGGTATTTCTAGCGCGAAGACGTCGATGATCAAGCTGAAGTTGATTGTTGACCCGTAAATTTGTGATTTTTGTAAAACACTCGTTCATTTTTGTTTTACATTTGATTGTTTAATCTTTCACGTGCTGACAAATAGTTCTTAAAATAAATATTTAATAATTTATTATTTTCATGTGTTTTATTATTATTATATATAGTACAAAATACAGTAGTATTTTCCTTTAATTTTGGTGCAAAACAGACGCAAATCCAAACTTTAAAAAATCGTAGTAGTTCTAAAACTTACTTATTTACCTTAAAAACTTTAGCAAAATATGTAAATGACATTATATTATACAAAACGTAGGCCTTCGCCAATGAATGCCACCAAGCACGGTCCTGAGCCATCTGCTCCAGTGTTCAGCAGCATAGTAAAAACAGAATAGTAGGAGTATTCCCGCGCCTTCAACAGTAGACTTCAATACCTACTGTTGCAGGGTTATCAGTCATCACTGTCTATTTTTCAACAGCTATGTAAGTCTCACTTAGTTTTATAGAATTTTACTATATCATGTCCCTGTTTTTACTATGTCAGCAGTGGACTTGTGAAACGCTGTAAGGATGATGATGATATTTTTTTAATTTTTTTTTATTTTTAATTTAACTTTTAACTACTAGTTAAAAGAGTCTGGCAAAAACTTTATTTTCTCGACATCCATATACGTCAGAGTTCTGAAACATGGCGCAAATCGTTAATGGTTTTACTTTTCAAAACTCAACAGTTTCTGCTTAAAACGTGTGCGAAGACAAGGCATAATTTTTTAAATGCATGATGAAGAATTGGCCATCAAGGAGAAGACCGGACGTCGCTAAAAATCGCAAATAAAAGTGATAAGGAAAGACCGGACAGACGAAAAAATTCAAAAATTACCTTGTTTTACAAAATACTGCGAAGCACACGCCCTACTTTTCGGAGCGACTGGCTGAATCTTGGGGTCGGGGCAGAATAAAATAAATGGAGTCTTGTACCATATTGCTAGCTTTCTAGCGAAGACGTGGTCACAGAATAAATAGTACTACGCAAGGAATATAGTACTCTCTAGCCGAGAGGTACTACGTAACGTGGTTATAGCAACATTTTTATCTACGTTTTGACAATATTAATTCCATAAAGTCTTATATTATACTTTTTGATTTTGTAATTCTGTCAGCTTATTCGCATTTTCAAGCATTTGTGTTAATTTTTAATAAGTGTGTATACTTAGGCATGCAAGGAAGGTTTATATATAATAATTATATTATGTTATAATATCAAACAACGTGCGTTCTTGTTTTTAATCTCTGTGAACAGCATTTTGAAACATAATGCGATTAATAATAGTTGTCGACGCGTTTAGGTCATGGAATGTATAGTGATCACAGGACAGCCGCGCCTTGCCAACGAGTTTAACACATAATCGTGTTAATACGACTTGAACTGCATACAATAATAAAAATCGATACATATTTAAAGAAATATTAGGTTAATGCATTGTGGAAAAAACTGCAACTAACTCACTAAGCGATAAGTATGCTTTTTCCTCCTCTAATTTTGTGCATTTCAACAAATTCCCAAATTTTTTTTATAGAAGAGGGGCAAAACGAGCACCTAATAGTAAGTGACTACCGCCGCCCATGAACATCCGCGACACCAGGGGAATTGCAGGTCCATTGCCGGCCTTTTAGAAAGGAGTTAGCTCTTTTCTTGAAGGTCCCTAAGTCGTATCGGTCCGGAAAAGTCGCCGATGGTAAACAAAAATTGCAGAGAAGTTGTACGAGGAAGAAAACTCCTAGTAAAACGTACAGAAGTTGACCGCCAAGCCAGATGGTGAGGATAGTATCGGGAATTTCGACGCGATGTGCGTTCGTGAAATTTGGCGGCTGGAACTAATCCGAACAGTTCCTCAGCACACTCCCCATGGTAGATACGTGAATTGAGCCGAATTTATTGGAAATTTTCAATTATGCAGGAGATACTGTATGCACAAGCATTAAGTTTATCATGGGTCACTTACATCTTGGTTCTATGTAACGTAACGCTTGTCACCCGTAAATACTACGATGAAATGCCCCACAGACTAATAATAAGAAGGCCAATATTTCTTTATTATTTTCTTGGTTGACGCCAAAAATAGGTAAGATGGTGGTATTAGCCGAGACGGACTCGCAAGGTTAAATAGTAAGTGGATAATGTGGCCCATAGACAACTACATCCATCCTTAGTGCAGAATCAACACTAAACTAACTAACTAACGAACTAAGTTAAAATGTCTTGTTGGTAACAATACATTCGCAGTATAAAGAGACTACGGTACACGTCACTCACACGAAACACAGCAGCATTTTATTGCAATTTCACACTGGTTTTCGTACTGCGGCGTGGCTATAGCACGTAAAAATACTTAAAAAGTGCCCTTTAAAAAATACTTGTCTGTAAAGTCGGTTTACGGACGATAGCTTAAAGCGACAACATTAACAAAACATTGATGATGATGTGATGATTGATGATGATGAATGACATGATTTTTTATGGATACAAAGAAGGAGTGAAATAAAATTTACAATTAAATTGATAAATTTACGCTCAATCCGATCGTGCCTTTCGCTCGCTCGCGCAGCGCTCTCTCTCCAATCGTAACGTTACAATGAGTCAAATGGAAGAACTCGGATCCCAGTAAAGAACCAGAGTACGAAACCCGTCCAACTGCGGAGCACATACAGTCCACCTGATGGTAAGTGGTTGCAGTGGCCTCTAAATCTACCCTTGTTTGCGAATCTAAATACAGATGCGTTGTCAGCCGTGAGGACTAAGATGGAATGCCTCTTTCCCAGTAAAAAAGGTCTCTGGTTCTAGAGAACCAGACAATCACCATACGAAACACAGCAGCATTAAGCTGCTATTTTAAGCTAATATTCTGTGAGAGTGTGGTCCTTCCTCGGTCGAGCCGAACTATTCGTGCTACAACTATACATTTAATATACTTGCACCATGACTCTACCATGTAATTAATATATCCCCGAAACCATGTAATAAATATATCACCGCTGCATTGGATGACGTTTTCGAGCCACTGGATTGGAAAGAATACGGTATTAAGAATACATTAATGGCGAGTACAATACTCACCTTCCATTTGCCGACGAAATCGTTCTTATAACAAAATCGCTGAAGTACCTAAGCAATATGCTTAATGTCCTTAATATTGCCTCCCAACGGATAGGTTTTGAGATGAACGTGGGTAAAACAAAGGTCATGTGTAACGTCTATGTCACACCTATGCCGGTAGTTGTTGGGACCATATTATAATACTATTATACATACATAATAGAACGAGGGAGTGGGCGGAGCCAGTGTAGCCACTAAAATGTCACTAACACGCCAATTAACACGTATAAATGTCAACACGAGATGTGTTTTGACGTTACAATCGCTTTCAAATTTCCCATGAAAATTATTTAGATAATGTCAAATTGCACGCTATTTACAAATAAATATGTAATAAAACCTATCTATTTATCAACACAACGAATAGAGTTTGTAGTAGTAATGATAATACGACGTTATTGGTTGTATGTGTGCTCCCGGCGATGCCTATCGTCGTATTTAATAAGGTTGACAGCCATTCTATTGTGTATTATAGTATTCTATGGTTGGGACCACTAAGCTCTAAGTTGTTGATGAGTATGTTTACCTCGGACAAATAGTCCGACTAGGTAAGTTCAGCTTCGACCGAGAGGTCAATCGACGGATTCAACTAGGCTGGAAAGCATTCGTGAAATTACGACACATCTCGTCGGGTACGTCTCAAAACTTGAAAACGAGATTGTATAACATTAATGGATCTGAGACGTAGTCCTTCACTGCTGGCTGTATGAGGAAGCTAAAGGTCGCTCAGCGAGTTATGAAGAGGGCTATGCTCGGGGTTTCTCTGTGTGATGAACTTAGAAATGAGGATATCCGCAGCAGAACCAGAGTACCAAACCGATATAGCCCAACGGATTAGTAACCTGAATTGGCAGTGGGCTGGCCATATAGCTCGAATAACCGACAACCGATGGGGAAGAAAGATTTTGAGTGGCAGCCTCGTACCGGTAGGCGAAGAGAGTAGGGCGACCCCCCACTACGAGTAGATAGAGTGACGACATGGTAATATATGTAGGAAGTCGATGGCTGCAGATGACTCAGGATCGTGCTTTTTGGCATTCCTTGGGGGTGGCCTATCTATCCTTCGGCAGTGGACTTGTGAAGGCCTGTAATCATGATGATGATGATGATGATGAATCGGAAGAACAATACAAATAGTTCTCTAGTGTGGGATGATACTTGCGAAGACACTTTGCCATCTCAGGGGTTCCTTGTTTAGAACCGAGGCAGCTTTAGAGATAAGCGGCGCTAATATGACTAAACATTTGTGCCATTTATCGGTCCGTGGGGTCCACGTGCGATGAAGTTCCTAAGGGAATTGTATCCGCGACTGGTCTTCGCTGATGTTGATATATGAGGGCTGCTTCTTTTCACGCTCAAAGGCTAAGTATAGCCATTCAGCGAGGAAAGGCAGACTGCGTTCTTGGCACTATCGGGGAGTAGGCCTGCATGATAATGTAAGTTTTTAGTAAAAAAAAATTTAATTACGGTTTTATGTTCTTCCCTGCCATAATTTCCACTCGTGAAAGGTGGGTTGGGAACTTGGGAACCGCAGTTCTTTTATTTTTCTATCTGTTATAAGGAAGACCTTGTTGCCCATCTCCTACCTAAGAAGCACGCAAGTTGTTTACGAACTGTATCGAAGTTTGTTTTTTTCTAAAGACTGTGTGTTAAGGCTATATAAAGGCTGGCTTATACAGTTCTTGTAATTAAAAAATTGTCACTAATTCTACAACTTTATACATTAGTAGCACTGTACAGTAGCTGTAAAAGCACAAAATAGCCTGTACACTGTAACAGCTGTACCATTGCTGTTATTTGATGTACAAAGAAACTATTACACTACAGATATTGTCTTATAATTTACTTTTAAAGATGAGCGTTTTAAATTATTTATATACTTTATTGAATGAAGGCGACATTTAACGTTAGAGTAAAAATATACCTAAAATATTAACATTATACTCGAATTGAAGTTAGAGAGTTAGTAGAAAGTGCAAAATTAAATTATAATATTATGTTTTATATCAAAAAATTTACGCGTAAGAAAAATAACCTAATAATACGAGGACAAAATACTAAATACGGCAGTTAACTAAATATATTTTTTTGTGGTGTGGGTTCGAATCCGCCATTCGTCTACTAGCGTGAACCACTCGTAACACAAGCAATTTAAGCTTACCACGAGTGGTTAAAGGGAATATTAGTAATGTTTATAGCATTGTTAATATTCTATAAAAAGAAAAAACTAAATATCTGTTGTATAGGTTAGAATAAAAAACATATATCAACATAAATGGATATGAAGGCACATTGGCGCACAGTGATCATAAGTGAAACTGAAAATAATGGTATAGGCTAAAATAAGGTCTAATATTCTTAAAATTATAGTCAAAATTTTGTTTATATGGGTCCTAAAATGGCGACAATTTGCTAAACAGCCTAAATGGTATTTCGAGGGTCTATTTCGAGGGTCTATTTCGAGGGTCTTATAGTCTTAGCTGTACTATGTATGTCATGGATTGTATCATATAGTCATTAGTTTTTGATGAGTTGTAAAATAGAATATTTTTATTACTTACGCTGTATAGTAGTTTTTTCAACATAACATATAATTCTCTTTAGCGATAGGAATAAAAGATGAAACACCTTGCATTGGAAACAGCGTTGGATAACTTTTATTTAGATTTTACATGATCTTCTAACTGCACCAAATCTTTTTTTAGTAATTTCGTTCACTAGCACAATATAAACACACAAGGCATGCAAAGTAGCGATATTTTATCACTTATACAGCAAAAATAAATTACAGCCATAGTACAATTTAATACTATGGCTGTTATTTATTTTTTTAGTTTTATATCACCCTCATAGACAGACGTATTTATAAGAGTGTACAGTTACGCCATAAAAATAAGTTTTAGAAGGCAGTTTGCACACACCATTGTTCAGAAATAATATTTATACTATAATTAAGACTTAGAGCTGTAATAATCAAGTGACAGCATGCAAAAAACAGCTTCTTTACAGTTTTAATGATAAAAGCAAATTCGATAATCGAAATGTTAGAAAATACCTTAAGTTGTATACGAGAGTTTTCATATTCTGATTAAGAACCGTAAGGTTACTTAGATTCCATAATACAGATTTTATACAGCTTGAGCTGTATAATAACTTATAAACCACTTTTCTACACTCTTATACGCTTCTAAAAGAACTCTAAGTTTTATGTGGGCTATTAATGTTCATAACACTTGTGTGCTTCTTGGAAAGTTTGTTCTTCTCTGTCGTCTTTTACGATATCCACGGGACAATATAGATTAGAGAATATTCTTATACCGCTACATTCACGGTCAAGATAAACATACGTCAACAACTTCAAACGTAGTATTCCCAACAACTACCAGAATAGGTGTGACATTGACTCACGCCTGCTTTTTGTCTAGACTATGTTCATTTTAAGATCTATCCGTGGGGAGACGTTATTGAGATCAATAAGTTCCTAACGTCCTCCAGCGATTCTGCCATAAATGACTAATCGCCGAAGGTGAGTAATGTACTCGCCATTGATCCTCAGCTTCTTTAACTTACCATTATACAGTATTTGAATTCAAACTCAGGACCTGTTACTCTGTGGCCAAGTACTTTGGTAAGCAAACAACACGATTCATAAGGGTATCCATAAATAATCATTTTTTAAATAAAAAACATACGTAATAAAGATATTGATTAATTTGCAACCTTCCGCTAACTAAATACAATGATGTGTCTTACCTGGATTGAAGAGCACCTCTCGCCCTCCCTCAATTGCGTGCACTAATCCCGCCACCACTAGTCCCAGCACCACTACTCCCGGCACCACTATTCCAGGAAAGACACACCGTCGACGATAATACGACACGTGTTTCGCCTCTACACGAGGCATCCTCAGGTGATGTAGACTCTACGGCGGCTGACCGTTAAGATATCTTATTCTTATATAATGGATTTCCGCAAAATAACGCCTGATTCTATCAATTATCTTAAAAACATACGTATTTGTTTATATTATTAACGATTTTATTGCCTTTTATAAAATGAGCTACTGTCTGTCGTACACATAACGTGCTGCTGTCCATTTCCACCTTTAATAAAATCCGTTTCATATCAACATGACCGCATTTAAGATTGCAACACTCTAGATTATATTATTATCATAGGTTTGGTTAAAGTGCTTGTCTTATACTACTTGTATAAACGATATTTAGACTTTCGAGTCAGCTCGCCCTTGATCAACCTGAATATTATTATGTTAATATGACTTGATGATTGATCGAGTGTTAACGCGGATTAGTAGCAAGTACATTTGTTTCAATTTTAGGTTTTCGGGGTTCGAATTTTTAGTAACGAACGATATTCGAACAAAACACATTTATCGATCGGTGTAAATATATACACTATCACATATACTCCCGTGGGTTTCGGAAGAGTAGACAGAGGGCAACAAACTAGGATATGGGCAGGAGCGTCTTCAAAATACCCATAAAAATTGCTGTTGTCAATCCTGCCGATAAGCGTTGCAACTATGGCAAATGTACCTACTGTGAGGCATTCTATGGGGAAGCCTATATTCAGTAGTGGACCTTTGATAACCTGTAAAGTTACAATTTATTGATTTTTGTTCCGAATACATTGTGTTGTTATGTGTTCTAGTGCTACGAGATTTGTGAAGAGATTTTATTGATTGATTGACAGAGAATTGATTGATTGACCATCGCTGTACTTACTGGTACTTACCGTTCCACTCTTTTGTTGCTGCTCTTCGACACCTTGTCGCTGCTACCCGTACCTCCGATTCCGTGTGATTTTCAACCAGAAGATTTTTTTAATTCTTTTTTTTAAAACGTTACCCTAGGATATACATCGATTATACAACGTTATACTAGGATTTTCTCCTGTGTCGTGGGGGCAGTTTACAAACATAAATTGCACAAGGATAAACATCCAAACCCGGAACAATTAATTGTAGGCCATACAAATACTTGTCCCGTGCGGGATTTGAACCCGCGACCCCCAGCGCAGCCACTCATTGCTAAGCCACTGCGCCATGGAGTCGTCACAATTCTTTACTTTGATTACATACACCTATCCTGAAGGATATTGCCGTAATAAATGCTATGTTAAACGTGTAGGTACAATGCACGCATAAAAAAGTAGATGTAATAGTATGTCTCCACAAATGCTTACAGTCCTTGACTAGCCGCACCTACATGCACTTTTTCCACAGCCCAACAATCGTATCACGACATACAATAACTCATAGCTACTGCAACATATTATTATAATATGTATGTTGTTCTCACACGTGCACATGTGACCCTTCACGCTGATGTAGTGTATGTTGATATACTAAATTGACTATAAAAGCCTCACCGTGTCCGATAGTGAGCCATATCTCACCAAGACTTTGAAGAGCTTTTCTAAACATGATGTTAAAGGTGAGTTTCTTGCAAGACATATTAGTTTTTGCTAATTGGGACACTTAAATAGTTTCACCTAATAATAATACGTAATAATTATTATCTACTTATAAATGATAATGTACCAAATAAAATATTTAATACGACATTTAGAACGCACTAATCCCTTTATCAAAAGAAAATTGTAAGTTTATAATTGTATTCCCGTTATTATGGTATTTTGCATGAAATAAAAAAAATCCATTTGTCCTTAATATAGTGCAGTTTAAAGAAATTAGATTGCACACAATATGCGTTTGTTACCTGTACAAATAAATAAAATTAAGATGTCTGTTTGTAATGTCAAAATAACAGCTTTTTACTAAATGCATATGAAACTATATAGAGTAGTTATAACCAGTTATAACAAAAATACATTTTTTTGAATTTTTGTATATCTGTTTGTTCCGGCTAATCTTCGAAATTGCTTGATCGATTTTGACGTGACTTTCATTGGCAGATAGCTGAATAACTTAGGTTACATTTATATTAGAAAAAGAATTAGAGTTCCGCGCAAAAGTATTTAAAATCCATGAAATTAAATCTAATTTAAACAAGTGGGCGAAGTCGCGTAGAATAGCTATAGTGTACAATATAATTTTTTCTTATGAGTGACCTACTTAAAGTACAGTTCAAGACCAAAATTAGAATAAACAGAAACCTTCCTACATACTCATAGGTTACCTAGGTATTGTAATTTAAGCAGTCTTATATGTATAAAATAATCATATTTTCGTAATGAGGAGGTTATACATTAGGTTAAAAATATTCAATTTATTTAGCACAATTTAACTCTTATTATTTTTTCTAAAATAATTCAACTATTATAATTAATTGATTTGTATATTTATAGGTATTTATTCTGGTGTGCGCAGTGGCGACGGCTCAGGCTGGGGGCTTTCTAGCACCCGTTGGAGTTTATGGTACTCACTATGGAGGCCTTGGACCTTGGAATCCTTACAGCTCATATCCAGCACAGCCGGCGATTTCTTCACAACATTCCAATATACTGAGAACACCATTTAATCTCGGACAGGTAAAAACAATAAAAACATAAATGTGAAAAAGCGGCCAAGTTCGGTATCAGCGTAGTCAGCATACCGCCGATAAAAACAACATTACCCCATATCGTCCCGTGGGTGTCGTAAAGGAAGTTATATTGATAGTATAGTTGTGGCACGAATGGTTCGGCTCGACCGGGGAAGGACCACGCTCTTACAGAATACCAGCGTCAAATAGTAGCTTAATGCTGCTGTGTTTCGTATGGTGAGTGTAGAGAACCGGAGACCCTTTTTACTGGAAACGAGTCATTCCACCTAAGTCCTCACGGGTAACAACGTATCTGCATTTTATTTGGTAATCGAGGACAGATGTAGATGTCTCTGGGCCACAGCAACTACCATCCATCAGGTGGACTGTGTGCTCGTTTGTCACCCTATTCTATAAAAAAAACCTTTCTCCTCATGGGGTATCAATGAGGAGGCCTAATTTCAGCAGTAGACTTTTGACAGGCTGCAACGGTAATAATAAGTAACCTTAAAGCCACCTAGGTTTTTGATGAGTGAGTCAGTGAGTGATGAAAATGACACTTTGTAGACCTCAAGAAACGATAATAGTTTTATTCATGAATATATTAATTAGATTATGCAAAATTACAATTGATTAGGTTTTATAGTTTTTGAGTTTTTAGAAGTTCGAAAATTGCTCGAAAACTCAGAATGGTTCGTGTAAAGTATACACACCTGGACTTTTACTATCACAATTAAACGATTATTTTCCGTAACTGCTAAAGACAATAGGTCAACAGTTTTTTTTTCAATTTTTATCATTCCGTTTTAGGTATCAACCTTCTCTAAGGCTGTCGACACACCATTCTCAAGCGTTCGGAAGTCAGATGTGCGAATTAGTAATCCTGGAGTAGCAATTGCGCCAGCTTATCAAAGTTATGCGACGCCTTTGGTGTCGCACTATGGTGTAGCAGCACCTTTAGCTGCTCCTGTGGCCAAAGTAAGTACCTATATCGAAAATTATCAACTCTTTTTTAAGTCAAAGTTGTGGGCTTTGTAGACCTTGTCTATTTTCGGTTTACAATTGATAGATTTATTTATTTTTCTTTTAAATATAAAAAATCTTCAGTAGAAGTCTGACACCACGGGCTCATTTGAAAATTGGGAACTGATAGTCATATTACTTTACATGCATGTACCAGCAAAATTTGCAGGTGCATTTATGCACTGATTTACACGTATTATAATTGCTTTATGACATATTTTATATTAATACTTTGGCTTTTGATTAAATCGTAATAAATATATATTGTGTTAAAAAGTAATAAGATTATCAGTATGATAAATTATATAAATACTAGCTTTCATCCGCAACTTTGTCCACGTAGAACATTATGTAAAAACTGCAGGTCTTTAGGCATGTGGTTTAATTATCGAAAAAACCAAAGGGTTTTGATATTATATCAAAAATTATGAACAATATGGATAAAAATTGAAGATCTATTATTTTACGTAATAGGATCTTATCCTGTACTAAAACTTATCGATCGGTTCGATCGGACGAATCGATTTTGCATCAATCCTTTTTTTATAGTATAGGGGTGACAAATGGACACACACAGTTCACCTGTTGGTAAGTGGTTGCTGTAACCCGTAATGCAGATGGCTGTCACCCCTGAGGACTAAAATTGAATGCCTTGTTTCCGGTAAGAAGAGGATTCGGTTCACAACACTTTTTAGTATGACTACACTCACCATACGAAACTCAGCAGCATTAAGCAGCTGTTTGACGTTGCAGTTCTACGAGAGCGTGGTCCTTCCCCGGTCGAGCCATAATATATCTACAGCACAAAGTGTTAGATTGTTTTTGTATAAAATTATAAACCAAAAAAGTTCAAGCTCTTATTAATTATAGGTAATAATATGGCCTATTAAATTTAATAATCTGGTTAAGCAGTGTTCTCCGGAGAATGAGCAGAGCTATTAAATTTGTGTGTATTTGCTGTATTATTGTAAAAATGTAATTGTCTTTGCTAATTTGCTACGACCATAACAAAACAAAAAACTACAGAGCAATCAGTGTAAAATTAACAGCGTACATATTTCCACAGGACACTTTTAAGAAACCTACATTAATTTATAATTCTTCAGATCCTATAATTTGTAAGTCTATTTAGGTACTAAGTGCATAGTTCTTGCAATTAACGAGTGTGACATGCCTGGGGCGGAGCGATATATTACTTTTCTCTATGCCGCTCCGCAAGCACACTGTCACACTGTGCAAGTACATGTCGAAACACATACAAAGGTCGAAAGGTACTTGTGAATTGCAAGATATATATCAAAATTTCAAATTGCAGGTAGCTGGAGGTCTCCTAGGCGTGGCGTATTCTGCTGCCCCGGCTGTGTCTCACATGACCTACACCAACGGTCTCGGTCTATCGTACGCTTGGTAAACGTTAAAACAGTCTGCAATCATTATAGTGTAATTATTTTTAATACTGTGTACAGAGCTCAATGATTCCTCTATTTATTACCTGATAGTCATTAACGTTATTTAATAAACTTAATTGTTTCTTTATTGTTTTATTTTTATTTTATCATCATTTCAAATCTAATTCATCAAACTAAAACAGTTTAACAATTTCGTAAATAATACATTTTACGTTTACAAATGTTGTAAAACGTAGTTAGGTACTTGAGCATCTTGATTTTTGGTTTTTTTTTATAGGATAGTATCTATGATAAATGAGCACACAGTCCACCTGATGATAAGTAGTTGCTGTGGCCCATAGACATCTACATATTCTCGTTTACGAAACAAAATGCAGATGCGTTGTCACCAGTGAGGACTAAGATGGAATGCCTCGTTTCCAATAAAAGGGTCTCCGGTTCTCTACACTCACCATACGAAACACAGCAGCATTAAGATACTATTTTTCGCTGGCATTCTGTGAGAGCGTGGTCCTTTCCCCGCCCGAGCCGACCCATTCCTGCTATAACTATACTACTAATATAACTGCATGCTGCAGTTGACTCTACCACGTATAATGCTTTGGTACTGGTACTGCTACAGAATAAATAATAGTACTGACAGGTCACATCACATCATATGTATAAATAGGAAACGAAATAATAATATTCTGTTGCATTAAATTTGTATAAACAGCGATATAAATGAACGCGTAATTCTAGTATATATACATATATATATATATATATATATATATATATATATATATATATATATATATATATATATATATATATATATATAAAATCGTAATCTCGGAAACGGCTCAAACGATTTTCATAAAATTTAGTGTCCAGGCAGTTTCGGGGGCAATAAATCGATCTAGCTAGGATTCATTTTTAGAAAATGTTGTTTTATCCGTGTTTTCAGGCAATGAAAAACTGCTACAATATCATTACAATAGAAAAGTAAATTTTGACAATGCGTTAAAGATATAGATAAGATGCGTTAAAGATAGCTCAATTGGGATATCAGGCGGTCCCGAAATCCCCCATATTTTCTGGATTCCACATCCTTTTTTCCTGCACATATTTATCTATCTATAACAAAATAAGGACAATTAATCTATAATTTTCATAAGTTACAATTTCGCAATCCGAATGATAATACCGCGTCCTGGGCGCGGAATTGACGAACTTGATCATTCAATTTTACAACCTCGAAATAATACAGTTAAAATGCTGTGAGTTTTGCAAGTCTTGTGCTTGGTAATGTAGTAAGTACGCGAGTCTACGGTTTGTTACTGTTTCTCCATTAATAGCATAATGATAATATTACTAACACTACATAGCATACACTAAATAGCAATCCGCCCCGGCTTCACACGGGTGATCCATGGATTTAAATTCAAATATACACAAAAAATAATAATCAAAATCAGTTGGATGGTTTCAATATCTATAAAGGACACAGGTACAAAAATTTTGTGTTTTATATTTATTATTTATCATAAATTAACAAGCAATCCACCCCGTCTTAGCATTGGTGATTTCTGGATGTCGACAACAGCGACACCTACCAGGTCCAAATGTGAATATAGACCATCTAGGGACTCATTCAAACACATAAAAAAATCATTACAAATATGCTTTCTGAAAGACTGTCCTCCCTTACAAACTATATAGGTTAATACAGATATACAAAGTATTATAGATATAAGATTTATTATAGAGAAACTAACATTATACATATTGTTACGCGCTCCAGTCGATGACACAACTAGCGCCATCTAGTGTCAGGAACGAGAGCGAGGGGAGCGTTGCAGTTTATGACATCACAAATCTTTCGACTGACAGCGCCACCCGAAGAACTAGAAAATCTATACTCAAACTCTCGGTACCTTGCGCGTGTTTACTTGAACATTCCGGATATTTTGCTAATTTAAATAAATAGGTGGCGCAAGATGCGATCGAGACAGAGTTGAACTCAGCGACACAAGCGAAGCTTCGGAGCGGAATTAAGTGAATTAGTGTGTTAAATTATTAGTGTTTTTAACCTTAATTTGTATAAAGTAAATTAAAGTGTTAAGTTAGGTAATTCTATCGGCAATTTTTAATTGTCACGAACCTCAAGCTCGTAACAATTGGTGTCAGAAGTGGGATAAAATAATGCCGATTTTACCTAAGGAGGAAACGGAGGGTGTCCGTACCCGAAGTCAACGCCAGCAGGAGACGGACCAGAGGAGATTTTGTGGTGCAACGCCGCAGATGTCTGAGGGCCAGCCGCCGGCCACGGAAGCCGGTCCGTCAGCAGCTTCTACGTCTGTGGCACCTGACTTAGGTGCTCTGATGGTGATGCTGCAGGAGCAGGCTCGCCGACAGGAGGAGCAGGCCCGCCGACAGGAGGAGCAGGCTCGCCGACAGGAGGAGCAGGCTCACCAGCAGGCGGAACAGGTCCGTCAGTTGAAAGAGCAGCTGCAGAGCGGACAGGAGGAACAGGCCCGTCAGCAGGCGGAACAGGCTCGTCGGTCGGAAGAACAGATGCTCCTCATGAAGGACCTTCACGCTACCTTTGGGAAAGAGATAAGGCAGGTGAAGGATAGGGTTGCTCAACACGACAACCGTCTGTCGGAAGCTGAAACCCGAATCGAAGAACATGAAACCCGAATCAACCATGTGAACAATCGGGTTGACAACGTGATGGCTGACGTGAAGAAAACGCTGAACGAACTCAAACTTGGGGATGGAACTACAGCTCCTTCGCTACGTGGGTTCAAGGTGCCACCGTTCGATGGGACTTCTTCCTGGTCAGCCTACAAAATCCAGTTCGAGGCTGTTATGAAAGCGAACGGCTGGAATAAAAGTCAGGCCATGACTGCTCTCACACTAGGCCTGCGCGACCAGGCCTTAACAGTTCTGGAAGCTCTCGGTGAGGAAGTGACTTATGAGCAACTCCTTGAGGCATTGGAGGCGAGATATGGCGACGCTCACCTGAAACACGTCTTTCGTGCGCAGCTTAAAGATCGCGTGCAGCGCATCAACGAAAACCTGCAGCAGTGGGCTCTAGAGGTGGAGAAGCTGGTGCGAAAAGCATACCGGTCTGTACCTGCGCTCATTGAAGGGAACCTGGTGCAGACATTCATCGACGGCATCCGTGACCTGGAAGTCAGAGCTGCTGTGAGGCTCGGGCACCACGAGACGCTTAAGGACGCCTTGGCCCATGCACTGGAAGTGGAAGCCGTGCGGCGGGATCATCGTTCTCATCGCGTCAGGGAGGTTGCAGCAGCTACAGTTCGCGACCGCAACAAAGGATACAGCCCTAGGTGCTATGGCTGTGGGGAAAAGGGCCATCTTCGATCCAGCTGCCCTAAGCGAACCGTGGAAAGGAGAGTTGATCGATCTCGAGAGGGTAGTGCAGCTAACGGCACTGCCTGGCGGCGACAGGATCATCGTTCACCTCACGCTAGGGAGGTTACAGCAGTTACGGTTCACGACCACAATAAAAGATACAGCCCTAGGTGCTATGGCTGTGGGGAAAGGGGCCATCTTCGGTCCAGCTGCCCTAAGCACACCCTAGGAAGGGAAGGTGAACGGTCTCAGAAAGGAAGTGCGGCTAACAGCACCGCCCAGCAGCAGCAGGAATACGACTTTACTATCAGACACTGCAGCAGGAAATCTCACGGCAACGCAGATGCATTGTCAAGAAGACCTTGTCCTGAAGATTGCAACCATTGTAGTAGGCAAGAGAGTAAGGAAGTGGTATCCGTGAGGATGCTCAGGACAGACCACCTCAGCAACGGGTGGAAGGATAGCCTACGACATGCACAGCAGGAAGATCCGGACATCAAGCCGATTCTGGGATGGATGAAGGCCCGTGCTACCAAGCCTAAGTGGAGGGACGTCTCAGCGATGATTTCAACCACTAAAAGCTATTGGGGCCAGTGGGACAGCTTGCTGCTTCAGGATGGAGTTCTGTGCCGTAAATGGGAAAATGTTCGGGGAGACAGCTGTCATTTACAAATGTTTGTCCCTAAAGCTAAAGTACCGGATGTTCTACAGCTGTACCATAATGATTATTCAGGAGGCCATCTGGGAGTTAAACGAACTCTACTGAAGATCCGAGAACGGTTTTACTGGGTCCACTGTCGAAACGATGTCGAGGACTGGTGTCGCAAATGTACAAGTTGTGCCGCTGTAAAGGGACCTCAGACTCGTAGTAGAGTTGCATTGAAGTTGTACAATGTGGGTGCACCATGAGAGAGAATAGCCATTGACGTGGCGGGGCCGTTTCCGGAGAGTGAAAGCGGTAACAAGTATTTCATGGTTGTGATGGATTACTTCACTAAGTGGCCAGAAGTCTTCGCCATTCCAAATCAAGAAGCTTCAACCGTTGCAGATAAACTAGTTTATGAAGTCTTCTGTCGTTTTGGAGTACCTTTAGAGATTCACAGCGATCAAGGAAGGAATTTTGAGTCTCAAATATTCCAGGAAACTTGCCGAGTTATGGGTACTCATAAAACAAGAACGACTTCTTATCACCCGCAATCTGATGGAATGGTGGAACGATTTAATCAGACATTGGAGAGGTACCTAGCAAAAGTTGTAGACAATCGGCAACGAGATTGGGACAAGCACATACAACAGTTTTTGTTGTCATATCGAAGTTCTGTTCACGAAAGTACAGCAGTGACACCAGCTTTCGCAAACTTTGGAAGAGAATTACGGCTGCCTGCAGACCTGATCACCGGGATACCACCTGATGCCCCACGCAGTATAACCGATTATGCAAATGACTTGCGGAACAAAATGAATGACATTTATGAGCACGTCAGACAATCGGGCCAGCAAATGTCTGAGAAAATGAAAACCCGGTACGGCCGCAAAATGAACAATAAAGGGTTCAACGAAGGTTCATTAGTGTGGTTGCACAATCCAGTCCGCAGCAAAGGGAAATCTCCTAAGCTTCAAGCTAAATAGGACGGCCCGTACCGGATTGTAACCAGGATCAACGATGTGACCTACCGGATACAGAAAGGCGCAAGAGGGACTCCTAAGATCGTCCATGTGGATCGCTTGGCGCGTTATTATGGGACCGATAATGCTCGGGACGAGCATGTCTTAGGAGGGGGCAGTGTTACGCGCTCCAGTCGACGAGACAACTAGCGCCATCTAGTGTCAGGAACGAGAGCGAGGGGAGCGTTGCAGTTTATGACATCACAAATCTTTCGACTGACAGCGCCACCCGAAGAACTAGAAAATCTATACTCAAACTCTCGGTACCTTGCGCGTGTTTACTTGAACATTCCGGATATTTTGCTAATTTAAATAAATAGGTGGCGCAAGATGCGATCGAGACAGAGTTGAACTCAGCGACACAAGCGAAGCTTCGGAGCGGAATTAAGTGAATTAATGTGTTAAATTATTAGTGTTTTTAACTTTAATTTGTATAAAGTAAATTAAAGTGTTAAGTTAGGTAATTCTATCGGCAATTTTTAATTGTCACGAACCTCAAGCTCGTAACAATATTTACACTTTCTAAGGTATCTAGTTGTTTGATAATCTGATCAGAATCAGCGTTATGAGAATTTAAATTTTCTAAATTCAAAGTTCTTAAAGTTATAGAAGACGTAAGAATAACCGAAAATTTAATTTACTTAACTTACAACCAGTATCGTTTCTTATATTAAAATCCGACTATATTTCAGGAACATTTTTACTCGGGTAGAGCTTAGTTTCTAATTTCAGATTTTTATGGAAAGCTTAGCAATTTGGTGGTTGGCGGTTGGTTCGGTTAAATTGTTACTACACTCCACTGATAACTTAGTGGGTTTGATTTGTAACAAAAATCCATCTGTTGTTGTTTAGTTTATGCCATATATCTAGATCACTAGAAATTAGTCTAAAGTCTAAACGGACAATTATCTGAGATCGATGTCAAGGCTTTCGTCGTAATTTCTACATCATAAGGTACATTATTGGATACTGTAGCTACATCTATAATATCATAAAGGTAGGTATTTGTCGGGATACTTTTTCGATACATTTACAGCGAAAGTGTACTGAACTAGTATACTGGGTTTGTTGATGTTGATGATGATCAGATGCTGGGTGGTATTCCTCTTTTACTCTCTTTTCTTTTTCTTTTAGTTGTATGACTTCTGGCATAAATTTTCATGCAGCCAGACGAGTGTCGTTTTCGGAAATTCAGCGAAGAAACGAGTTTTGAGCGTTAAATATTTATAGAAATCACAAAATGTTCTCGTAATTGCACAACTGAGTCCTCAGAGGCACCAAGAACCTTTTATAGATCCCACCGCTGCCACATTTTATATTGTATGTTATACGGACCTTAACGAAATGTCTTGAAAAAAAAAATTATTTAGAGATTATAACTGGATTTGTTTATAGAAAGATATAAATTGAGAGTTGAAATTGAGAGGCGAGTGTTTCCGATGAGAGTTTATGACGGAGTGAATTGTATTGCAATTGTTGAGGTACCAATATATCTAAGCGCGAGTTTAGCTTTCGTCCAAAAATCAACTCGGCGGGTGACATGCCGGTGGTCGAGTACTTTGAACTCCGGTAATCAAACAAAAACTTTTTTTGATTGTTTTGTGTTGCTGTGAGACATAATATTTGATTTTATACCCTTTTTGACTATTTTTACAATTTTGAAAAGTAATTGGAACCGTTTTCCGACTTGGAAAAGTGCAATATACGTAAACGATAACTTAACTTTACAGCCAAATTAATAAAAGAGACCCAAGAGATTTTCAAAGAATTTTCATATATATAAAAAATGAATGTAATTAATGTTACTAAAACTTTAAAGACGTACAAAGGGTTGAAAATCATTCAATTAACTAAAAGTTTTGGTGTAAGTGCAGATCAGATAAATGAAATCTTTGTCCAGTTGCGCAATGTAGTATCTGAAACATGGATAATCACAAATGGCACTATACAATTTTAGACGGAAATTGAAGGATACAAAGATGCTGGTGGTAACAATCCATTTCAAGAATTGGCAGAACTTGATTTAGGTACATGTTTTGGTTTTACCCCACCCGAACGCTGACATCGAAAGGATTTTCCACTCGATGAACGTATTTTAAATCAAAGTAACGAAAGCTAATAAATCTTAAATACACTCGATTTTATATATTTGAACTGGTTTGAAATTTTTTAATTTGACTTACTTTATTACGAAATTCCAAAAGATGAAAATGTGATATGAAATGACAAAAAAGTAGGCAGCAAGGATGTCTATACATTCAAACCCGATAGGAGTAATAGACTATTAGTGTTCTAATTACTAATAGTGTTCTGTGATTCAAACTGTCAAAATTCCAAGCAGGACTTTCCACTTCTACTCAGCAGGAGAGTCAGGAAATTGTTCTAAAAGAACAAGATTCTGACCGTAGACAGAGAAACCTATAGACTAATGATCGGCGTGGCTTCGAGTGAGAAAGAACGATAGCGAATTTTTAGGTTATAGAATAATCTTTATGACTTTTAAACACATTTAGATAAAAATTTTAATTGTTAAAGGAACTGAATTGAACAAGATTCACCAATCTTAAGCTCACAAAACACTTTTTTTCTCACTTAAACCGACTTGTAAACTCCTTAAATCGCTACGCTGTCAAAGTTGTTTAGAAAACTGTAGAGTTTGGTAAACAAAAAAACCGGCACGGAGAAAGGGACAAACAATCACACCGCTCTATCTCATTTCTATGCAAAACGTATGTATAAATCTATCATTTTCGTGTGCGAATGCGAGAGAAGGCGTCAATTTGTCTATAGGTTTCTCTGACTACGATTCTGACGATGAACAAGAGTGGCTAATAAATTTGTAAATAATTTTTGTCTTTATGTGTAATTTTTAATAAAAAAAAATTATCACTTTTTTATTGTTATTATAATTTAGCGCCTTTTCTTCGAAAATATCCAAATCTAGCGCATTTTTGAACTTTAGGGTTTACTTTAAGGAGTGTTGGCAACCCTAATTTAATGTCAATGTCATCATTCTCATAGGCATGTCGATTCACTCTTAAAAAAATCGATCTCTGAATCGATTTGAATCGAAAACACTAGAATCGATTATCGATTAAATCGAGCATTAAAAGATCGATCTTTTTACGTGGTAGAGCCATGCTGCAGTTATATTAGTAGTATAGTTGTAGCACGAATGGGTCGGCTCGACCGGGGAAGGACCACGCTCTCACAGAATACCAGCGTGAAATAGTAGCTTAATGCTGCTGTATTTCGTATGGTGAGTGTAGAGAACCGGAGACCCTTTTTACTGGAAACGAGGCATTCCATCTTAGTCCTCACGGGTGACAACGCATCTGCATTTTGATTCGTAATCGAGGATAGATGTAGATGTCTATGGGCCACAGCAACCACTTACCATCAGGTGGACTGTGTGCTCGTTTGTAACCCTATCCTATAAAAAAAAAAAAAATCGATTTTCAATTAATCGCGACATTTTCAAAATGAAATTTCAAGAATTTGCGATTTTTTTCTTTAATTGAACTTTAATATTTTTTAAATAATATATTAATAATCTTAATAATTAACATTATTAATATCCATTTTAACCATTCCTGATAAGCTTGAAACGCTTATGTTAGTAGTGGTTTGCACATAAGCCACTCGATCCTTTTTTTTTACAAAGTGATTCTATGTATCACTTTTATTTGACCTTTTAGGCTAAAAACAACAACAATACTTTAACAAAAGTTTAAACTGCAACGTACATTTCTCGATAAACCTGTTTCAATCTAATAACTCACTATTTATCAAATTGAAGTGAGCATTCACTCACACGAACACAATACTGGTTATTTCCTTACTATAAACCTCTATAAACTTAAACATATAATATTTATTTACAGTATCTAGGTATTTAAAAAGTACTCTGTCTGTACTTACAGCTCACAGTATGTATGTTTTTGATAATAAATAAAGTAAATTCACAAGTTCACGGTACAAACAGGTTCACAGCTATAATATTATATTGTAGTATGTATATGTAGTCTTTGTTCACAGCACAGATTTATTTTTAGAAGTTAGACCAACATTCCACAGGTAAGATTAGAATTAGAATTTTAGAAATGAAAATGAAATAACAACTTTTCGATATTGTTGGATGCGTTCATATTTATTTTATTCAAATATATATTGAGTTCAAATTATCAACCAAGTACGACCGGTTGTTTTTGCGTCCCCCAACAGCAAAACATTAAAAACCTGCGGTACCTGACCCAGCCAGTTTGGGAATTTATCGTTAGTTCTTGAATCAGATGAATCAGTCCGATTCGAGAGGTTTTTGGATCGATTCAGTGAATCGATGCGGTGCTCGGAATCGATCTAAAAGATCGATTATTTTACGCCAAAGAATCGATTTTTCGATTAATCGATTTAAGATCGACATGCCTACATTCTCATTCATTTTCATTTCTCGTGTTCGTTTTGGTATTTTCCATGGAGGATCTCCATGGTATTTTCACACTTACACCTTTTTTGTCTTTACATATAAATAACCGTCAACTACCTATACCTTTAAAATTTACTATCTTTCTAAATTCTCGTGAGGTGTGTAAATTATGATAAGGGAATTACGTTGCAATTACACTTGATCTCAACATAAGCCCAGTATTACATGTTTTTATGTCACTGTGTTTAAGATTTGTTAATTAAAGATTGTACGTTGTCTTCTGACTGCTTACAAAGTTTTTTGTAAAAATACTGCTATGTCTGACAGTGGGGATAGTGATGTTTCTTGGATATTCTATAAGGATCGACCAGAATGGAACGACCTAACTCCAGTGCCCGAGAACGATGGTCCAAAACCTGTAGTCGTAATTGCACATTCTGAAAAATGTAGGTATTTATTTACTGTTATAGTGTTTCAATGTAAAAAAAATTGTACGATAAATATGTACAAGTGTTATAAAAAATAATGTTAAATAAAAGAATCCTGTTATTTTTTCCAAACTATATTTTTATGTGGTTTATTAGGTTGTAGAATGAGCATATTTTGGCTTCTGAGGCTGGGAGCATGATTAAATACCTAAAGTGCGCACCAAGTAGTGAGCACCTGCTTCTTCTTTATTCTTTATTAACTGGCTTTACGGCTCTTGTTTCTAGACCATCTGAGGCTATCCTTTCTTTTGGAATCTTCATTTTATGTTCTTATTCTTCACAATATGCTGATGCGTCACATTGCGAAGCCCTTGCGAGATTTTGACGACAGCTCAATAGTGGACAGTTGATGACGACAGCCACTCAAGTTCATAAGGTGCCCAAGCAATCAAAATAACTTGAGATTTATATCGACATCAAAGCACTTGTTTCGTCATTTTCTCTAATAGTTCACACGCCCGGACACTTAATTCACAAAATCGCATCACTTTTACGAATCAAAATCCACTTCAAACCATTATTCAAGCGACAAAACAGGAGCGACAATCCGTGTACGGCCAAGTTTCCGCCAAAACTGAGTGAGCACCCGCCTATAGTGACTAATCCTAGAGCAATTAACAACATTGGCTAATTGCATGACCTATGCTCTAACTTCTGCATTCATTCTTTGTGAGTGAGCTACCACTTGCTTTTATTTCATGACTGATGTTTTGCTCACTAGAGTTATTCTGGTCTGGAGCTTTTCCTTGTCCCCCAGCTGTCTTTTTCTCCTTAACTAGGCTGGACTATTGTGTATTTTATGTGCAATTCATTTTCAGTTAAATATAAATAATATTGCATAATATACAATAACGCCTTTTCATAACTTCGAAGTACCTTAATCTACATTACAGTCCTTTACAAGTCCACTGCTGAAAATAGACCTCTCCCAAGAAATGCCACATAGCACAGCCTTGAGTAATCTGCATCTACCAACTTCTTGTATCATATTATACCAGGTTTTTACGTAGTGGGGGGTTGTTCTACACTCTTTACAGCTGCGAGGCCAACACTCAAGAATCTTTTCCCCCATTGGTTGTTAGTTCTTTGGGGTATATAATATAATATAATATTCCACAATATCACACAACGCCATCTAGTCCCAAGCTAAGCAGAGCTTGTGTTATGGGTACTAGACAACTGATAAACATACTTATATATTTCTAAATACATACATATTATAGAAAAATTACGCCCAAACACAGAACAAATGATCGTGCTCATCACACAAACATTTATCCTGGGTGGGAATCGAACCCACGACCTCCGGCATAGCAGTCAGGGTCACTAACCACTAGACCAACAGGCCTGTAAATGTAATATGGCCAGACCATTGCTACTTCAGCTTATTGATCCATTAAATTACATTATTTACTCTGCTGTGGATATATCCTCTTTTCAAAATCTGTAATGAAAAACTCTATAGTGTTCTTGAGCTTCCACATACAACCAGCAGTGAAAAACCATGTCACAAATCCATATGTCATACCTGGCAACACACTCATAGGACACTCTTGTTTTCAAATTTTGAGGTAAATATATTGAATGTTATAAATCAGATGATAATTTGTATAATATTTTGATTTGTACTATTATATTAAGGATAAATGCTAACTTTTGGGTGATAAGAAGTTTGATTGTGAGTTTTTTAGCTGCTTCTTTATCAGAGAAAAATGTTTTAGCAGTGAAAACTTAAAATTAGAGGCAGGTTATTTTCTTCTAATTTGCTAGGATGACTACTTAGAGCCATAATAATTTCTTATATTTACGCGAACACTGTACATTGATTAAAACTACTTTTACTTTTGATTTTTTTTCGCGTTTTATTTATTTTATTTTTAATACCCGACGTTTCGGGTGCTTTCCAGCACCCATGGTCACGGGGGACTGAGGTGACTGACGTCCCGATGTCAAAGTTAACCCGGAGTACCTTCAGCTTTTTTAATTATTGTCTTTGGTCCGATCTACGCAGAATGAACTAACTGTGGTTTGAAGTCTTGCAGTGGTATGCTTGGGTTTAGTTTTAATTTTATTAATTATAGGATCCCAAGCAGGTGGTAATACCAAGCCTCCTTCTCTATTGAAATTAGGATGTTTTTTAATTTCAATAGCCTCACGTATCATCCTTGGTAGGAATCGGTGTTCTTTTGCGAGGATTTGTGGTCTATCAAATCTGATGTAATGGTTGGGGCCATCTAGGATATGAGGAAGGAAGTCTGCAGTTTGCGATCAGGATCCTATAATTAATAAAATTAAAACTAAACCCAAGCATACCACTGCAAGACTTCAAACCACAGTTGTTCATTCTGCGTAGATCGGACCAAAGACAATAATTAAAAAAGCTGAAGGTACTCCGGGTTAACTTTGACATCGGGACGTCAGTCACCTCAGTCCGTCGGGTATTAAAAATAAAATAAATAAAACGCGAAAAAAATCCGTAAAAGTAGTTTTAATCAATGTACTTAGAGCCAGACAACTGGGAAGTATATTATTAATAGTGTTGTCATAAAATTGGAATACTATAGTAGTATATATGTGTAATTTAATGTGGCATGTTGCTAATTCCAGTTGAGGACGTCTATGATTATTTCCGGGCTATACTACAGAATAATGAAAAATCTGAACGCGCTCTTCAACTAACTAAAGATGCTGTCGAACTCAATCCCGCAAACTATACTGTTTGGCAATATAGGTAATGTTTATTTATATTTATATCTTCAACGAGAGATATAAATATTGCTGGTTAAAATTCTCTATTAATTTGCTTCATTCTTAATGTTGTGAATTTGTTGCTTGATTTATCAGTTATTATTAATATTATATTATTAATTCAATAGTTTGATCATTAGAATTATAAAAAGAAAAATAAGAATCACAATCTATTTTTGTACATAGACATTATATTTGTGTCTACCAAGCGATTCAACATGTAACTTATTAAACACTTTCATACTGACATGCAAATGCATCAAAACTGCCTTAAATAAAAGAAAGATGGAAAATATTTACATAAGATGTAATGCTAACTTTTCCTCAAATGCCATTCTCATCTGTACAGTATGCTGTAAAAATTCAATAGTGCATCCATTCTTCCTGCTGCACTCCAATTTGTTGCACTTTAATGATTAGTAATAATAACTTCTGTATTATAAATCATACAGTTTTAACTGTAGTTTAATCTCCTTTTGAGGAAAAAGCTACCTGTATTAGGAGATTCTGTTCTTCAATATTATGTGTGTGTATGTGTGTGTGCATGTTTTTAATGGATAGGTTTTTATATTTATTGAATGACAAGCACACAGTCCACCTGATGGTAAGCGGATGCTGTCGCTCATAGATATCTACATCTATCCACAATTACAAATCAAAATGCAGATGTGTTAACACCTAAGGGCTAAGATGTAATGCCTCCTTACCAGTAAAAAGGGTCTCTGGTTCTCTACACTCACCATACAAAGTACAGCAGCATTATTCTGTTATTTCATGCTGGTATTATATGAGAACATGGTCCCAATCCAGTCAAGCAGACCCATTTGTGCACGGCTTCACCATATTTATCTTTAGTTTATTGAAGCAATCTGCTAAATGTCAGTATAAAAGCAATGATCTTATTTTGTTACAGAAGAGACTTGTTGCAAGCATTGGGTACAGACTTGAGATCTGAATTAGATTATGTAGAAGCAGTAATAAAGCAGTCACCAAAAAATTATCAAGTGAGTTTTTGAGCCTTAAAAAAATATAATAAAAATGTGATAGAAATAAGAAAGAGTATAACAATGAATTGCAAATTCCTTAAATTAACTTCCAACTTCAAAATATGAGGAGATTCTCAATTCGACTTCATGTTTTTTGTATGTATGTTAAGTGCTATCTTTGTGAATTGTGAAGCGATTTTGATGATTATTTTTTTTATCAAATAAGTTGTTACGTAAGGTTGGTCGCATATACATTTGGAGAAATATTCCACCCCCTAAGGATGGAAAAATACTGAAAGTAGTTTTTACACTAACTATTAGGGGAGGTAGGGGAATGTTGGCAGTTGGGAGACATCGGCACCCCTACATAATTCCAGTTAAATTGTAAAATTTATTTTATTTTTATGTTGGTTGTTTATTTTACTCACTGGCAAAACTGGCAGTACTGTTGGCAATTTGTTATTTTGTTAAGTTTTCAAAGTTACATGCTCGTTAAGATTAGGTGTGTGTTAACATAAACATTTTGTTGTGTTTCGCCATATATAATCGAAAAACCAGTAAAGGTAAGTATTTTATTTTCATTTTATTTCTGTTGCATATTTACTATCATATATATCCTCTCAACTGTCCCGGCCCAAAAGGTCGCTTTGGCGCATGCTGTCCAACCCTAAACGAGTGATCTATTGCATATGTGGTGCGTGTCATTAAAATGGCAATATCTTAATAATTATGAATGGAAACTCTAAAAAATAATATGTTGTTAAAATTATTGTTAAGTAAGCTAATAGAATATGTGTAAATGTGTACATTTACCTTTTTTATATTTTTTAAATTCCGTGGTAAAAATGCTAAAAGCGATTTTTTTCCAGTTTGGTAAATCAAAAATTGTAAAAAAAACAATTCAATAAATATTTATTTTATTTACAATAAGATAAATACACTTTACAATAATTAATTAAGAAAACACAACTCTGCGTATATTTCTTTTAAACCACAAGATCGACAATAATGTGGGCCACTTAAGATGACCCGAAACAGGCACAAAAAGGCACATTTTGTACTTCAATAGCGACATTTCCATACCGAGATAAGTAGGTTAATGATATTAAAACAATGATGAATGAATAAATGAAACGGATACATTTACTACGGCTGTTTCATGTCTGAAGTTTATAAGTAAATTGCAACCTAAAGGTTGTAAACAGACGCGTACTTTTTTAATAGTGACCTTTAGAAGGACAGCCGAGAGGATATTAAACCTGTAAGTCACGCTAAAATATCTAACCATAAAACTTGACAGGAAACTTAAGTTGAAAAAGTGTGCAGAGGGAGCAATGGGCAGTTTATTTTTAGGCTGGTTTGGACATGCCCAATGCTCCCACCGTTGAGATATTTATATAGTGAAACAGTTTGTTTTACATTACCTAAATTTATTTAAAATGTTTAGATGATTTTAATTGCAGAAAGACGCCATCAGGTATAAAAAGAAGGGTAAGCGATGAAGAAATGAATGAATAAGAAATTCCGAACAACAGAATATTACGTGCCACAGAAAAAGTGACAAAAGTTGATAACATAAAAACAACTGGTGATATGTTTGAAAGACCTAGAGCAAACTTGCTACGTACGATATCTTAAACGAGAATATGTAAAGGATTCTTCATCCAGGCTTAAATCTTTACAAATTTTCAGTTTATATTATGTATTGTGGGTGTTTTAAACATCATGCCCAAACCTCCCACAGGGGGCGCCCAAACCTCCCTACCTTGGGGAGCTTTGGGCACGATTGACATAATTCTGAAATCCTTTTGCAACTTTGAGTCTGATTATAATTCATAGACTGTTTTTTGTAAAACATCTTGTCAAATGTATGGTGCTATTGAACTTGGCAATAAATATTGGATATATTAAAAATGTGCTTTTTTATTACCTAGTGCGTAAAAAAGTGCCCATCCCTCCCCTACAACAAAATTTTAGTTGCCACCTTAAGCTTGTTATATTCCTTAGTAGTTTTTTAATATTCTTTGTAGTTAGCTTTTACATTTTATGATTTTTTTACATTTTAAAAGATAGGTATAGTAGGTACCTATATAGGTAGGTACCTATAACTGTACTTTCATTACGATGCTTGTGTATTTTGCTGTATTTGGAATCTTTTCTACTTCAAGGAATGATAAAGACAGGAGTTTCTTTCGTTTCCTATTCCTATTATTATATAATATATCATCGTCATCATCATCATTACAGCCCTTCACAAGTCCACTGCTGAACATAGGCCTCCCCGAACATAAGACAAAGACAGAGCAAATTTTTGTTTTGGAAAATACAATCGTAAAATTACAACAAAACCTGAAATTAGCTCAAGAAGAAGTAAGAAATCTATGCACAAAAATCGAAAGCTTAGAAAAGCAATTGAAAGACAAAACAACGCCAAAAACTGATTTAGAACTAAATAATTGCACAAAAAATCATGTACATAAAGATACTAAATCATTACATAAACCATTAAAACACAAATTGTGTATACTTACAAGTGACAAGAGATATAAAATACTACTAAATGTAAACAGAAATCATGTTCTAAGTCAGTATGAGTTATGTCACTTTATTACTACAAATGCTGGGATAGAGATAATTTTAAAAAATATACATAAAAAATTAAAGGACTATACAAAACACGACTACTGTGTTGTGATAATCGGAGAATCGGATTTTAATACCTCCGAAGACTATAAAGGTCTGGTGAAAACAATCAAAACCAGGTTGGAACAAGTAAAAAATACAAACGTAATCGTAGTTTCACCAACATACATATTTGGAAAGCCATTATATAACTACAGAGTAGAGACTTTCAATTACCTACTTAATCAGGACATAAACACTAATAAATATGGCTATTACATTGATACCTAGACTTAACATATGATATGTTTTCACAGTATACTGGTAAAATAAAACAAAATGGAGTACAAAATTTAATGCAAAATATTGCCAAACAAATTTATCTCTACAAAAATCGAGTGATGAGAAGCAAATCGACACAAGAAAAGAGAGCTCTATTATCCCTGATGAAAATCAGTTTTTTCTTCAATAATCACTTACATATATTACATCAACGCATATCGGGACTATTGAACAAATGTGATGAGTTAGTATTTAATATGGATGAGTTAGACAGACAAAAAAAAAGCTATCGACATTCTATGTGTGACCGAGCACAATATGATACCAGAATTGGAAGAATTCCTTACAATACCTAATTTCACATTAGCAACCAGTTTTTCAAGAAATAAAAGACGTGGTGGATGATGTATTTTAGTAAAAAATGGATTAAATATAGAATAGAGTAGTTGATAATATTAAGAAATTCTCGATTAATTGTATGATTGAGACCTGTGCTGTAGATGTATTTATAGAGTTCCTAACACAAATAAATCTTGTCTGGATACGTTCTATGATACTCTTAGAGGCATTCTAAATACTAATAATAATAAATACTAAAAATAAAAATATAATTATCTGTGGCGATTTTAACATTGATATTCTGAAAAATACTTCTGTTAGTCGAGAATTTACAAATCTACTGTTAGGCTATAATCTGAAGCTAGCAATACAAAAGCCGACAAGTGTTGCAAGTGGAACGTGTATTGACAATTTTGCACATAATATAAGAGGATCAAACAGTGAGGTCATTGAACTAGGCCTTTCGGATCATATGGCGCAAATTTTAAAATGTCCTGTAAAAAAACATGTATAATCAATTCGTGGAGTATTAAAAGGAGAGATTTTAGCTATGAAAACCTTCAAACATTTAAAAGATATATTGATAGTCTAAGTTTCCACGATATATTTAATTCTTCGGATCCTAATACATCATATGATGGTTTTTTTGACATATTCAAATTATTTTATGATCTATGTTTCCCCTATAAAATTATAAAAAATACTCTAAATTCCAAGCAAAAATGGATATCAAAGGGACTTAAAGTATGTTGTAAAAAAAGCGAGTATTACTTTGGCATTTTAGAAGAAAAAAAAGCAAAGATGCTCTATCACTATTAAAAGAATATTCATCAAAATTAAGGAAAATAATAAAAAACACACAACGTTCACAAAATGACAACTACATAAATAAGTCAAAAACTAAAATGGAAGCAACTTGGTCTGTTATATATAAATCCAAAACCAATATTCCCAAAGAACCTATACAGAAGCTAAGAGTAGGTAATGAATATCTTACTAACCCTATTGACATCACTAATGCGTTTAATGATTTTTTTATTGATGACATGGAAACTGAAAATTGTACTATTAATACTGACATTTCTTCAAATAATAACAATAACAATTCTAACAATAATTGTAATAATAATGTAAATTTAAGTCATTTATCTCATTTCAATAATAATTACAAATCTATTTTTAAGACCGACAACACCTGACTCAGTGCGTAAAATTATAAATAGTCTAAAAAATACTAATAGTGTTGGTTTTGACGACGTTTCTACAAAAGTAATAAAACATGTTAGCTCTACAATAGCAAGACCTTTGAGTCGTATTATTAATTTAAGCTTTACTACAGGTATATTTCCAAACAATTTGAAACCAGCTGTAGTAAAGCCATTATTTAAAAAAGGTGATAAACATATTGCCAATAATTATCGTCCAATTGCACTGCTATCAATTTTCTCAAAAATATTTGGAAAAATTATTCATGGCCAGCTTTAGGAATTTTTGGAAAAACATAATATTTTAAACAAAGAGCAAAAAGTATTTCGCACAAATACTGCAATCGCAACAGCAATATACGACTTAGTAAAAAGGGCAGTGATTTGTCTAGATAAAAGGATCCCATCATATGCAATTTATATGGACATGACGAAAGCATTTGACCTTGTAGATCATAATATATTGCTGGAAAAACTAAGCCGTTATGGTGTAAGAGGTAATGCACTCAATTTAATAAAATCCTATCCAGATAGGACACAAAAAACCGTAATCAGTCAGATCTGTATCTCTACAAGACAAGAAAAAATATATACGTCTAATAATAGAACGATAAAACGTGGCGTTCCACAGGGAAGTGTTTTGAGTCCTTTGCTCTTTATAATCTATATCAATGATATCGTCGAGTCTTGTAAATACCCAATGATGCTATTTGCAGACGATAGCACTATTTTTGTACAGTGTGACAGTGTAGCAGAATATCAAAATAATATTAACTTTGCTATTGAAAACATTATTAAGTGGTTAAAATCAAATAATCTCAAAGTTAATCTAGATAAAACAAAAATTATGCTATTTACACAAAGAAAAAGTACTCCAAATCTAATAATAAGTTATGGAAATAAAACAATTTCTGAAACAAAAGTAGCGAAATTCCTAGGGCTGTTTATAGATAGCAACATGTCATGGGAATCGCATTCAATAGAAGTCTGCAAAAGAATGTATAAATTTTCATTTGCACTGTATAAACTGTCGAAAATATCTGACCGAAAAACTGTTCTAACAGCGAACCATGGCTTTGTGGCTTCGACCCTTCGATGTGGTATCATATTTTGGGGACTATCAACATACAGGGAGTTAATTATGAAAGCTCAAAAACAATGTATTCGAGCTATATGTGGGATAAAGTCTACAGAAAGTTGCATACCATACTTTAGATCTCTTAAGATATTAACATTACCCTGTATTTATATACTAGAATCGTGTATGTTTGTTAAGTGTAATCCGGAACTTTTTGATATAGGAGTACAACCATCTTTAGTTAACCTTCGTCCTCGAAAACAAAAAATCCAGACGAATGTATGCAAAACTGCCCTTATGAAAAAAAGTGTTGTTGAAATGGCCCCTAAATTATATAATAAATTACCTGATCACATAAAGTGTTATAATGAGCAAAAATTTAAATCTATTTTAAGTAAATTTCTTATAGATAAATGTTGTTATAATGTCAATGAATTTCTATTTACTAATAATTTAAATATGTAATTTAATAATTTTATTTTGACTCTACTTAATTTTATTACTTTGATCTGTTTCTTTTATATATATATATATATATATATATATATATATATATATATATATATATATATATATATATATATATATATATATATATTTAATTTTATGATGTATGGATATATAAATTCGTATGCTGTTGAAGCATTTCACGGAGGTACTATAAAATTACAACATTATCAACCTTGTTACCTGTGAAAACGAATAAAATGATTGATTGATTGAAAAGGTATACCACAAAGCACGATCCTGAGCCACCTGCATCCATCGACTTCCTGCATCCATCGTCGTCCCTCCATCTAGTGGGGGTCGCCCTACACTTCGCCTACCGGCACGAGGTTGCCACTCGAGAACCTTTTTTCCCCAACGGTTGTCGGTTCTTCGAGCTATATATTAGGATATATATATATATATATATATATATATATATATATATATATATATATATATATATATATATATATATATAATATTCGGTATATTATTTATTTATTTGATGAAAGTAAATAAAAATTTGATTGTCTTGTAAATATCTTTTTTTTTCCAAAACTTCTACTGTTTCGAAATAAGGTTTCTCTGACTGGAAAAAAACATCGAAGAGAAAATTGACTGCGGGAATTTTTATTCACCAAAACAAAACTGGAAAATACATTTTGTTTTCTTTGTCTACATGTTGTAGTTATAACAACCCATAATTGTGTCCTTTGAAAATTTTATATACATAAATAATTAACAAATAAACTATTAAACATTCAGGTGTGGCATCATAGACGAGTCCTTGTGGAATGGCTCAAGGATTCAAGTTTAGAGTTGGAACTGACGCGTGATGCATTGCTGCAGGATCCTAAGAACTATCATGCTTGGCAACACCGTCAATGGGCAATAAAGACGTTTGGGTGAGTTGCTATTGCTTTCTCCTCTAATGCCAATTGTATATGTACATATTCAGAAAAGCAGCTACAATAACTGCTAGATCTATTATATATAAAGATATTCGATCAATTATATACTAGATTAAGGATCAGGAACAAAAATAAGTCGGACAAGTGGCCATGTTTGCACACACATAAAAATCTATCTATCTTAGAAAAAAGTTTAAAACATTAACAACTTCAGTTTATTATAATCCTTAATAACATTCTAACATAAAGTTTAATCACCATTGCAAAATATATTCATTTAAGTCCTTTCATCAGAGAAAGGTTAAAAGCAATAAGTTTAGAATGTCGCTTGAAAATAAACATAGGTACAAAAATATTTATTATAAAATGAAACTTAAACTCTTAATTAATAAGGTTAAAACATTATGTTGACATTTTCGTGCTTACTCTAATGTGGTAGTATAGGTAATTCTTGGTATTATATTTCAATGCTCCGAACACAGTGAGTATTGAAAGACGTAGAGTTGCAGAATATAAATATTTTAGGGCAAAGGTCGTTTTGTATGGTGGCAAATATTTTTTACCGATTTATAAAAGTAGTAGGACCAAGAAGTAGGTATTCAATCAAAGGTCGTCAATTTCTTTTTTAAATACCCTTTTCTAGGAGTGTCACATATCGATGATAAATCTGATAATGATGCATCAGGAGATTTCAAGGAAACTGCATCAGTCCGAGGTATGTCACGTATTTCTATGGTATCTTCAAAAATTAAAGTTTATTGAAAACAATTTTAAAGTATTTCATGAAAATACCTACAGGTATAGTTTTTTCTGATAAAGATATTTTTTAATTACCTGATTTGATAACCCTTTCGTCAGTCTGAACATAAAGCTGATTGCACTTTTATTGGTCCGTGAATCTAAAAAAGTCATAAACAACTTTTTACCAAAAGCATTATCTTACACTAACAATTTTACTTCTTTATGATAATTTTAAACCTGTAATTTGGGATCCGCTGTTTTTAGTAATCTGCGCCTTTGCGTGTTTCCAGTTATGTCCAATCTATCAAAATGAATCAAACATATTCTTAAATTATTAGATAGGTTATATATATTATAGTTCTTCTCTTTCTTTCGCGACAATAGATACTCATTCTGCCCAGCGAAATGGGTCCCTAGGAAATCTACAAACAAAAAAAAATTATTAAATAATAATACAACTCCATGCATGTTTGCTCAAGAACAGTGGATGTTTGTTACAATAGTTGTTGCGTTGTAGCAAACATTGGCCAAACAATCATAATATTAGCTTATTGAATTATTTTTCTATTTAATTATGTTTTTATTCTATGAATAACACTTAATGATATAAACTTACCGAGAAAAAGATATTCCTTCCAAAATCTTGGTGTTACGGTGGTTATTTCCACAGTTTTGTAACGCGCGCACCGCGGCTTCGGATATTTTAACGTTGGCTATGATTGGACCATACTAATTTAAAATAAGACCACAGAAGTGTTTGTGGTCTTATTTTTCTGGCCGTTTTTAAAGCGCTTATCGGGAATCTAGTATATTATTGATCGAAGAATACACCAATAAAAACAATACATGCAATATAAACATAAAGAATACCAAACTAAATAGTAGTGTCATCTATTGGCATAAACTGAAAGATACATCCACAAATACACTGTGTAAAATGCCAGTCAGTACGAGTTCATCTTCTTTATTGGTTCCTATTGCTCGACATGGGTTTCTCCCGTCGACGCTGATGCTCATCGAGACCTTGAGTATTTTACGTCAGAATAAAGATATTAATAGTTACTTTGCAACCATCCGCTCAATTAAATACAATGATGTGTCTTACCTTGATTGAAGAGCACCTCCCGCCCTCCCTCAGTTGCGTGCACTAATCCCGTCACCACTAATCCCAGCACCACTATTTTAGGAAAGACACCATCGACGATAGTACGACACGTGTTTTGCCTCTACACGAAGCATCTTCAGGTGATAGGCCCACGGCCTATCTGTAGTGTGATTACTATTGCTAACATCTTATTTCACAAGTATTACTTTGGATATTCGTTGTTATGCCTTAGGTTTCTTTATGATAACCAAATACTACACTGCCTGTCTCGTTGGACACATTTACTACTCCTTTTATTTCTTTCCTATCTTTATCATAAGACATAGGTCTTTCTTATTGTAGAAGTGATTTGCCTTAATCACCATGTTGGGATGTTGATAAGTTATTGCAGTACCAGACATCTGGCATTTTTGACACTGACCACTAGCCATTCTGAGTTTTATATTTCTGGTATTTTTTAACAAGATGATATACCGCATCTATTGAAGGCCATTAAGTCTGATTGTAGGAATTTGGCTTATTCTATAGTTGCGTCTAACTCTACACATGAAATGAATTGTAGTAATTGTTAAGTATTTGTCGCCATTAGTGTTTTTTTTTAAATAGGATAGGGTGACAAACGGGCACACAGTCCACCTAATGGTAAGTGATTGCTGCGGCTCATAGACATCTACATCCATTCTCGATTACAAATCAAAATGCAGATGCGTTGTCACCGGTGAGGACTAAGATGGTATTCCTCATTGCCAGTAAAAAGGGTCTCCGGTTCTCTTCACTCACGATACGAAACACAACAGCATTAAGCTACTATTTCACGCTGGTATTCTGAGAGAGTGTAGTCCTACCCCGGCCGAGCCGACCCATTCGTGCTACAACTATACCTACTATTAATATAACTGCGGTATGGCTCTACCACATATAAATCTGCTATATACTACCTCTACTACGTATAGTCTGCTATATATCTACCAATTTTTATTTTATTACTTTTCTTTAGTTTTTAGATACTTAGGACTCTTAAGATATTTTCAAAACCAGACACGATATACAAATGTTATTGATAATTTCATATCACGTTACAGCTTGTTTGATAAAGAAATGGAATTTGTAGACAATCTTATATATGAAGATGTTCGTAACAATTCAGCGTGGAATCAGCGTTACTTTGTAATGAACAATCATCTTGGCTGGACTGATATGAATGTACAAAAGGAAATTTGTTATACTTTAGAAAAAATTAAGTTTGTGAAGAACAATGAGAGTGCATGGAATTATTTACGAGGTGTATTATTACATGATAAGAAAGGAATAAGTGGTAACACTATAGTCACATCTTTTTGTGAAGAGTTATATTTGAACAAATGTCGTTCACCTTATTTATTGGCATTTCTCATAGATATCTGTGATGAAGCAATTAAAAAGGAAGAGACAAATGCTTTGTACAACGCTGAAAGAGCTTTAGAGCTTTGTCAGTCTTTAGCAACGAAATATGATAAAATTAGAAGCAAGTACTGGAACTTTATAGCTGAAAAGTTTCGTAAATATCAAAATAGTGAAAATATACATATATAAATATTATTATCAATTGAAATCCAGTAAACCTATTGTTTCTTTTTCATTATTGTACATGTATATATTATTGTGTAAAATATTATTATATTAGGAATCATAATGAAACAGCGATTATATGATGTTTGCACAATTATTAATATGCAGAAATTACAATGTACACAATTTAATTTCTCCTTTCAATCATCGGTCAGGTTGCCAACAACAGTTGGTTTAAATATCTTAGAACTGTTAAATTTTGGATTGATGTCTTCTCAGAGAGATGAACTTCTTTTTTTGTTGAAATGCCGTTTCTTTATTATAATTTGGTTACTTTACTATTAGTCTATATACAAAAACAAAACGGCTCAGAGCCATCAAAAATTGTAAAAACATAGAGAAAGTTAAAAAGCGACGACACAGTTTATTTCAATAGAGAAGATAGTGACTGCTAAAATCTGCTTGAAATCACATATTTAATAAAATTATATCTGCACCTAAATATAATACCCCAAGACTTCAAGGCTGCATAAGCTCATTCTGCATAGATAGGACAAAATTAATAATTAAAAGTTGGACTCTGCATTAATTATGATATCACGATGTCAAACGGCTCAATGTCCCGTGACTATGGTTGCTGTAAAGCACCTAAAACGTCGGGAATTTAAAATAAGTAAATTTTAACGCTATAAAATCCGAAAAATTTGTTGTGTTCAGTGTTTAGTATTCAGGTAAATATAAGAAATCACTGTCAGATTGCATTTACAAATTAAGTTTTTTGAACATATTGTTATTATTCATATAATGGTTGTAATATATGTATTCAATATAATAAAAATGTCAAAATTAAATCACAAATTTTATTAAATCTTTTACAGGTAACTTGTGTAAATAAGTAATTACACTGCAGCTATATTATGGTTGCATCACGAATGGGCCGACTCGGCCGGGGAAGGACCATCGACACCAGCAGAATATCAGCGTAATGCTAATTAATGCTTTGTATGCCGAGTGTCTTTTCAGGTCGTAACTCCATCTAGTGTGGGTCCACCCCATACTTCATCTACTGGTACGAGGCTGCAACTCGAGAACCTTCGATGGGGAAGAAAGTTGTCATAGGACCATGCTTTATGTCATTATTTGGGGAAGACCTATGTTCAGCAGTGGAATTATGAAGGGCTGTGATGATGATGATGATGGTGGTGGTGTTGAGTGTAGAGTAATGAGATATTTATCTTAGTCCTCAGGGGTAACAATGCATCTACATTATGATTCTTAATCGGGGATAGATATAGGTGTTTATGAACACAGCATTTACTTAACACTATCATGTTGACTGTGTGCTTGTTTTTGTGCACGCCTTACTTACTTACTTATCTTCACGCACAATCCCTAACGGGGTAGCTAGAGAGAACAGATCGCCAAGTGTCACGATCCTTACATACCTCTTTCGCTTCTTTCAGGTTCATTATCTTCTGCATACATGCACGTCTAGGTATCCGAGTACTCTTGACCTTCCCCTCTTCGAGTAATTTGCTCACATGGTCCTCGAAAGTTAATCTCGGTCTACCTCGACACCTTTTAATATTTACTTTCGCGCTATATATTTTCTTCACCATTCGGTCTTCACTCATTCGCTCAACGTGCCCACCTTATTGTGCACGCCTTTTTTTATCAAAAAAAGTTTTGGTTGGGGTTCACAATGGAAACTCTTATCTATCAAAACACAACGTTTTTTTAGTCGTTAAGTCGTAGTATTTTTTTAACGGCCAGAAACAAAACACGCTAGATGATGAGATGCAATGCCATTGGTACCAAATTACAATTATAAAAGTAAAACTAGCATGAAATCTAATTTTATCAGAATCTTTGCGAATATCTTAATTTCTGCTCTAATTGCAAATACTTATTAATATGACAGGGTGAAAATTTGCGTGATAAGAGATAAATGTGGTATGCAAGATGATGTGATCAGGATTAAGAAAGGAATGCTCCGGTGGTTTGGTCATGTAGAAAGAATGAATGAGAAAAGAGTGACAAAGCAAATTTATATGGCTGATGTGAACGGCAGAGTCGGGAAGGGACGCCCTAGAAGGAAGTTTATCGACCAATTTGGCGATATTTTGAAAATGGGCCACGTTAGAAGTACCCTTAACCGACGAGCATGTATGCGTAGATTAATGGATGTAAAGGAGGCCAAAGAGGTATGTCTGGATTGTGCCAAATGGAAGTCCGTAGTCTCTGCCTACCCCTCTGGGTGACAGGCGTGAGTGTTTGTTTTTATGTTTATTAAGATGACCTAATAGTACTGCAATTAAATTTAAATAGATTACAGCATATATACGTCCCAATCTGGGCACGGGCCTCCTCTCATTTCTAAGAGGGTTTAGGGCAAGGAAATATCTGCCGCGCTGCCTCAATACCTATTTTCTAACTTCACATATCTTCGTAATATTTTTTTTTTCTTATATCTCAGACATACAGGTTTCCTCACGACGTTTTTCTTCACCGTCGAGCACTTGGTAAATCAGCACCTACAATTGCTATTAACAATTTCATAGGTACCGGCGGGGGTCGAACCCGGGTTGCTGTTGCGTATTGTGAAATTTAGAGCGAGCGCTAAGCTCAGCCTCTCTCCTAGTATACTCCTCAGCTACTACGGCTCTCGTCTGCCATTAGGACACAAGTAATATGCACGTAAATCATGGAGTTATCCTATGCTTTTGTTATTGATATTTTTGGAAACGGCTCTAACGATTTGGATGCAATTTTGTATCTTGTTACAAATGAATTTGAAATCATCGATACCTATATAATAAACAATTACATACAAGATTATTAGGTGTACATATAATTCAGATTTAATATTAAGATTTTTCGGTAATCTTACACCATAAAAGGAACTCCTAACAGTATTGAACCACCACTATATCTTATATAGTGGTGGTTCAATACTGTTAGGACAACGGATGGAACAGTCCGCGGACGGGCAGGCCGCACATCCCTCTACACCGTACACCGCCCAGAACATCGAAGGACACGAGTTAACTGTCAGAGCCCGGCCCGCCACTCCCTGCTCGGACGGCAGTCAGATAACTCAACCACGTGCACATTACACTGTCACAGATTTAAATAGACCCTGAGATCTATGAAGCTGTAAAAGCCAAATAGCTAACAGCATTAAAATCATCAGAAATCAGAGTGGCAGTTCAGTCGAGTTCACTCTGCAAGTGCGTCACTCTACTAGTAGCTGTATGTCCTTTAAGTATAAATTACTGTGATTGGTTTCTCGACCGAATAAAAATTGTTACAAAGTAATTTGTTTTACTCCAAAAATCTATAGAAAACTAACAAACTATCGTATAATGAATCCGAAACAGGCTACTTCATGTGTCGAAATTGGAGGACGAAATAACGACTCACGATAACAAGTTAATGTAGAACGAATGGATTTTGCGGTGCGGCAATGTGCACGTAGCGGTTGCTACGTTGATCTTATGTACTTAGTTGGAAACAAGTTGTTATAATATGTAATTTGAGTAGTCTACCCGATAATAACTACTGTACCCCATAGACACCATGTCCTCAGTTAAGAGACAAAACCAAAGTAATTTTGTTAAAATCCGCATTAAAAGATATGGTATGGTCATGTATTTCTGTGTCTTATTACCATAATAAGGTGCTAACAGTTGGACATACTCTTTGACTCGTGGTGCTGTTTAGACTAGGTATTAAGCAACGTCCTGATGACCGAATTTCGGTCATGGAGGCGAGTCTCAACAGATACCAGTCATATGATAGGGACAGAATTATAGAGTTATCTAGTTAATAATTAGTAATCTATACCTTGGATTTTGGACCATTGATATGCTAGATACACTAGGATTTTCTCCCGAATCGTGGGGGCAGTTTACATACATAAATTTTACAGGGACGAACACTTTCTGACCCGGAAAAATTATTTGTAGTTTGTAGGCCATACATATACAGTGGACCCCCGAAAATCCGACAAATATTTTGCAGGGCGGTGTCGGTCTATTGAATTTGTCGGATTATAGAGTACTGCATAAGAAGACCCCTATACTCCGGATTTTTTTTTACAAAAGTGTACCCTGTAATCCGACAAATCATAGATCAGTGATAGATTCTATATGTTATATATATGAACTCTGAAGTACAAATCATACTTCATTATGTATGTCAAATTTAGTAAATTAAATAACATAATAAAGAGCTTACGTTTTATTGTAAAATTAACGTCATTAAACCTATAGAACTTACAAAAAATATGCAATAACTTTACATTAGGAAATAATTGTGTACAAACAAATGTACATACTAAAATAGTCACAGTCGGGTAAAAATTATAAATCAATCGATTTAAGAGCATTATCAAGATGCAATAACGCTTTTTGAGGAAAATTATGGTCTTTCACAACCATTTTCATAATCAAATTTTTCAATCAGAATCAAAACAATACCCTACGCGTCGAGCATAATAGTGGTGGGGCGTACACGTTATAACTTGTTCAATCATGCATTAGCGAAGATTGTCAAAAAATATTCAATAAGAAATAATAGACCACGTCGGATTACAGGGGGTGCCAGATTGCCGGGGGTCCACTGTACTTATTACGAGCGGGATTCAAACCCGCGGCCCTTAGTGCTGCTACTCATTGCCAAGTCACTGCGCCACGGAGCCGTCAACCGTCACATTTAAATAGGTGTTCGCGGCGTACGTGAGCTTATGTCCTATCTTCTTTATGTAATTCTAGCCTTAATGTATTTTTGCTGTCAATTTGATTTATATGTCAAAACATTTAGTTATACAAAACATGTAGTCCGAGAAAATGGTTTTCGTAAACATCATGCATTAAATCACAGTAATTTCCTGTCACTAAACCGGTTAACAACGTGAAAGAAAATGCAGTATTCCAAATGGACTTGGGAACCAATAGAAGTTCGTATATTGAAGGAACAATTGGCAAACTTGACTTGCAAGTGCATTAACTGCAAAAAGTACAACAGGTCAAATACAACGCTACAAAATGCAGATGTTCAAGTTGATAAGAGAGATAGTGTCCTTGGCCGTTTTAGTCAAGTAACATCGGATTGCAGAATTAATGAAAATAAACTCGATAAGGCAAACAGTAACAATTTGAAAAGTAATCTTTGTGGAGGCGTTACTTGTCCCAGTTGCCGTTACATTATAGACTTTTTATGTGGAAGTTTGATTAAAATTTTAAAAGACGAGGAATCTGAAACAAAACCAGTAATGGGTTGTGACAAATGGACGGACAATCCCGTCGACTACGCTGAGAAGACTACATCTATGACAAAGAAATGTAGTTCTTCCTGTAATAACATAAAAAGGCGATTTTCTTCTGAAGCTGTCACACCAGACAACGAAGGAAGAGATTCCGAAAAAATTACATTTGTGGATTCTCAAAAGGGGACATTCGTACATTCAAAGCCGTTTATTTACGGAAACTGTGTATGCTTGGAAAATTTTATTAACACAATTAGACCGCTATAGAGAAATGAGGCGACATTATTTGCTATTTATTAAACGGATGATATACTTGTATACGAAGTACACAAGTTTATCATTTGGTATAAATAGTGCATCGCTTCTAAATAACCTTATACATCATTACAGCTCATCACAAGTGCACTGCTAAACATAAGGCTTCCTCAAGAATTGCCACAAAGCACATTTCTGTTCTATCTGCATCTCCTACAAAGTCGACAATCAATCGCCAATCGCTCAATCAGGACGCCCTATTAACCTATATTTCACTAACCGGTACGAGGATGCTACTCGAAAACCTTTGTTCACCGTGTTTTAACCTTTGTACGGCTTATTTTTAGTAAATCGATGCAACTTCTTTAGTTTAAAAAATATGTAAAAATAAATAATTTTCGAAAAAATGTTAAATTTTTTAAATGTTAGCAGAGGTGTACAAATTTTACTAAAGAAATAATTTATACAATTTTCGAAATTAGCTTTATTACTTATCACGTAGCTGCATAATGTTTGATAAATCTCGCAGAAGGATCTGAAACTTGAACCCATTTTGGCATCCAGTAATAAGGGGTAAAGTTATGCTGTCCTGGAAAAGATTTTTCAAATACATAGCGGTAATATTTGGATTCGGTGCTGGTCGGCTGGAGACCGTCGTATTGTTGGTTATTTTCCGGCAACCTTTCCGCTATGATTTCAGATATTGTCGTAAACAGAGATTTTTTTACCGATGCGACTCCATCACTGAAAGCTTCTTTGTGTCGCCACAAAATAGAATCTGGCAACAGATGGCTTTTAGCGAAGCTACTGCGTAATAAATGCTTTTCTACACCGTTTTCTGGTTGTCGCAGTTTCGGTTCAATACTGAGATAATGGTGGGTGAACTGAATATCCAAGAACGGTACCCTAAGTTCCAGACTGAAAGCGCTGGTTGTTCTGTCTGCACGAAGTCCATCATAAAGATAAATATCGGATAGTAATCGAATACTTTCTTCATGAGCAGTCGATGCTGATGGCGCATCTCTAAAGTATATATAACCTTGTGCTAATTCGTCCGCTCCTTCGCCACTGAACACTACTGTCGTATCCGTGTTTTCTTTGATATACTTTGACAAAAGGTACATCGGTAAGCTAGCACGTATTGTAGTGATATCAAATGACTCTAAATGATAAATTACATGGTCTAGAGCATTTCTTACATCATTCTCATCAAATTTGACTTCATGGTGTTCAGTACCGAGATAGTCGGCTACCGTACGAGCTGCAGCAAGATCAGGAGAATCACCCATACCAATCGCAAAGGTTTGTATTTTATAAGGCAATTTATGCTCTTTAGCCAGTTTCACAACTAAAGCAGTTATTAATGAAGAATCTAATCCACCGCTAAGAAGACACCCGATTCGTCGATCAGACATTAGCCTTTTTTTACATGAGGCTTCCAACAAATATGCAGTTTTCTCATATATGCTGTTTAACTTCGCTAGTTCCTCTGTCGACACATAAGGTACAAAATGAGGAGGTGTGCCTGGCGTGAAGTACCGTTCAGCACAATCTAATTTTACTTTGCCCCCGTCTAATAAACTCCAAATTTCGAAGTGGCCAGGGGGGAACTGACCAAGACTAGAATGTTCACTGGCCTTTTGTTTTAAACCGATGAGACCTTTAGCCTCCGAACAAATAGCCATTAATCCCTGCTTATCATCTTGTAATTTAAATAGGGGACGGACACCATACGGGTCCCGTGCAACGTAAACCTTTCGCGCTTCACCGTCAATTAAGCAAAATGCAAATACACCATCTAATTGTGCAACAGTGTCAACAATACCAAACTTTTTATACATATGAATGATGGCCTCGACGTCACAGTTTGTTTCATAAGCAAAACTGTATTGATCGCGAAGTCGTTTACAATTATAGATTTCGCCATTGCAGATTAAAGTCATTCGAGGGAAACAATGCAACCGCATCGGTTGCATACCATGCAAGCCATCTACGATGGCCAGTCTTTGGAAGCCAAGTACGACTTGAGGCTCGCGTGAATCCTGTTCAATGCGCCATGCATCCGGACCACGATGCACGATAGCCGCAAAGCATTTTATGCATGTCGGACTTAAGCCTCCGTCAGCACCGAAAGTTGCCCAGATTCCACACATTTGACTGTTTCTGAAAAGCAGATCATTTACCTTTTTAACAATCATTTAATAGTACGTACTGAGAATGGAAAAACTCTAAATAAAGCCGAGATTATTTTGTTATTTTTTATAGGATAAGGGTGACAAACGAGCACATAGTCCACTTGATGTTAAGTGGTTGCCGTGGTCCATAGATATCTACTCTTATCCTCAATTACGATTCAAAATGCAGATACGTTGTCACCCGTGAGGACTAAGATGCAATGCTTCGTTTCCACTGAAATGGGTGTCGGGATCTCTACACTCACTATACCAAACACAGCTGTATTGAGCTGCAATTTTACGCTGGTATTCTGTGAGAGCGTGTTCCTACCACGGTCGAGCCGACCCATTCGAGCTGCAATTATACTACTAATGATTAAACATATCGTAATTAAATAATAATTAATAAAAAGTAAATAATAACTATATACTGCCTCGTTGGTCTAGTGGTTGTAGTAGTACGACTGCTGATCATGAGGTCCTGGGTTAGAATCCCGGGTCGGGCCAAAAAAAAAAACTAATTATTGAGTTTTTCCGTCAAGAAATTCTCAGTAGTTGCCCGGAGTCAGGAAGTTGGTGGTGTCTCACCCCCGTGCCTCGGAAAGACGTAAAGCCGTTGGTCCTGCGCCTGATCTCTCTCCGGTCGTGTCGGTTTACCGTCCCGTCGGATTATGAGAGTGAGGGAATAGAGAGTGCACTTGTGCTAGCGCATACACTTGGGCACTATAATCTTGTCCTGCGCCGATGGCTAGCCTCCGTTGAGGCAGGCCGCCACGGCCGAAATTCGGTCTGGAGGACATTATTATACTACTAATATAGCTATTCTACCACGTAAAATGACGTGGAATCAAATTAAGGAACCTTATATGAAAAACACATTGGTTGATTCTGTTCCTTCATACTCCTTTCATGCCCAGTGGACTTCGAAGTCCTTTATATTGAGGTGTGAGTGGAACGCATGGAAGACGACCCAAGAAGCGGACCTTTGCTGTCCACTTGACATAAAATATTTGACGTAATTCATAAAATGATTTAGAAAGACCTAAAACTAAAAGAGCAAGCAATAGCTGAAAATTTCTCATGGGTTTCAACTGAGCGAACATCTTATGTATTAAAGGTTCTTCACTTCATTTAGAAATGAGCCTTTCTACCTTGTACGAAGAATTTACCACGCTTGTCAAGCGGATTGGCGTCTTGCCTAATGCTAATCAAAAATTCAAATGTGTTTTTAAAGAAAATCTAACGATGTTTAAAAATAATACTTACTGGAGACTACTTTTAATTTACTTGATTTATGCTTTGAATAAAACATTTTATACGGATTTTATCGTGTTTAATTTACTTATTTTTAAATCCCGACTTTTCGTTTTCGTAATGAGGTGATTGATGTCCCAATGTCAAGGTTAACCTGGAGTACCTTCAGCTTTTTAATTATCGATTTTTGCTTTTGGTACGAACTACGCAAAATGAGCCAGCCCTCTCCCCTATTGAAATTAGGATATTTTTAATTTCAATCCCATCGCCTATTCCAGTTTCCCTCCGTCGCCTCTTACGACACTCACGGGATGATATGGGCCGTGTAATGGCTATTTAAAAATTTACGGAACAAAATTTCAGACAGTAATTACCTACTTAAATTGAATAAATAATTAGGCAAATGAATGAAAAGTAGCTTAAGGCAATAAACTAAAGGTTAGCGTAGTTTAAATGTACAATATGTTACAATAGCTAACTTAAAACGCTCTTAACAGTAAAATTAAATTTCGAAGCCTTAGGAGCGATAAGTAGGTACTAGTTTTTATTTTTATAATTATTATTGATCGATTTATAAAATCGATCAATAATAATTATAAAAATAAAAATTATCGCCACGGTCGGCTAAGGGATTGTCGGTTGCGATTGTACAACTAGACGGCTTGCACGCTGCGTATTATGGATACACAAACTAACTACTACGTAGGTATATGGTATGGATATTAGATCTAGTTTAGCGGTTTCAAAATTCTTTCAAAGCAATTATCTATATTTTTTTCCAAATTTTCCTTAGTTGAATAAGGTGTACCTAGATACCTATTAGATTTAGTATTAATTGACTTAAATTATAAACGTCTCTTATTAAAATTAGGTACCTATTTATATTTAAGATTAATTTTTAACTAACCTTTAACACTGAAAACGGAAAAATGTTTACGAATATGTATTTTAAAAATAAAAATAAATGCAATAAACTTATAGCTACGTATCTAACACGTAAACAAACCAAGATTAATACCTAACACTATGACAGAGTAGTTTCAGTGCTTTGACTAAAACTAAAGCTACGCATTAAGCTAAAGTCGTCTTTAACCAAAGAGAGAAACTAAAAGCACAGAACACTATTACTCCTACTAAAAGTCTAACCAATGGAAAACAGAAAATGCGGCACGTGTATATTAACACAGAATAAAAATAGGTAGTTATGTAATTACCTAATTACCAAAGATAATGAATTACCTACTAGCACTTATTATACTCTTTGGCTCTTTGCTAGTTTGCTACTATAATATCCATAGACTTGAATATACTGGCAATCTATGTTAATGGTATCATAAGCATTGAGTTATACAACACTAGATGAGCAAACCACATTACCGCGCGTCGAAAAAAGTGTAACCACTATCCAACCGCGACGACGTAGCTTTGAAACTAATAACAATTTTAAATAAACATATATCTATCTCACTTACACAAGTTGTGAAAACAATATCGTCGTTAATATTAGATAAAGATAGACACAAAAACATGCAATGGCGGGTTGGTGTGGCTTACTAATATAAAATATAAAGCAAACAAGCCTGTGTGAACACAATCCCGTTGTATTAAAGCCAACTTAGAAAATGTGTGATGAAGTAAGGAGAACTATCTCATATGAGCCCAAGATATATTATAACATATTATTGCAGAAATAAATATAATATAATATAAATATAAATATTTTATTATTTTTATATAAATAACTGCTGCGAGTGTGTGTGCAAAAGTGTATTGATATTATTTTTTTTTAACTTCAAATACGTGTAGTAATTTTTTAGTGTGGACTGTTATAAAATCTTTTTAAAATAGTCCAAATTATTTTTAAATATATAAATGTTTATAAAATTTACCCAGCTGCTATTGTAGCACCACACTAATTTTACGCATGTCGACAGACACTTTCATACACAGAGACAGTCCTCTTTACCTCCATATTTTTGGTGCAATCTATGGTACAAATGTATAATGAGATTTACACACAGTAATATATGATGAGATGCGATGTACCCTTACCAAGGTGATCCATCCTTGTAAGAAATCATAATCACAACCACAATTTTGTCTGTGGGTAGGTCTAAAAATAAAGCGAGAAAAAGATATCGCTGTTTCTTTCCTTCGCATTGTTTCAGATTGTCATTTTAAAAGTTAGATACAAAAATATATATTATATCGGAAGAAACTGAAAATGTTAATTTTAGTATAATTAAATACATAACTCTGAGATTTGGACAATGTTTTCACCTATTAATTGATTAAAATTTAATTATTAAATATTAGCAGATTTCCATTGATTTATATGTTACACTAGATAAGTAATTTCCGCGCCAAAGCGTTGTCACTTCACATAAGGCCACAGCCTTATACTCAGCGAACGTCGGTTCAGTGTTCAAGGTGACGCCGTCCGAGTTAAGCCGAACGATTCACAACAAAAAATGGGTAAATGCGTAGTGAAAGAATGCGTTTCAAGGTCACAAAAACATAATAAATCAAGCGGAATCACTTTCCATACGTAAGTTTTAATTTATATATTCATATTAACGTTTAAACACTAAAAAATTAAATAAAATATCGAATATTGCCATTTAGGTTCAATGTTGCCACTTTTCCGCATTTGTGATTATCCTACATTAATGGGAGACTATATAATTAATGGAGTAAGTTAATTTGTTACCTCCGATTTTAAATATTTTGGAAATTATAATAAAAACTACGTTTTAACTTTCATACAATATAATTAATTATTCTTATTTTAGTTTATTCTTGAATTATCTTTTAAATATATTTTATTACCTATTTTATATTAATAATTTTATATTATTTATAATTTCGTATACATTTTATATTAATTATATTTTATTAGATACCTATTTTTATTGTTTGATTTATTAGAACCATAAAAATACGTTTTATTTCATCATTATGTTTACTTCTATTCATCTGATAAGCTTTGTATCCCTTTTTTTCTAAGGGGACGTAATAAAGATTTTAAAATAAAATATACTTTTTTAATATAAAAACAATTAACTGCAGCTTAAAAAAAACTCATTTTTATTGCGTATTTTAGGTAAAATTTCATATAGTAAGCCACACCAACCCGCCATTGCATGTTTGTGTGTCTATCTTTTTCTAATCTTACGACGACGATATTGTTTTCGCAACTTGTGTAAGTGAGATAGATATATGTTTACTTAAAATTGTTATTAGTTTCAAAGCTACGTCGTCGCGTTTGGATAGTGGTTACACTTTTTTCGACGCGCGGTAATGTGGTTTGCTCCTCTAGTCTTGTATAACTCAATGCAGATTTCTATCAAAAGAAACCAGGCATTAAAAGAATTTAAAAAATGACATTTCTTTGTCAACGTCCGTCTTGATAATATTTTCTGAAATTTGTTCAAATTTATTTCACATGTTTATATTTTAATAAATTCAGTTATTATCGGTTCAGAATACTTCATTTTCATTTGTAGACATTTCCTCGTGGTCGTTTATGTAACGATTTTTGTTGAGTCTATGACTCTATGAGATATTGACTATAAAATTAATTCATTATTTTTAAAATTTCATGCACGATATGTGATCAGAATTGAAAGTAGATTAAGTGTTGTGTAAACAAAAAGCACAAAATCATCTTAACACTTATGGCAGGTTGCCTATAATAGATGAAGAAAAACTGATGACAATATTGTGGCAAGTCTTTAAGCATTTTTAATTCATTGATCGTTTTTTAATTCCTACGTTTATTACTATATAGACTCGAATTTTATCTGTTTCAGATCATGTATTTGGCTGAGATAAGTTTTTACTATGAGAATTATGCTAATTTAAATTAACGTTAATATTCTGTGAAGAATAACTCTCACAGTAATATATGTTATTATATATCAATAACATGTGTGGAAATATTATGTGCAAAAGCCAAACAATCTGTCTCCTAAAAATAAATTTACATAACTATACCTATATTAGTGTTATTTTATCCCACATGCCTCTCTAAGGTAAATTCGAGTAATTTCGGTGCAACTTCTCAAATGTAATATAGGAATTCACCCAATAGGTTTGTGAGGCTTGAACAAAAATTACTCGAATTTGCCTTAAATAAACAAAAAATTTAAAAGCTACGGAATACAAAAGTTTGCAATACCCAAAAAAAATTCAAAAAGGCGTCCACTGTTGCACTAGTAGTGTACACTACTAGTGCCACAGTGACATAGATGCGTGTTACATTTTTTTAGTTTGAAGATAGCATTCTTCTCTGGGTAGAGAGCATGAACTTATAGATAAAGATCTTTAAAGATCTTTACCTATAACTTCATGTTAAGAGAAGTGAAGAGAGAGAGAAGAGTTATAGTAAAAGATCTTTAAAAATATTTATCTATAATTTTATTGTAGAGAGTAATGTTGTTCTGTGGCCCTTACCCTACATACGTGTAATGGTTATTGATTATATTATTAAGCATTATCTGTAAAACGTAATGAAAATAAATCAGATTATATCCTCTTAGTTATCAGAGAACATTATATCGTAGTCATTATATAATCTAGACCATGGAGGTTGGAGAGAAGCAGAACGACCGCTATAAAAAATAGCATGGGGCCGTAGACAGTAGCATTCTCTGTCTACGTATGGGGCTTAGAGTACAGGAGAACGATCGCTTTAGAAAATAGTGTCCCAGAAATATTGACAAAATAAGTGAGGCGCTGCTATCGCTAAGTTGTCTGAATAAAAGCGAGCTATTGTGCGCTAATTTGAAATGATTATTTATAATATCATTCAAAGAAAAGAAATAACAAAAATATTATTTTTTATTAATAAATAAATTACAAATTATGTTTTTCATAATTTTAATTATTACAAATATTATAAACTATCACAAATATAAATTATTAATTATTATTGATTTATTATTATTATTATATTATTTCACTATTTTTTAATGTTTCTTTTTGTCAATAATTAAAAAATTACTTCGCAGATACTACTTACCAACGGCAGCGTGACTATAAATTCTATAAATTTTCAGGGACAGGCGGGCTATGCTTTAGTATGTAGCGATCGTTCTCCTGTTCTCTAACCTCCGTGGAAAATAGTGTCCCAGAAATATTGACAAAATAAGTGAGGCGCTGCAATCGCTAAGTTGTCTCAATGAAAGTCATTTTCAGTGCATCTTATCGGAAAATTAGACTGAAAATGACTTTCATTGAGACAACTTAGCGATTGCAGCGCCTCACTTATTTTGTCAATATTTCTGGGATACTATTTTCCACGGAGGTTAGAGAACAGGAGAACGATCGCTTTAGAAAATAGTGTCCCAGAAATATTGACAAAATAAGTGAGGCGCTGCTATCGCTAAGTTGTCTGAATAAAAGCGAGCTATTGTGCGCTAATTTGAAATGATTATTTATAATATCATTCAAAGAAAAGAAATAACAAAAATATTATTTTTTATTAATAAATAAATTACAAATTATGTTTTTCATAATTTTAATTATTACAAATATTATAAACTATCACAAATATAAATTATTAATTATTATTGATTTATTATTATTATTATATTATTTCACTATTTTTTAATGTTTCTTTTTGTCAATAATTAAAAAATTACTTCGCAGATACTACTTACCAACGGCAGCGTGACTATAAATTCTATAAATTTTCAGGGACAGGCGGGCTATGCTTTAGTATGTAGCGATCGTTCTCCTGTTCTCTAACCTCCGTGGAAAATAGTGTCCCAGAAATATTGACAAAATAAGTGAGGCGCTGCAATCGCTAAGTTGTCTCAATGAAAGTCATTTTCAGTGCATCTTATCGGAAAATTAGACTGAAAATGACTTTTATTCAGACAACTTAGCGATAGCAGCGCCTCACTTATTTTGTCAATATTTCTGGGACACTATTTTCTAAAGCGATCGTTCTCCTGTACTCTAAGCCCCATGCGTAGACAGAGAATGCTACTGTCTACGGCCCCATGCTATTTTTTATAGCGGTCGTTCTGCTTCTCTCCAACCTCCATGGTCTAGATTATATAATGACTACGATATAATGTTCTCTGATAACTAAGAGGATATAATCTGATTTATTTTCATTACGTTTTACAGATAATGCTTAATAATATAATCAATAACCATTACACGTATGTAGGGTAAGGGCCACAGAACAACATTACTCTCTACAATAAAATTATAGATAAATATTTTTAAAGATCTTTTACTATAACTCTTCTCTCTCTCTCTTCACTTCTCTTAACATGAAGTTATAGGTAAAGATCTTTAAAGATCTTTATCTATAAGTTCATGCTCTCTACCCAGAGAAGAATGCTATCTTCAAACTAAAAAAATGTAACACGCATCTATGTCACTGTGGCACTAGTAGTGTACACTACTAGTGCAACAGTGGACGCCTTTTTGAATCTTTTTTGGGTATTGCAAACTTTTGTATTCCGTAGCTTTTAAATTTTTTGTTTATTTAAGGCAAATTCGAGTAATTTTTGTTCAAGCCTCACAAACCTATTGGGTGAATTCCTATATTACATTTGAGAAGTTGCACCGAAATTACTCGAATTTACCTTAGAGAGGCATGTGGGATAAAATAACACTAATATAGGTATAGTTATGTAAATTTATTTTTAGGAGACAGATTGTTTGGCTTTTGCACATAATATTTCCACACATGTTATTGATATATAATAACATATATTACTGTGAGAGTTATTCTTCACAGAATATTAACGTTAATTTAAATTAGCATAATTCTCATAGTAAAAACTTATCTCAGCCAAATACATGATCTGAAACAGATAAAATTCGAGTCTATATAGTAATAAACGTAGGAATTAAAAAACGATCAATGAATTAAAAATGCTTAAAGACTTGCCACAATATTGTCATCAGTTTTTCTTCATCTATTATAGGCAACCTGCCATAAGTGTTAAGATGATTTTGTGCTTTTTGTTTACACAATACTTAATCTACTTTCAATTCTGATCACATATCGTGCATGAAATTTTAAAAATAATGAATTAATTTTATAGTCAATATCTCATAGAGTCATAGACTCAACAAAAATCGTTACATAAACGACCACGAGGAAATGTCTACAAATGAAAATGAAGTATTCTGAACCGATAATAACTGAATTTATTAAAATATAAACATGTGAAATAAATTTGAACAAATTTCAGAAAATATTATCAAGACGGACGTTGACAAAGAAATGTCATTTTTTAAATTCTTTTAATGCCTGGTTTCTTTTGATAGAAATCTGCTAATATTTAATAATTAAATTTTAATCAATTAATAGGTGAAAACATTGTCCAAATCTCAGAGTTATGTATTTAATTATACTAAAATTAACATTTTCAGTTTCTTCCGATATAATATATATTTTTGTATCTAACTTTTAAATAATGACAATCTGAAACAATGCGAAGGAAAGAAACAGCGATATCTTTTTCTCGCTTTATTTTTGGACCTACCCACAGACAAAATTGTGGTTGTGATTATGATTTCTTACAAGGATGGATCACCTTGGTAAGGGTACATCGCGTCTCATCATATATTACTGTGTGTAAATCTCATTATACATTTGTACCATAGATTGCACCAAAAATATGGAGGTAAAGAGGACTGTCTCTGTGTATGAAAGTGTCTGTCGACATGCGTAAAATTAGTGTGGTGCTACAATAGCAGCTGGGTAAATTTTATAAACATTTATATATTTAAAAATAATTTGGACTATTTTAAAAAGATTTTATAACAGTCCACACTAAAAAATTACTACACGTATTTGAAGTTAAAAAAAAATAATATCAATACACTTTTGCACACACACTCACAGCAGTTATTTATATATAAAAAAAAAAAAAAAAATTGGTTGCCTGTAAAGTCGGTATACGGGCGAAAGTTTTACGTGACAACGACTTTGAGTGGTAAAATAATTTTAATGTGAATATTCATTCGTATAGTAGGAAGAAGGATGAAATAACACTTTTTATGTCTGTCTCTCTCGCTCTTAGGCGGGCTAACCATGCCCGAGTGGAAGGGACGCGTGCCTCTCACTCGCTCTCATTGTGAGCGCATAACGTGAGCGGAGCGTAACGCAGTTTCTTGAAGTGTCACCCGGCAAACCAATTTATAAGACGTTGTCACGTCAATAATAAAGTATTTATATTTATATTATATTATATTTATTTCTGCAATAATATGTTATAATATATCTTGGGCTCATATGAGATAGTTCTCCTTACTTCATCACACATTTTTTAAGTTGGCTTTAATACAACGGGATTGTGTTCACACAGGCTTGTTTGCTTTATATTTTATTGTTAACTTTTTCAATATGTATTGTATACATATGTTCATATGTTTTTAGGAGATTTTTCCAACATCGCCTGGTATCTCAAGGTGACAAAATAGACAAAATAACTTGCTTTGTAGAAGATGGTGATAACCGGAGCTCATAACCATCCATAACATCAGAGGAAATGCAGATGCGTTCCGGCTTTTTAAGAAAGAGTGGGTTTTTTCTTGGAGGTCCCTAAATGGTATATGTTCGGAAAACTGCTGATCGGAGCAAATTCCATAATGTCATGCGTAGTAGGAAATTCTTCGAAAAAATCATATTGATGGATTATCACCATTTAGATGGTGTGGATGTTATAAAGAATTGTGCCACAGTTCGTTAGGATTAAATTGGCATGAATGCTTACAATTCCTTGGACCGCTCCCTGTGGTAGAGCCAACTACATATCGTAAATCCAGTGAATCTATCCGATCAGAAAAAAAAACTCTGTTGCCCCAATTTGAGAACAATAATCCATAGAGGCCATAAAGTAACTGATGAGCCAACATTATAATGCGGTAAACTCGTAACCTTGATGGTGCCTATTTTTGGTTTAGTTGACTAAATTTAGTAAAACCCAATTAGAAAATTTCTCTTACAAAGACTCGACTTCAGGCAAAAGTTCATATAATATTAGCATAAAATAACCGATTGATGCTGCTGTTTCGAATGGTGAGTGTAGAGAACTGGAGACCCTTTTTACTGAAAACGAAGTATTTCATCTTAGTCCTCAGGGGTGACAACGTATCTGCATTTTTATTCCTAGTCGAGGATAAATGTGAAAGCCTGTCACAGCATTTACTTTCCATAAGGTAGATTGTGTGCTTGCGCACTGCTTAATAAACTAAATTTAATTGCACAGCGAAATCGACCTCCTACAAAAATGACAAATTGTTCAACATTTTTACTGCAAAAAGAAAAAAAAATGGTGTTACCTTTAATATATTGTAAGTAATTTTTATCACATTATTGCTATTTCCTTATTCTTAAACCTAAAAATTACAATAATTACGGTCGAGTTGTTTTGGATATGCTTATCAACACAGGCCGCTGGCCCTCATATGATGAGACATCAATGTGCGGATCGATCAAGCGAGTGACCCGAGTCTGTATCCCAGTTGTCGCTGCCCCGAGCGATAGTGTTATTATGTATCTATGTGTGTGTGAAATTGTTGGTATATTGTTTTAATTGCTATGTGTGAGTTTCGTGGTGACAGAAGATTGATTTTGTACGCGCAGATTTTCCCCCGCAAAAATAACAGACAGCTCCGTTTTGGGAAAACACGCTATGGCTACTTGCCACCAGTCCGCCGCGCCGATAGGTTGTGTTAGTACTCTTGTTAGTTTGTGGGTTATGTTGTTCTATGTCTTGAACTGAAGAATTTAGTGAAAAAAATAAACATCTGATAAGACTCAATGCTTTACGACCTTTGCCTGACTTACAAAGTAAATCGTAACAAGGTTATTATCGAAGACAGAGAAACCAATAGACTAATGATTAGCGTGGCCTCGAGTGAGAAAGGACGATAACGTTGTTTTAGGTTATACAATAACCTTTATGACTTTTAAACATATTTAGATAAAAATTTTAATTGTTACAACAACAAGAGAGAACAAGATTCACCAATCTTAAGCTCACAAAACACTTTTTTCTCACTTAAACCACCTTTTAAACTCCTTAGATCGCTACGAACTGTCAAAGTTGTTTAGTAAAGTGTAGTTTGCTAACCAAAAAACCTGCACGAAGAAAGGGACAAACAATCACACCTCTCTGTCTCATTTCTATGCAAGACGTAATAATAAATCTATCTTTTTCGTGTGCCAATGCGAAAGAAGGCGTAATTTGTCTATAGATTTCTCTGTCTACGGTTATTATGGAGTGTAGAAGTAAGGAGTACCAACTCCCATAGTAGAACAGTTGAAAAAGTGGCCATCTGTAAGCAGTAAATAACAGTTCAAAAACTATCAAAAACACTCTACAACAGCGCTGGAGTAGCTACTGGGATGAAATGAACTTAGCAGATGTCGACGGTTCGGTGCGTTCTTTAAAATTTACCCCATAGTTATAATTGCGCCACCCTTATTTAATGGTTTTTATGGACACTTTTTAATACACAGTCTGTACTCCCTACTTCTACACTCCATAAAGGTTATTCTATGTCTAACATAGACTTCCTCTATCTATAGTCAACCAAATCTAAGAAATACCTTTTGTCATTTAGCATTAATCATTCCGCAATAACTTTGTACAAGCGTACTCATACGATTTAAAATAACCTTTTACGTCAATCGGATGGCGGGGCAGGGGGTGCTAAGAATCTCCGGTGGAGGTTCGGTTGCCAACTACGACGACTCGAGCTGGCTACATACAACGCACGCACCCTGATGACTGACGAGAAGATACTGGAGTTGGAAGAAGAGGTAGACAAGTTGCGCTGGCATATTATTGGGTTATCCGAGGTCCGAAGAGAGGGGGAGGACACGGTAATCCTCGAGTCTGGCAACTTATTCTATCCCTGGGAGGGCGACCATCTGTCCCAAGGAGGTGTCGGATTTATCGTCCACAAGTCTCTTGTCAACAACGTTGTAAAGGGTCGCGTTCCTGATACTCAGAATCACCAAACGGTATTTGCTGAAGGTCGTACAGGTTTACGCACAAACCTCGGCACATCTCTATGAGGAGGTGGAGGAAATGTATGAGGATATTTCCAGAGCCATGCATCCCTCCAAAACCCACTACACGGTGTTGATGTGAGACTTCAACGCAAAACTTGGCACAAGAGAAAGCGGTGAGCTGAAGTTAGGGAAATTTGGAGTAGGGAATCGGAACCGTAGGGGCCAGCAGCTAGCCGACTTTATGGAGAAAGAGGGACTCTTTATGATAAACTCTTTCTTCCAGAAGCGGCCCCACAGAAAGTGAACCTAGTCGAGCCCCGACGGTTCGACAAAAATGAGATTGACTTCATTATGATGACCAGACGCCAACTGTTCAGTGATGTCTCAGTAATCGCAAGGGTGAAAACTGGCACCGATCATCGAATGGTTAGAGGCACACTGAACCTAAACAGTAGGTTGGAGAGGTCTCGTCTAATGAAGTCAACGCTCCGTCCCCCTCGTGCTCTAATCCAGAATCCCGAAACCTTTCAGCTCGAGTTACGTAACCGCTTTCAGTGCCTAGAAGATTGCAATGCTCACTGCATTGCAATGAACGATATGAATGACAAGCTAGTGGAAACTGTCCATGTGGTGGGAGCTAAGTTCTGCAAGACCCGCCGCAGAAGAACACAAAAACTCTCCAATCACACTCTTAATCTCATGGCTGTTAGACGAGAGATGAGGCTGCAATCGTCAACAGATTTGACAGGATACAGGCAACTGAACAGACAGATCTCCAAATGCATGCGGCGAGACTTACGCAACTTTAATACTGCTCGTATTGAAGAAGCGATTGAGCGGAACCAGGGCTCCAACGTCTTTGTCAGAGATCTGTCTGCCAGTAAGAGCTATTTGTCAAAGCTGAAGTCTGAGTGAGATTCTGAGTGAGATTGAGAGGTTCTATGGGCAGCTATACACATCATCGTTGGAGCCACACGCAAGCGTGAGTAACGATCCAAGAGCAAGTCTTATCCGACACTATTCCGATGATATCCCGGACGTCAGTCTGAGCGAGACTAGAATGGCTCTCCAGCACCTTAAAAACGGCAAGTCCCCGGGCAAGGATGGAATTACAGCGGAGCTTCTGAAAGCGGGTGGAAAACCAGTACTTGAAGTCCTTCAGAGACTCTTTAATTCCGTCCTCCATGTTGGCACTACTCCGGAGGCGTGAAGCAGAAGTGAGGTGGTCTTGCTCTTCAAGAAAGGTGACAACGCCCTCCTGAAGAACTACAGACCGATATCCCTTCTGAGCCGCGTCTACGTGCTGTTTTCGAGAGTCATTACGAATCGTCTCGCACGCGGACTCGACGACTTCCAGCCTCCCGAACAAGCCGGTTTCTGAAAAGGTTTTAGTACCATAGACCACATACATACCCCTCGGCAAATGGTACAGAAGTCCGAAGGGTACAATCTTTTTTTTTATAGGATTGGGTGACAAACGAGCACACAGTCCACCTGATGGTAAGTGGTTGCTGTGGCCCATAGACATCTACATCTATCATCGATTACGAATCAAAATGCAGATGCGTTGTCACCCGTGAGGACTAAGATGGAATGCCTCATTTCCAGTAAAAAGGGTCTTCGGTTCTCTACACTCACCATACGAAATACAGCAGCATTAAGCTACTATTTCACGCTGGTATTCTATGAGAGCGTGGTCCTTCCCCGGTCGAGCCGACCCATTCGTGCTACAACTATACTACTAATATAACTGCAGCATGGCTCTACCACGTATGAAATAATCTGACACTTTGCCTGGCGTATGTGGACTAAGAGAAAGCCTTTGATTCCATCGAAGTTTGGGCGGTGCTACAGTCTCTTCAGCGGTGCCAAGTTGATTGTCGGTATATCGAAGTGCTGAAGTGTTTGCTATCCGAGTGCAGAACCAAAGTTCGAAACATATCCAACTGCTGAGAGGTGTAAGACAGGGTGGACGTTATTTCCGCGAAACTCTTCACCGCTGCATTGGAAGACGTTTTCAAGCTACTGGACTGGAAAGGATACGGTATTAACATTAATGTCGAGTACATCACTCACCTTCGATGTGCCGACGATATAGTACTTCAGCAGTAGCAGAATCGCTGGAGGACTTAAGCACTATGCTCAATGACCTCAGTAGTTCTCCCAACGGATAGGTCTTAAGATGAACATGGACAAAACCAAGATCATGTTTAATGTCCATGTCACACCTATGCCGGTAGTAGTTGGGAGCACTAAGCTCGAAGTTGTTGACGAGTACGTTTACCTGGGACAAATAGTCCGGCTAGGTAAGTTCAACTTCGACCGAGAGGTCAATCGACGGATTCAACTCGGCTGGGCAGCGTTCGGAAAATTACGACACATCTTCTCGTCGGGTATACTTCAAAACCTGAAAACTAAGTTGTACAACCAGTGCGTGTTGTCACTGATGACACATGGAACTCAGACGTGGTCCTTTACTGCTGCCGTATGAGGACGCTCAAAGTCGCTCAGTGAGCTATGGTCAGAGTTTCTCTGCGTGATAAACTTAGAAATGAGGATATCTGCAGTGAAACCAGAGTGACCGACATAGCCCAACGGATTAGTAAGCTGAAGTGGCAATGGGCCGGCCTCGAAGAACCGACAACCGTTTGGGAACAAAGGTTTTCGAGTGGCAGCCTCGTGCCGGTAGACGAAGTTTAGGGCGACACCCCACTAGATAGAGTGACGACCTGGTAAGACATGCATCGTAGTCGATGGATGCAGGTGGCCCAGGATCGTGCTTTCTGGCATACCTTGGGGGAGGCCTATGTTCAGCAGTGGACTTGTGAAGGGCTGTAATGTTGATGATGATGATAACGTAAATCCGAAGAATTATGAAGTTATCGTTATTTCATTACAATGTGTATAGGTTTTTATCACTAATTTAAATTCTAATCTTTCAAACAAAGCAAAATATTAAACAAATAACCAGTAACAACTTTTTCACTTGACGTCGTTTCAATGATATGTCGCTACTCGCTATGTACCTTACCGTAGTGTTTGGATGATTAAAATTCATTGTTATGCGAATAATCAGCAAAAATATTCAAATAATCGAATCATTAGTTTTTTATGTATTATTTGTTTAATTAAATTTTTATTTTTAAAATTCCTTAAGTTACGTGAATCGTGAATAAAACAAGTTTTTTTTTACTTTGTGTAGGCAAAAAAACTTATATACAAGGCTGCGCTGAAAAAACTACTACGTAATTTCAATCTCCCGCCACTTCGTGAGCTTACTGCGAGTACTTTTATGTTTGTCTTCTTATTTTGTGATTCGGTTTTAACTTTTTGGTCTGTTTTTATATATTCGTTGAAGCATGTGCCCATGTCACAAAGGATGATTGGGCAAAAGAGGTAGAATTTTTTTTAATAATGAACGACTTTGAAACAGACATTAATTTTTGCTGCATTACTGAAAATCAAATAATAAGTAGTTTAAACAACGACTCAACAAGTTGAATGGATAAATTTACTTTTAATCTAGGTTCAGTCTTAAATTTTTATAATTGTGCCTCTAGAAATAAGCAGTATTAACAAATACGAAGAAACTGATAAATCTTGTGTTTTAAATTATCCGTTTTTAATTTATTGTGGTAGGTATTATTCAAACCAAACTGTAAATGATTACCAACTCAAAATAATCGTTATCGATTTTTTTAAGAACTATTGTACGTTCCCATTTTTTGATTGGCATACTTGGTGCAATAAGTCTGACAGCTGTCCAAGTGTGTTTCTTAGATTTGGGTGACTATAAAAATACTATTATTTATTATTATTTACTATTAATTATTTTAGGTTATATTTAAAAAATATTTTTGGACTACGTGAATAGTGTAAGTTTTGTATACAATACTGTAACTAACTAAGTAATCTAGTCATCAAAAATTTTAATTTTTTTAACTCAGCCCACTGCAACTGTTAGTAGATTCATACTATACCTTGTATCCTACACTAGCGCCATTCTGGAATATTTTGAAGTGTTATTTACAGCCTATAACTGGATACTTTCTGGTCTGTGGTCACATGGTAATAAGGGTTAATATCTGCCGTTCACCAAATTTCGCTAGTTGGAACTGAGGTGAAGTAATTGGTTATACACTCATTTTGTTCGAGGAGTTGAGTTACGTATAAAATTATCTTATATTATAATGTTTCTTTCTATATATTATATAGAAAGAAACATTAACCTTATTTATTTTATATGCATAGCAAATTAACTTCCCCCCGCCTTAAAATCTCTGAAATATTTTATTTCAGGGTGACATGACGAGGATGACAACGCATCTGCGTTTTGATTCTTAATCGAGTTTAAATGTAGATATCTATGCGCCACAGCATCCACTTATCATCAGGTGGACTGTGTGCTCGTTTGTCACCCTAATTCTATATAAAACATTTCGGGAGTGCTTTTTCTTCTGACTTGCTTAACAAAAATTAATATTTACGGCTACCTGTGAAGTGTGGCCTAATGCTAGATAGTCTATACCTTATGATCCGGCTATAATAAAAAGAATTTTTCAAATCGGGTATTTCCGGAGATTAGCGTGTTTAGACAAACAAAAAAAAAACACTTTTCCGCTTTGTTATATTAGTATGTTATACATATATATTAGTATAGTACCTATATATTATCTATACTAATATATATATATATATATATATATATAATTACATTAGTACCTTTAGTATATATTAGTATAGATGATGTTTATGTTCTGGAGGTGGAAGAAAATTTTGTGATTTCAGTTTAAGCCGTTCGAGGTTTGTTGGTCAGGGGCCAAAAAGTTAAAAGTCAAGAATTATTATTGAACTAGGATATTATATATTTTTTGACCGTCATTCATGGAGGCCGAGGGTCCCCTTGAGGGGCACTGCCCCGCCTAGCCCTAAGGTAGCTACGCCACTGATTATCTGTAATGTTTGTAACTCAGCAATCGATTTTAATATAATATGTATTACTTGTGATATACATTATGTTTTCATGCCATGGCTCAAGTCAATCTATTTATTTAAAACATAAAAGATTTTTAATATTGATATGGTCACTGGAGACGCCAGTAACTTAAGGTATCTTCGATAAAGATTTAGTGGACTGTAATTTTGGTGCATACGGCAAAGGGGAAAATAAATAGGTGGGATAGCACGCACTGACCTGATGAGGGCTGCCGCGCCTTCCTCCTGGAGTGTCTGCTATGCAGCGAGCTCGCCACGTGGTTCGGCGCACACGCACTCTCGGAACAGTCTCGTGAAGTCCCACACTCTCCACCTTTGCCCTTACGGGGGCGTCTCACACTTTTATGAGTTACAAAGACACAATGTCTGATGCGGTGAATATTAAACATAAACAGGAGAACTCAATGTTCGTCCTGCGCGGTTTGCGGTTAATGTACATAAGACGCGACGGGTGGCCGTGCGCTGCGGATGGCGTAATATCACTTAGTATAATGACGCGCGCCGAGATCCTCTTTTTCACCTCGGCGGCAGCGCGTGCGGTAGGAAAGGGAAGGAAGGAAGGAAACAAAAAATATGCACTAGTCATGTTGATAAAGTAGATATAACTTAGGACGAACTCAATGCGATATGTAATGTAATGTTGATAAAGTAGATTGTTAACTGGCGTTACCATTTCCTCCCGCCCTTAAAGGGTCACCTTTAAAAGACAACCGTAATATAAAAAGTAAAAGGAAAACAAATAAATAAGCGGTATATAAAGTGAGAGGATGCGCTCAATGCGCATGTCTCATCTACTAACCTTACTTGGTAAGCGAGAAAATGTATACATAAATATAATATTGCGGTTTAATACCTTTTTAATATATATAAATATAAACTTAATTCCTAATTTAGATAAATAATTATAATCAAAATAATCGTGATTTATTGTCTTGGGAGAGGGCAAATACGAGCAACAGGACGGAGATATGTTCCCTTAGTAGTTCTCACGGTCACTACTCGAACTACGCCATCCTTCGAAGGATGAACAGACTCGACAATCGCTAATGGCCAAGCAAGGGGCGGTTCATTATCATTTATCACAATTACAACCATGCCTGGTACGATAGCCGTAGACGGGGTGTTCCACTTCTGACGAACTTGTAATCCGTGAAGGTATTCCGTCCTCCACCGGTCCCAAAACGACTGAACTAATTTATCCAGTAAAGAATGCCTGTGTAACAGACTGGTAGAGTCAGATTTGACTTTGGGTGCGGGTAATGACAATAAAGGTGCGGTATTCAAAAAATGACTCGGGGTAAGAGCTGAAGGCCCTGCAGGATCAGAACTTAATACTGTCAAGGGCCGCGAGTTTAGCAAGCACTCAATTTGCGCAAGAGCAGTATTAAGCTCTTCGTATGAAAGTAACTGATGTCCGATAACTCGGAACAGATGCGTTTTTACGACTTTGATCATACTCTCCCAGGCGCCTCCAAAATGAGGAGAGTTGGGACAGATGAACTTCCATGTTATACGATTCTCAGCACACTCTTGCTCAAGCTTTGGGCGGTATTCAACGTTTAGAAATTTATAGAGATCGCGAAGATACGAAGCGGCACCTTTAAAATTCGTTCCATTATCCGAATATAAAAACTGAATCGGCCCTCGTCTAGAGAGGAAACGTTTAAGCGCAGCGAGGAAACTAGAACTACTAAGATCTGTAGCGATTTCTATATGTACAGCTCGAGTCGTGAGGCATGTGAAAACACATAAGTACGCCTTCTCGCTGCGTACACCACGACGACGTACAGGAGTGTATGCGATAGGACCGGCATAATCGCAGCCCGTGTGTGTAAATGCCTTAATAGCTTGTCTTACACGACTATGGGGAAGATCAGCCATCAAAGGATAAGTTGGACGGGGTCTAAGCCGGAAACATATATTACATTTGTAGACTCTGCTTCTCACAGTGCGGCGTGCGGAAAGTATCCAAAATTCCTGACGGAGCAATGACAATAACAATTCAGGCCCAGCGTGTAAATTTTTAATATGATAATAGTCAATGATCATGTTCACCACATGATCACTGCGCGGGAGTATAATTGGATGTTTCTGCGTGCAATCCAATGCGGAGTTCGAAAGACGACCACCAATGCGGATTAAACCATTCTCAATAAAAGGCCTTAAACGATTGAAAGCGGGCGAGCAAGGTTTGTTACCTTCAATATTTAAATATTCCACTGCAAAATGCTGTTTTTGCAGGGCGCGGAGGATTATAACCTCAGAGAAACTGAGATCATCAGCAGTCACTACAGTAGTGCTGCGGCGGGGCGATAATTTAGCAAACTTACACACGTACGCAATCATACGTAGAAGTTTACTCCAAGAAGAGATGCGGAGTGCGAGCTCATAAATCGCAGAATTACAGACGGATGTGCACACAGTGTGCGACAAAATCCTCTTCTCAGGCATATTTGCAATAATCTCATTGTCTAAAGTACGAAGAGGCCATTGAGATGGATCTAACGAGGTCCACTGAGGCCCATGGAGCCACAGGGGGTTTGAAACTAATCCATTTGGCGCAACGCCACGTGAAAGTATGTCAGCGGGATTCTCAGTACCTGCGACATGATAAAAGTTATCAGCGCGAATATTGTCGGTAATCTGAACAACGCGGTTTGCAACAAAGGTCTGCCACTTGTGTGGCGAACTCTTTATCCAGTACAGAGCTACCTTTGAATCTACAAAGGCATAGACTGATATTGCAAGGTCAAGAGAATAATTGTCGAGTACTCTGCGAAGCAATTTTGAGAGTAAAACCGCTCCACAAAGCTCAAGGCGTGCAATAGATAGTGGTTTCGTCGGTGCGACTTTAGTCTTTGCACAAATCAACTGGACGGTGTTACCATTGACGCTCTTTACATGTATGTAGACTACGGCACCGTATGCGTGCTCGCTAGCGTCGGAAAACCCCAGGAGTGACGCAGTACAGTTTTTGGATACACCAACATGTCGCGGGATACGTGAATCATTAAGAGCTGGTAATTCAGCACAGAATTGCCTCCACATCTTAATAATTGGCGGTGGTGGTATGTCGTCCCAATCTAAATTAAGTTGCCAAAGCTGCTTTATTAACAATTTGGCGTACGCGACTGTGGGAGCAACGAAACCCATTATGTCCCACAGGCGAGCGACAGCAGATAAGATGGCACGCTTAGTGCACGTCACATCAGCGGGAACAGATATCTTAAAATAAAAGGCGTCACTATCGGTAGACCAATGCAAGCCTAGTATTTTATGTGGCATTGATTTATCGAACTCTACTTCTCCTGTAATTTTATGGGAAGTAGGGAGGTCATCTAAAACAGATCGACGGTTACTATGCCATTTTATCAGGTCCCATTGGGCACCCTTGAATAAGTCCATCAGCTGCCGAGAGGCCTCACTGGCCTCGGATTCACTGGGCATAGAGAACGCGATGTCGTCCATATATAGCGAAGTAAATGCGATACGACTCGCAAGCGGACACTTTGCGCCGTCGTCATCAATGAGCTGTCTTACCGTGCGCAATGCATGGTATGGACTCGAAGTTAAACCGAAGCACACGCGATTGAAGTGGTATAACACAAGTGGGTCTTGTGGACGGAAGCGGTATAGGAAGCATTGGCAACGACGATCAGAATCGCGAACAACTATTTGCAGAAATTGTTGGCGACAGTCGGCTGTCATAGCGATTGGATGTAAGCGGAAAGTTAAAATTATATTGAACAAGTCGCCTTGCAAATTTGATCCTGAATGCAGAATATCATTTAATGATCGCCCAGTGCTAGTCTTACTGCTAGCATCCAGGACGATGCGCAGACGCGTTGACTTCTTATCTTCGCGAAAGACTCCATGATGCGGTATGACATATATTGGAGCGGGTTCATGAGAGTCATACGGCGGTGCGGGGGATATATAATTTTTAGCTAAGTATTCCTTTATGACGTCATCATATGCTAACCTTAATGTAGGCGAGGCTTGAAGTTTCCTCTCCAAGCACATGAATCGTCGTCGAGAGGTTTCATAAGAATCTCCGAGAGAGTAAACGTCATCTTTAAATGGCAGGCCAACAATATATCTACCAGTAAAAGGATCGCGGGATGTCGTAGATTTATAAAACTCTTCACATTCAATGTCTGAAGGACACTGAATGGGCGGTGCGGAGGGTGGCTGTTCAAGCTCCCAAAATCGTTGCACTAATTTGTCAACGATAGGAGACTCTAGAACTGAGCAGCACGTTAAAGAATGATTTACCTGAAGTGTCGGCACTGAGCCCATAATAACGTACCCAAATACCGTATTCAAAGCCGAGGGCCCGGACAAGTCGTTAGACGAATAAATTACGTCTGGACATAGTAAGTGCGGGAAAAGGGATGCGCCTATCAAAACATCAATTTTATTAGGCATGCTATAACATTCATCAGCGAGTCTTATGCCATGGAAGTGTGATAAGACAGATGTGTCTACCACAGCAGTGGGCAAAAGGTCGGTGATTTGATCAACAACTAGCGTTGAAATATTGAAGTTAATATTCGAGTCGAATCGTGAGAAAATTTTAATATCAATCGATTTCGATTTTACAATTTTTTCAACTCCACCGAATCCCTTTACTACAGTACATTCGGTATCGTGTTGTTGAACGCCTAAACGATGACAGCACTCTTTAGTCATAAAATGGCTTTGAGCCGCGGAGTCTAATAATATACGAATAATTTGTTTCTCTCCCTTAGCATCGTAAGCAAATACTTGAGCGGTTGATAATAAAACAGTTCTCTGCGAACGACTTGCGCGCGCGGGAGGCGGTGAACGTTGAGAAACATTCTTGAACGAAGTACACAGCGCGACGTCTGAACGCGCACCTGCGGTGAGGGGTGGCGAGTGTGCGGGCGCGGGGGTTGTAGACTTCAGTGTAACTGGCTGAAGCGGTGGAGAACGCGCCAGCGCAGGGGAAGCATTATCGCTTCTGCGGTGGAAGTGCAACAATGTGTGATGTTTAAATTTACAAACTCGACAACTATAATTTGAAGAGCAACTAGACACTCGATGACTTAAACTGAGACAATTCACACATGCATTGTTACTCTTTACGCATTTAAATCGTTCCTGCGGCGTCATTTTATTAAAGTCTGCATACTTAAATAGGTGTTGATGCACAATATTATCGCACAGACACTTTGAGCAACTAGTCGTCGTGCTTACGTATGCCTGATACTTCGGCGACGAAGTATTATTACAGCGACGATTATTACCGTTACCTCGTCGATTGTTTGGTGCGCTATTAGAATTTGTACTAGAATCGGTGCGTTGGAAAACTTTGGAGCGGGTCTTAATAAAATTTACTAAATCATCAAAGGTAGGTACCATCGAGTTATGACTATATTCGAAAGAGCGAATGGTATCCGGGTCCAGCTTCTTAAGCGCGATATGAAGAACAATTAAGTCCGCGAGATTATCTAACTTTAAGTTTTGTAAAGCGCGCACTGCACTTATAAAGTTATCAGTAAATAAATCAAAATTATTTGCGGTGGCCGATTGCAATGGCTTAAATTCGAACATCTGATTAATATATGTAGATGCTAGCATACGCCGGTCTTCATATTTGTCGACGAGTGCTTGCAATAAAATTTTATAATTTTCAGCGCAAGGAGTTATACCTGAGCATACAGATAGGGCTTTGCCCGTTAGAGTACCTAGCAAATAGTATAACTTTTCAGCGTCGGTAAGCGATGTGTTGTCATGGACGGTTGATTTAAAGCTAGCATAAAATAAAGGCCATGAGCGAATGTCACCCGAAAATGGCATAAGTTCGATAGGCGGAAGTGAGAATCTGGCTTTAGATGGTGTACTAGTACTTTGTGAATTAGATTGCGAATATTGTAAATAAAGCCTATTTATTCTACCGCAAAGAGACTCAAACGCAATGAGGCTGTTATAATCAGGTTTAGCAATAGGGTTTATTTTTAATAAATGAGAATTATAATTATCTAAGACCTGTTTAAACTCAATACGTAAAGCATTAATATTAGAACTTCCATCAAGAAAACGCTCCATCGTGGAAGTTTTTATGTGGATGTCCGAGGACATATCATATATTTTTTGCACTATTTCAAATAAAGCATCTCGTTTAGCTAACAATAAAACCAACTCAGCATCAGGTGTGCCCTCATTATCCGAGGAATCGCTATTATTCGATGCTATTTGTTTTTTTAGGCGGCATTACAACTTAAGTTATGCGGCAAAAATAATATAATTATAAGCGGGTAGTCTGTAAGCGACCTCGCTACGCGGTTGAATTATTAAATATTAGTTTTGTTAACGATGAACTTTAATTGTTAACTTTTATAATAATTATGAAGTTATTTATAACGAATATAATGCTTAAATATATGTGCAAATAATAAATGTAATTTAACAGTATAATCTATAGATGTAGTTAAAAGTTGATGACGTGATGTGAACATACAACAAATAATTTATATAGATAATTATATGCTTATTCATTCTATGAATATAGTTTTAAAATTACTATGAATGTCACCTATTAGGACCTATTCTAGTGTTCTAATAAGGGCGGGGTTAATCCGAAGTCGGATTAAAATATAAATAATTAATTATATAAACGCTTATTACGATAACGATCTAATAAGGGCGGAAAGTCAAGGTCAATCCAGCGAGAAGTGACCATTAAAAATGGAGACGCCAGCAACTTAAGGTATCTTCGATAAAGATTTAGTGGACTGTAACTTTGGTGCATACGGCAAAGGGGAAAATAAATAGGTGGGATAGCACGCACCGACCTGATGAGGGCTGCCGCGCCTTCCTCCTGGAGTGTCTGCTATATAGCGAGCTCGCCACGTGGTTCGGCGCACACGCACTCTCGGAACAGTCTCGTGAAGTCCCACACTCTCCACCTTTGCCCTTACGGGGGCGTCTCACACTTTTATGAGTTACAAAGATACAATGTCTGATGCGGTGAATATTAAACATAAACAGGAGAACTCAATGTTCGTCCTGCGCGGTTTGCGGTTAATGTACATAAGACGCGACGGGTGGCCGTGCGCTGCGGATGGCGTAATATCACTTAGTATAATGACGCGCGCCGAGATCCTCTTTTTCACCTCGGCGGCAGCGCGTGCGGTAGGAAAGGGAAGGAAGGAAGGAAACAAAAAATATGCACTAGTCATGTTGATAAAGTAGATATAACTTAGGACGAACTCAATGCGATATGTAATGTAATGTTGATAAAGTAGATTGTTAACTGGCGTTACCAGTCACAATAAGATGTTGTTATGTTAGCTAATTACGTAATAGCCTATGACAGAAGGACCCTTAAGTAGGGACTGAATAAATTAACCGACTTGGTATTACATGGATCTCACAACTTTTTACGATAGAAGAACTAAGTTGCGAGACGTTTTTTACAAGGTATGTTTTTGATGGCATTAAATTTGTCCAGGAATTACTGAAACACGATTGTTTATTTTATGTGAAATCGTTGAATTTAAAAACGAATAAATCATAAACTTGTAGGCGCTGTTGCTCATCTTTTTGAGTACTAGATATACTATACGGTTCGAAATTCCACATAATAATGACCATTTGACACACTTGACAGTATTTCCTTGTCAATCTCATTCGCACTTATCACTTCTTAAAATATAAATTACGAATTGTGTGTTGACTCTGACGATAGTAAATGTGTTTATATAATGAGGGTACTTACACGTACGTGTACGACTGTGCGATAAAAATGTAAATATTTTGGAATTTAGTTAAAATTATAACATAGCATTCAGTTTAAAAGTTATGTCTGAGTCCTTGAGTACAGAATGTTTTTTTACTTATAATTTTAGGTTGTTGTTGTTTTCATTATTCGATCGAGAAAGCAGGCAAAGGAACTAAGCCATACGGCCTTGTCTTTTTTTAATTTGAATATATAACACTTTGAAGTGTAAAGGCCGGAACCAAGTCTTATTTTTCTTCTTTCCATCTCTTCAAAACCATAAAGGCCGAAGTCAAGTCTTATTTTCTTTAATTCTTCATATTTTCAAAAACCATAAAGGGTAAAGCCAAGTCTTCTTTATATTATAATCTTTATAAGTTTCAATCCATATAGATTTATCAGTCCAGTTTCAAGGATCCCGCGTTTTTTTTCTTTTCTTCACAATATGCTGATGCGTCACATTGCGAAGCCCCTGGGCGATTTTGACGACAGCTCAACCCAGCGGACAGTTGATGACGACAGCCACTTAAGTTCATAAGGCGGCTAAGCGATAAAAATAACTTGAGGCTTATATCGACATCAAAGCACTTGTTTCATCGTTTTCTCTAATTGTTCACACGCGCGGACATTTAATTCACAAAATCGCATCACTTTTACGAATCAAAATCCACTTCAAACCATTATTCAAGCGACAAAACAGTAGAGACAATCCATCTGCAAAAACTTTTATAAAACCTTTTATAATTTTAGGGAACTGAAGTTGGGTTTTAAAATTTTAATAATTTTAACGTGTACTGGCTGATTTCTTGCTGGCATTTTCCTTAAGAAAAAAAACAAAATATTATGGCGCGCAAATATTAAACACAATCAAATCACATACTTAAGTACTCGTAACGTACGCTTAAAGAAACGTAGTGATTCAAGAGTTCTATATAATCGCATTCGAACTTTTTTGTTTTTTTAATTTTTTATAAAAATATAGTAAAACTATCACCATGTTCTCACCTGAAGAGCAACAAATTGAGATATTGCTGCTGAAGACTAATTTAGAAGAAATAGAAAATGATTTGGTAGTACAGGTAAGCATGCAAGTGCATAACAAACAAAATATATTTTGCCGAAGGTATTCATAACAACTATAGTTGTTGTAAATGATAAAAGAGAATTTCAGCCCACGCTGTAATATATAATATAAGTTAGTATTAGTAATTCGTAAAAGCTTGGAATTGTTCTTCGTAAAAGTATTGTCTTTCGACGTTAGCATATTAGAAGTAGAAATAAAAGCGACGACGGTAGCCGTCGCCAAGTGGTGACGACGACAGCTGTGAACCCTGTCGATGGCACAATGCTGTTCGTCTGGAATGTCAAGGCCGTTTCGATACTGAATAAATACACCATAGAGTACAAAGCACATTTGCTGCTTTTTAAAATATAAATGCTTTATAAATGTTTTATAGAATATTATTTAACTACTTTAGCGTTCAGCGTTACCAGAATTGGATGCAGAAAGTGAGGAAAAATATCGAGAGACGATGACTGCTCTCCATGTCGCCCGTACCCTTAATACGGAAATGGAACGTCTTAAACTAGAAAATAGTATGTATTGTTTATTATTTTACATTCGATGCTTCGTTTCTTTAATATTTCCTTTTAAGTTTAGAGCTCATAATGCATGTGAGACAATCTCATATCTTGTTTTAATAACAAGTAAAAAAAAATACTAACATTATTAATTATTGAAGGGAAAGCGGTGTACAGTGAATCACTTTTTTTAAAGACAACAAAAAGCCGTTAGACGATTAAATAAAACAGATTGACTGGTTGCATGAGATGTTGATTATAAAATATCATCTCAAATTTGCGAAAATCAACAATAGTTTTTATATGTATACCATGATTTTAAAAAAGCGTTGAAACGCCTGATTTACTAAGTACAGTGGGTCAGACTGTACTTAGTACATCAGGCGCAATTTATTGCGTTAAGCCAAAATTGCCCCATAGCGCAATACATTTTTACACACAGCTGTCTACTCGGATATCTGTCAAAATAAAATCTTTTAGCAGTAAGTTAACTAAATGTAGAATAGAAAGATTACCTTTTACCATAGCCTACCACTATCTCTTCTTTTACATTTCACGGAGTTGCGGTTTAGGTATAAAAGAACACCATAGCCCAAACTTAACCGTTTTCAAGATATTGGGTATCTAAGTTTTTCATAAAAATTGCCAACTTTTGGTGGTACTAATAACTAAGTAGATAAGTTGCTTTATTATTTTTAACACCAAGATCTTAAGTAAATAAACAATCTGGGTCGTAGTAGACGATTGATAGTTGAAAAAAGAAATAAATTTGTACAAAGTATTTTTTTCTTTGAGGAATGTTTAAAAAAATCTATGGCAGGTATGCTGCATATGTACTTAAAAATATCTACGTATCTTCAGCTATCCAACAAGGTATAACAGTCTAAGGTTTATCAGAAAAACCCTAGAATGAAAAGCTCACAGGTGGTAGTAAAACATAACGGTGCTGGGAGCTTAACTTTAGTTTTTGTGTTTAGTTTATTAAGTAGTTTACTAACGTGATTCGTACGTAGTAGATGCGATACTCAGTGCTATTTCCTACTCGGCTTGGCTTGTATTTCTGGGCTGTCTTTCTTTCGATTCGTGACTGTGCTCGCCACCGGGACTTTGATTTGTGCTTTTGATATTTAACCGTTGAAGATTTATGAACGGGGAATATGCTGATATTTTGATTTGTTACGGATACTACAATTGTGTATCCGCATAAGTACGTGATGAATACATAGTATGTTATCCCGGCAACCGAGTGCTAGATGTTAGTGTGTTTGAGAGAATTTATCGACAATTTAGAGAGACTGGTTCTATCTCAAGGTGACGAACAAACCTGCGTAGACTATGTGTCATTGATGATGACGAAGAGCAAGACAGTGAGATAGTTCAACGTTTAAGATTGGATCCAACTACTTCTACTAAAATTGTTACCCGATAACTTGGGACTCTCGCAGTGGAAAGTGTGGTTTATTATCCTTACAGCGGGCCTATACGTATATCACTACACGCCAGTAGGTACAAGAAGAAGATCCCTTGAGGAGGTTTGATTTCTGCAAATTCATGATGCATGCAGATTTAAAAATTCCTGAGAAATGTCTTATGGACAGATGAGTTTTTAATAAAGATGGTGTAACCAATTACCACAACGCTCATTATTCACATTATTCATTAGGGGTCATAAAGACGATTCAGCTTGAATGTTTGGATAGGCATAATATAGAACCATTTGCTTGAACTTCACTTTCTACCTGACAATTTAAATGGAGAACACTACGAAAACTTTTTAAGACATGATTTATCCGCCTTACTGGTTGATTTAGCACTCAATCAGAGTGGAGACATGAGACTTCCGCATAACGGTTGTCCGGCACATTTCTGGAGAAGCGTTATACAATGGGTAGAGCCAAGTGATAAATTTGATGCATGATGAGCATTGCTATTTTTTATACTACCTGTGAGCGTTCCATCTAAGTTTATTCTAAGAATTTTGGTAATATCCTATATTGTCACAACTGAAGAAACGTAAATATTTTAAGTACATATGCAACATAAATGCCACAGATTTTTTTAAATATGCCTCAAAGAAAAAAACACTTTGTACAAATTTATTTCTTTTTTGAATCTGGGTCGTAGTAGACGATTATAGGTCTACAAAGACCTATAATCGTCTACTACGATCCAGATTGTTTATTTACCTAAGATCTTGGTGTTTAAAATAATAAAACAACTTATCTACTACACAAAAGTTATTATAAAAATAAAACAAGATGCACGAATTACAAAAAAAAAAAATATAGTACAATAGACAAAAAATTGGGAATTTTTATAAAAAATATCTAGAAAACGGTTAAATTACGGGTATGGCGTTTCATAGTCGAAACAGTCGGTAATGATGCAAACTACAACCCCCTAAAGGATCTAGGTCAACTTAACCTATAACCCTGTATATATGTATATATTTATTGTATCATTGAATTTCAATGAATGTATAATACATTCCTATACTCAACCGAATCTAAGAAATACCTTTTGACGTTTCACTTTCATCATTCCGCAATAAAATTTGTATAAGCGTACACACGATTTAAAATAACCTTTGAAGCTATATATTTAATTGTAATATAAATTGCACAAGGACAAACATTCCGACCTGGAACTATTATTACTTATAGGCCATACAAACTCTTGTTCCGTGCGGGATTCGAAACGGCGGCCCTCAGCGCTGTATCTCTCAATGCGCCACGGAGTCGTTTAGTTAAGTTCAATTTATTACCAAAAAAGAATAAAAAACTTTGGACTAGATAGATGTCGTAATGGCCCAGTTATTAATATTGATAGTAAAGAGTCCAGAGTGAATTTGTAATGAAAGTCATTGTGCAGACTAAAGCTAGGTAAGGTTTCATCGTAATCGAATGAATGGTACCTGTACGAACGCAAACGAACCAATATACAAATATTTTTTTTTTACATTAGAGAATATGTATATCTTAATGTTGATTAATGTCTGTTATTTATATTACATAATATTTATTATTTATATTTATATTCTACATATTTATTTAAGTATATTGATTACTATTATTAAAACATTTTTACTTTTAATCTAAATGTATTTTTAATGGGTATGCCAGAAGAAGCATAAAAGCAAGTTGAATGCAGTGGAGATGCGTCTCTTCGTAAAATGTGTGGCGTTAGCATAGCCGACCGAAAGCGAAACGAAGAGATTCGCAATATGGCAGGATTGAAAGATGACCTTATCACAAAAATTGATAGGGGCGTACTCCAATGGTTTGGGCACGTTGAACGAATGAGTGAAGACCGAATGGTGAAGAAAATATATAGAGCGAAAGTAAATATTAAAAGGTGTCGAGGTAGACCGAGACTAACTTTCGAAGACCATGTGAGCAAATTGCTCGAAGAGGGGAGGGTCAAGAGTACTCGGATACCTAGACGTGCATGTATGAAGAAGTTAATGAATCTGAAAGAAGCGAAAGAGGTATGTAAGGATCGTGACACTTGGCGATCTGTTCTCTCTGACTACCCCGTTAGGGATTGTGCGTGAAGATAAGTAAGTAAGTAAGTAAGTATTTTTAATGCCCACAAACTAAAATTATTCAATAAGTGTTTGAATTTTTTATTCCGAGGTGACTCATAATTGTGGCGAGGTGACGTGGCATTTAGATTTTCACATTTGTTTTAAGCAGGCATAAAAAATCCCAAATAAGCTAAGTAAACTCTGTTGCCCTTATATGCCTCCTTTCACTCTAGAGCGTGTATTTATCTAAGTTGCTCATTGTTATTGCAGCCTGTCACTACATCTTTAATCTCCATCGGGAGTCCAGACTATTTTTCTCCCTAGCATTCGTAAACCACGACATCCATCTTAGCCTAGCTCATAGTGTGGATTACGTAACGTAGCATACAACGTAGATTAATGTTATTGAAAACTTGCGCAGAAAACATTACATATTCTTCATCAGGTCATAAAAGTCTACCTACTATCAGACTTGGGCCTTCTCTGTTAAAGAGAGAATTTGTCGCATCGCAATCGCATTATCAAACGTCTCACACCTGCGTCGTCGGTCTGGATATTTTGTGTGTATATAACGGAAGCCGTGAGATTTCCTGGTGTTTCCCATAATGGCCTCTTACGACATCAACGGAACGAAATGGGATAGGTTTCCTTACGTCACCAACATGTTGACATTATCGGTTCGATCGATATGATTCGTCTGCAATTATAATAAGTTATTCGGAAATCAATAAGTTGCACGTTTTTAATTTAAATAGTTAGTGCATCAGGCTGGGGTTTGACCCATGGACTGTGCGCATTGGCACGTACTTTTACTAGATATGCACAATACGGTCAACTACGTCCCGTAAGTTTTAATTATGTATGTTTATTTTTAAGTGAGGCTAACAGCTAAGCGATTACAACTCAAAAACCAAAGTGAAGACATTACAAAGTCTTTAGAACAGACGCGTGAATATCGCATTGAACTTGAAAAATTATTGAAGGAAGAGGAACGTGATATTGAGTTGCAAATGTAAGTTTAGTTACTTTTTTATATTCCAACTGAGATACCCATGTCCGGCTATAGATTTTAAGGGCTGATGGTGATGATGATGTGCAACTCCGAAGCAGGTGGTTATACAATACCACAACCACAAACAAAAACTTGTCAAATTTTTCATCCATTCTAACCCTATCCGAATTTAAGTCATTTCCCTACGTAAAAAAAGACTCTTTGAGTAAGAGGATTACCTACTAAAATGAGGATGTTTTACGCATTGAAAAATCAGTAGGTATCGTTTCAACTTATTTACACATAACTTGCTGTTCTATTCGCCTTTATTTTTTAGTTTTTAAAACCATTGCATGTCTTTTGTAATATTCACATTAAAACTTGTACCTGAACTTTAATAATTTGCCTATCCTAACCAGCTTGCTAGGCGGATAGGTGTAAAAGCAGAGCCGATTTCCACGTACACTAGTATATCTGTTAATTTTTTTATGAAATTTGGTTTCCAGATTTATAAATTATATACCGCCATGTTTCGGTCACCACGGCCTGCTGCCGCATACCGACATGCAGAACTGGTTACCACTTCAAGAAGTTTACTCTTACACCCTTATATTTTTAACTATTGCAAGAAAGTGCTTGAGTACTATCCCACCTGATGGAAAGTTGTATTGCAGCCGAAGATGTTAAAGCGTACTGAATTATCTTAACATTTTCATCGGGTAGAAAACCAGATGTTAGCAAATCATTCGATTCCTTTGTACGCATTATGACGAAGCAAACCGTTTGGTTCAAATACGTGGACAACAAAGGATTGAAGACTCGCCGATCGTCTTATTGTCCGATAGTGTAAAGGAGAGGTAGGACTTCTTGTAATTCCTGCGAAGTGCGAACACTCCCCGATACATATGCTATAGAACACCGACAGGCTGTCTATTTGGCGACTGTGCTCGAGACTGATAAGATTGATTTTAAGCAGATTTAGGTCACCAATAAGATTTTTGGCACACCTTTCTATTGAGTCCAAAGCTACTAGGTGACATTTAGTAGCACCAGCCACATATGTGGTAGCAATTCCCCATGCACGAGCATTGCTGGACTGTGAAAATATCGGTGCTAGCGTGAAGTATCGCCGAACCTTAGCAAGTCACCTTACTAGCAAGGAAACTACTTTGGTACGGGACTCAATTAACTTCAAGTTTAAGTTCAGGTTCGAGGAAATTTCAACCCCTTAAAACTAAAGGCGGTCGGTAAATGAGCTAAAGTAGGAGATTTACACGCTCAACCATATTATATTCTCTTTTCGATTGGGTTTGATCCTAACTGTCCCGAGCACTCGGCTGATATCTCACCACAACTGTACTCTCATCTGCGTACCCATAGATGCCGCGCATAAGTAGTTATTGCAGAAAAGAATGAGTTGAGAGAGAACGGACATCCGACAACAACTTGCAGACTATGACATGATTTCGTATACATACGTGAACATTTATCCATATGTGCGAATAGTATTCCATGAGCCAAACCCTGTCAATGGCCTTTGATCTCAAAGGCCGTTGACAGGGTTTTCTCAGGGGCCACTGACATCTGTCAAGAGAGGCAGCAATTGCTTCTACATTTATCTCTAAAACCTTCGCCCATATATGAGTAGCATATCCAAGAAAGTCCTATCTTATGTAATATGTCCCCTTGTCGAACGAGTATGGCGGAACCTATACTGTCGACACAAGTTATCAATCCACGGTAAAATAAAATTTATGATTGCTTACAATTTACAATACACCCTACATACTATAAGGTTGCAGTATAAGTTTTTCTGTAAAGAGGTTTGATTTATACGAGGGCGGCACCGAAAATTTCGGGAATCAAGGAAGTGACACAACATTACTATTTAAAAATGTATTTATTGCTTTTCGAAGTATTCTCCGCGAAATTTGACACATTTTTCCATACGATGGAACCAATCAGTGAAGCAACCATTCCATTCGGAAGTTGGGGTCTCCAAAATGGCCGTTTTGTAGGCGTCCACAGCTTCTTCAGGTGATGAAAATCTCTGTCCACGCAATTTATTCTTTATTTTAGGGAAAGTATAGAAATCACTAGGGTTTAGGTCGGGGCTGTACGGCGGATGGTCTAATAATTCTATGTTTTCTTGCTCTAAAAACTCTTTTGTTCTGTGTGCGGTGTGAGAACTCGCATTGTCGTGATGGAGGCTGATGCGGCGGTTGCAGTTCTCTTTACGGAGTTCAGAAACGACCTGTGGCAAACAAATGTTAGCATACCATTCTACGTTAACCGTTCTTTGTCCCTCAAGAGGAATAGTCGTAACATGGCCGGTTTTGGAGACAAACGTGGCCACCATTTTTTTTTGCAACACTCCGTGAACGAACAATTTTTGTTGCCTTTAACTCATTTTCGAACACCCAAACTCGTGATTGATTTTTTGTTTCGGGTTCGTACGCATATATCCGGGATTCGTCACCTGATACGATGTTGTATACAGTACTTGGGGATCCTGCGTGGAATATTTCGAGAGTTGTGACGCACCAAGTAATGCGAGCCGCTTTTTGCTCTTCACAGAGCGAATGCGGTATCCATCGGGAAACAACTTTTTTACACCTAATTGTTCATGCAAGATTATTTGTATTTGACTCATGCCAATGTCTAAAGTTGCCTGAATTTCGCGGTATGTCACACGTCGATCTTCCTCAATCAGCTTACGCACAGCATCAACGTTTTCTTGGGTGACTGCAGTTTTTAGACGACCTTGAACGGGATCATCACTGAGCTTGACACTTCCACGTTGAAATTCAGCAAACCAGCGATAAATTGTGGTTCTGGATGGAGCTTCATCACCAAATGCAGAATTCATCCGGTCAACACAATGTTTTTGTGTTAAACCACGAAAGTCATAATAAATCATCGCTCTTGAATTTTCTCGAGTCAATTCCATTTTCTCAACGACTAAACAAGTTTGACAAAACCTTGTGACAAGACCGAGAATATTTTTTTAAATAAATAAATGGAATTCGATTTTTAAAACCAAGGAGTTTTCAATTAAAAAGATTTTAATATGACACGAACAGTGGAAATATTCCATTCTCGATACTTTTAGTGCAGCCTAGGTATGTATATCCAATAATTTTCTTCCAATCTTACTTACAAACCTTTTTTCAAATATCTTTTCTTTTCGTATATTAACTCAATTTTACATTTAAGATTGTCGAAGTCTTCCTCTTAGACTTAAGTTGGATTAGATAAAATATATACCTAATACATAACACAACGCACACAGTACACACTAACACCTATCACCCTGTAGGGTAGGCTCGTCGGTATCTAATACACCTAATTCTAAAAATTAAAATTAAATACTTAATCCAATTGTTTATTGCACATCGTTGCGTTACCAAAATTTAATTGTTGCACAGGAAATAGCATGAAATGAATCATTGTTGTTCCGTTACCGATACAAGGTTATATATTTTATCAAGTTTTTGATAATTCTTTAAAAGATTATGATAAGTACCTGGTTGACCGAGCTTTGCGCGGTATTTTTCGCTCGATTTTTTTTAATTCGTGTGTTTTGGAAATTATATTTAGATACAAATTACATACTGATGAAATATAAATAATATTTTTTGATCTTAGCGACATAACAGAAAAAACGGAACTGGTTATTTGAATAAAAAATCATGAGTGCAATTATTTTAATTTAAATTTTCGTGTTTTTAAAAAATACTAAAAAAAGGGCTCGAAAAAATAGATTTTCTCAAAAACGAAAGGAACTTGAAAAAAAAATTTAAAAAAGTTGGTCGGTCGGTCTGGGCTCGAACCGGGGTTTTACGATTCTGTGACCGCCCAATACCAATTAAGCTATTTATAATCATTAACAATTTGTCAAAATTTACCTTCTTATTCTAACGATATCGTAGCAGTTTTTCATTGCCTAAAAACACGGAAAAAAAGACATTTTCTAAAAATAAATCCTAGCTAGATCGATTTTTGTTCCCCGAAACTCTCTGGACACTAAATTTTATGAAAATCGTTGGAGCCGTTTCCGAGATCCCGATTATATTTATATATTTATATACAAGAATTGCTCGTTTAAATAATAATAATTCGTACGGAAAAATTATAAGAATAACAAAAACTGAATAAAGCCTAAAAAGAAATGCAGTCGCTTATATAAAAAAAGACCTAAAAATATTTTTGGATTACAAAAGCTACATCCTGTGAAATAGGTATGTTCAGAATGCTCTTTAGTTATTTTTCTGGGGTTTGATATGTACTTAAAGAAAAGTTGGGAAAAAATATTAGGAATGTGAAACGTCTAGTACATACATACATAGCGTTTAAAGTATCTTAATCGTTAATGATATTTCATAGATGGCGCTTACAGTAAAAATAAAATGTAAATTGAAACAAAATTTCATAAATTGCTTGCAAATGAATGGACGGATTATTGCAACCAAGCTATATTCGGCCATATCTATCTAATCTCACTTGATTCTTGACGACTTGGACTAGACCTGGACTCGCACCAGAAAATACATTATCGTACTACTCTACTTCTTACACTGGTTGTCCAATTAGGAAGGTGTAAGTATTATGGAAGAAATGCGGATGTCTAAGATGTTCTATATAAAATAGTATATCACCCCGTGGGAGTCGTAAGAGGAGACGGAGGGAAACGAATCAAGAGATGGACTGCAGTGTCTTCCTAATAACGACTAGAAAAAAAAACTTCGATTGGCAACTCGCCTGCCAAGCGTGGTAACTATTGCAAATATCCCTCTTGTGGTGCGATCTATATTTTGATAGGTTGCAAGTTGCAATGGATGGAAGGATGAAGTTTTTAAAAGGTTTAGACGAGATTTTTTGTAAACTAGTAATGTTGACAGTCAAAGTTGAAAACATAATTTAGAAAAAAAAACAATAAAAATATTTATATGGTGATTTTCAAATGTACCTATGTTTACAGCCGTAATTATGAGGAATCGTTACGTGAAAAAGCAGATCGTTTCCGAAAAACTCGAAATTTTTATGTAAGTTTTATAATATTAATCTGATTTTATATAATATTTCGATGACATTAATATGAATATGTAAAACATTTAAGAATGAAGACGAAATGAAAAAAGAATTGGAAATGATAAACCAAATGGTAATAAAACTTGAAATAGAAGAAGCAAGCCAACAAAATTTTGTTAAAGAACTTCAAAAGGAATTAACATCTCTAGTATCGGACCTACCACATGATATACTCGCGATAGTGTAAGTACAAAAAATTTTGCGAAATAGTATTGGGACAAAAACTTCGCTATAAATGTTTACGATCTAAATTTACTTGAAATATAATTTAAGGTACCTGCTGGTAATAAGGTCTCGTTAAGGGAAAATCGAATTAAAATGAGAAATATCATATTTGGTCTACAGATTTTAATGAAAAATATTGGTTTAGTTCAGGAACATTTGCCCTAAAGAAAAACAAAACCAAACTTTTCTTAAAACCTTGCTAGTAGGTCTTATTTTAATAAACATAGAAATCTTTGCGTAATAAACTCAGAAATGAGAATATCAGTAACAGAACCAGAGTAACCGACATAGCCCAACGGATAAGTAAGCTAAAATGGCAATGCGACGGCTTTATAACTCAAAGAAACAGCAGCCGATGGAGAAACAAGGTTCTCGAGTGGCAGCTTCATACCGGTAGACGAAGTTTGGGGCGGTCCCCCACTAGATAGAGTGACAACATAGTAAGACATGCAGAAAGTCGATGGATGCAGGTGGCTCAGGACCGTGCTTTGTGGTATTCTTTGGGGAAGGCCCATGTTCAGCAGTGGACTTGTGTAGCGCTGTAATGATTATGACGATGATGATGACAAGATACTAGACCAAGACTTATTGCTTTTTTTCATGATTCATTGGCAAATAATTGTGTGCATTCGGCTGGCACACTAACTTATTACAAACCTTTCCGACTCAATTATCGTTTAAAGTATTTTATTCACAGTTTCAACTGCTATTTAGAATTTTAGTTTGAGTGATTATGGCAAAACGAATTAAGAAAACAAATAAATAACGAATTAGAAGTTGTTGCTTAACAAAAGTATTTTTATCGTCAGCATATAAATTCAACGATGAAAATTAAGGTTTTAATTTTGTTACATTTCTATATATTTTTTTAAAATCCCTTTTTTACCTTTCAGCGGAAAAAGAGAACTAGACGATAAAATAAAGGCGCTCTCTTTAAAGTGTACAGAGCTACGTGAAAAACGTGATCACCTTTTGAAGCAACGAAGAAATATGTTTTAAATTATTCAATCTTAATTTATTTAAACGGTTTTTAAAACGAATTGTCCTTTTGTCACTTTTCTGGATTTAATTTCATGTAGACTTGTTAATAAATTAATAGAAAACAGAATGTTTATTTACTTTTAGGTCTCGAATTTCTTATATTAAACGCAAACATTGCATGTTTATAAGAAATTAGAGCCAACACACCAAAAATGTACCGATAATGTTTTGATACCTGGTAAAGCTTACGGGCTTAAAAGCATTGTACTTCACGGCTCCTCCTACTTATTGCTTTCATTATTCCATCGTAAATTAAATGAGTTATCTTTTCGCCATTTAAGTTGGTACTCAAATATCACTTTTTCAAATAAATTAATCTGTTTTGTGGCAATACAAATCAACAATTTCCTGACCTAACCAAAATGAGCAGTAGGTATCTTTATTGTAATTTCAGACTAAAAATGTCAACCAATTTTTACTAAAAAATTTTTTTTCGAACCTGTGTATATATATGTATACTGTGTATGATGATTGCTTATCGGCTTTAATATACAGAACTTCTTTGTGTACTACCCTGTTACATTCATTAGTTGTAAAAGAATGAAAATTGACGAGAATTTTTTTAACATTTAGTTCTTATGCTATTGAAACTAACCACAATATTAAATATTCATAAGAATATTTAAGTGACAGTTGTATAAAAATCATTGCAATATGAATTGGTTATCGCACGTTTTCTATTTTAGTACCTGGTTGACCGAGTTTTGCTCGGTTTTTTTTAATTCGTGTGTTTTGGTTATTATATTTAGATACAAATTACATACACATACATACTGATGAAATACAAATAATATTTTTTGATCTTAATGACATAATAGAAAAAACTGAACTGGTGATTTGAATAAAAAATAAGGAGTGCAATTAGTTTAATTTAAATTTTCGTGTTTTTAAAAAATAGTAAAAAAGGCTCGAAAAAATAGATTTTCTCAAAAAAGAAAGGAACTTGAAAAAAAAAAATAAAAAAAAAGTCGATCGGTCGGTCTGGGCTTGGAACCATGGTATTATGATTCTGTGACCGCCCAATATACCAATTAAGCTATTTATAATCATTAATAAACTGTCAAAATTTACCTTCTTATTCTAACGATATTGTAGCAGTTTTTCATTGCCTAAGAACACGGACAAAAAGACATATTCTAATATATATATATATATATATATATATATATATATATATATATATATATATATATATATATATGGGGGGATAAGTCGCTCGCGTCCGTAGGCTTCGACCACCTAATCCTAGGCCCACCCTACACGTTTCCCCCGGGTGGTGCTAAAAGAGCGACAAAGCCGAAAGAACAGACTCGGCTACTCGCCGTGTGGTAGCGGCGTAAAATATGCCACGCCCTAGTTTTCGCACCATGAGGCAAAAAGTAAAAGAAATGGCCCCGAGTTCCCGGCGCCCCTTTGATGGGGCAGGGGTGCGAAGAATCTCCGGGAGGAAAACCGGCGACGAGGTTCGCCACCCGTCACGTTCTGTCTCCCAGAGAGGCGAAAAGTGGATTGCAGAGGCCCGTCTGGCTACGTTGAATGTATGTGGGGCAATGAATGATAAAATGGATGAAGTATGCGATATGATGTATGATAGAGGAATAGATGTATTATGTGTAAGTGAGACGAAAAGGAAGGGGAAGGATGTCACTGCACTTGGCATGTATACCGCATACTGGTCTGGTGTAGACGAGATCGAGCGGGCATGCCAGGGAGTAGGAATCATCCTTTCAGAACGAATGGGCCAATGTGTGAAAGAGTATGAATGTGTAAGCCCAAGACTGCTATGGATACGAATGAAAGTGGGCTTAAAGAAGTTGTTTGTGTTAGGGGTCTACGCCCCAGACATGTCTAAGTCCACTTATATCCGGGAGCAGTTTTGGGAAATGGTAAGGATGGTGCTAATGAAGTGTAAGGGAAATGAAAATATTATTATGCTAGGAGATTTTAATGGAAGGGTTGGGGTGAGGAGGCTTGGTTATGAAAGGATATTGGGAACGTTTGGTGATGAAAGTATAAATGAGAATGGTGAAAGCCTCCTCACCGTATGTGTGGAAAGGAATCTTTTTGTGACGAACACTTTCTTTCGTCATAAGAAGATTCACATGTACACTTGGGAAAGAGGTGATGATAGAAGCATGATAGATTTCATAACTGTGGATGAAAGAATGAGGAGCGCAGTAGTGGATACAAGGGTTTACCGGGGGTCCAACGTAGGGACGGACCACTACCTGGTCTTATGCCGAATTAGGGGTTTATTCAGACGTTGGCGGCATAGGACATCTGTGTCTACCACTGCGTTACAGCGTATAAGAATTGAGAGGTTACAAGATGAAGATGTGAAAGACAAGTACAAATGCAGACTGAGAGAAAATATAAGTAATTTGGATGAGTTGTGTGTGAATGAGTTAGACTTGGAGAATGTGTGGCATAATGTTAAGAAAGGTTTAGTGGATGCAGCTACCGAAGTATGTGGTGTTAGTAAGAGAATGAATGAAAGGAAAGACAATACGTTATGGTGGGATGACGAGGTACGTATGGAAGTTGAAGCAAAGAAGAGAGCATGGCTAGATTTACTAGCGACCAAAGCTGGTAACTCTGGTGGTAAGAATGATGAGAATGAAAGAAAAAAGGCAGAGTTTAAACGTTTAAATAAGAGAGTAAAAGAATTAGTTGAAAGGAAAAAGCAAGAAAGAACGGATAGGAATGATAGAAGAATATCGGATAACTTCCAGGCAAATATTAAAATGTTCTGGAAACTCGTAAGAAATACCAGGGGAAATACAAAACAGCCTAGATTGAATGCGATACGAGACGAGAATGGCTGTATCCTGAATGATGAAGTGTTGAGTCTAAAGAGATGGAAGGAATATTTTGAAAGCGAATTTATGAGTGAGGAGAAGTGTGAACTAAATGAAAAAGAAATTCCAAAAGAAGATGAAAGAGATAGGGAGATAAGTATGGATGAAATAATGAAAGCAATGAAAAGCATGAAAGTAGGTAAGGCAGCCGGATATGATAGAGTTTCACTCGAAATGCTAAGGGCTGGAGAGGACGTGGTGGCAGGCCTGCTGTACACCTTGTTTAATTTATGTTGGGAACTAAAGCGGGTACCGGGAGACTGGTGCAAAGCCGTGATAGTCCCAATATATAAGGGAAAAGGGTCACAGCAGGACTGTAAAAACTACCGTGGTATCAGCCTTCTTAGCATTGTGGGAAAACTGTATGCTAAGGTACTAATTGAAAGAGTTATGAAAGAAACTGATGAAAAAATTTGGGATGTGCAAGCGGGATTTAGAAAGGGAATGGGGTGTACAGATCAAGTCTTTTCCATGCGCATGATCGCGGAGAAGTTTTTGGCGAAAAACCAAAGAGTTTTTTGTGCGTTCATGGACTTGGAAAAGGCTTATGACAGAGTGGACAGGGATATGTTATGGCAAACGCTGAACGCATTTAGGTTGAGCGCTGGTTTGATACAGGCATTAAAGTCTCTGTATAGGGACTCGAGTGCTTGTGTTAGAATCAACGGGGTCTACTCGGGCTGGTTTGGCATCCATAAAGGTGTCAGACAGGGCTGTGTAGCTTCCCCGTGGCTGTTCAACCTATTTATGGACAGCTGTTTGGAAAATTTGAAAGTTGAAGAATGCGGGGTAAGAATGGGTGAGTTAACCATCAAATGCCTTTTGTACGCCGATGATCAAGTCATACTTGCGTCGTCGGCGGCCGAGTTGCAAATGATGGTTACATTAATGAACAGGTCATTAAAAGAAAGGGGAATGAAAGTGAACGCAAGTAAGACGAAAGTGATGGTTTTTGAAAGAGATGAAAGCAAAACGGTATGTGAAATAAGAATAGAAGGAGAGTTAATTGAGCAAGTGGATGAGTTCGTATATTTGGGATGTGTATTCAGCAGGGATGGGAGATATGATAAGGACATTGAACGACGAGTGAATGCAGGAAATAAAGTAAATGGGGCTCTACACTCTATTGTGAAAAGTCAGAATGTGTCAAAAAAGGCAAGTATGGCAATTCACAGTGCTGTATTAGTCCCTACTTTAACGTATGGTAGTGAAAGTTGGGTGTGGCAGAAGAAGCACGAGAGTAGAATAAATGCGGTAGAAATGCGGTCGCTAAGGAGTATGTTAGGGCTGAATCTGAGTGACAGGGTGAGAAACTGTGTGATAAAAGAAGAGTGTGGTTTGCAAGATGATGCGGTGACCAGGATTAAGAAAGGAATGCTTCGGTGGTTTGGTCATGTAGAAAGAATGAATGCGGAAAGACTGACAAAGCAAATATATGTTGCAGAAGTGAATGGAAGAGTCGGAAAGGGACGTCCTAGGCGGAAGTTTGTCGACCAAATTGGCGATATACTAAAAATGGGCCAAATTAAGAGTACCCTTAACCGACGAGCATGTATGCGTAGGTATATGAATGTGGAAGAGGCGAGAAAGGTATGTCAGGATCGTGCTAAATGGAAGTCCCTCTGGGTGACAGGCGTGAGTGTTTATGTTATGTTTTATATATATAATATATATATATATATATATATATATATATATATAGGTACAGGGATTGCTCGTTTAAAGGTATAGGATTATATTAGAGTGGCCTAGCAAACAATGTCATAGTTTGTGTACCCCAGAGACTTGTAACTACTGCCGATATTGCTCTTTAAATTGGAAAACAACAATAGGTGCACTCCTACTGTAACTGAAACACTGAAACTAGAGAAACAGACAGAATGGTAATCCTGTCGTCTAGAAAATGTTTGGCATTTTTAGAATTACGTAAAACTATTTAGAAAAATGGCGAACAAAAGCTTGTAAGAATTTCGTGTTGCAGCTCATGGGATTGCTGAGATAGTTTGATGATTGCCTTCGTTCCCACGCTTGGCGGGCTGGTTGGAAATTGAAGTTTTTGTATTTATACGTGGCAGAGCCATGTTGCAGGTATATAATAGTGTGTGTAGTTCTGATGTGTCTTTTCTATGGTGAGTGTAAAGAAATGGTGATATTTTACTGGTAACGAGACTTTCCGTCTTAGTCTTTAGGGATGACAACGTAACTGTATTTTGAGAATAGATGCAGGTGTCGATGGGCCACAGCATCCACTTACCATCAGGTAGAATGTCCCCGTTTGCCATCCTTATTCAATAACAAAAGATTGGGAGCATGATGCTGCTCTACTGGTTTATTTCCATCTTTCGGACCCCTACGGGAAGGTAGGGGGCAGTAGGTTCTCTTACGATGCCCTTACCAGTTTAAAAACAATAAAATTTAAAATAACTGAAAAAGTGATTGATTGAGAATAATGAATAACATACTCCGATTCAATCAGAGAGAGTGTGCGTCGTTAGAATTTTATTATTTCATGTCACGTGTTTAGATTACGCGCAATTCATTAGATGTCGACGAGGAAAAATAAACGAAAACCGCGAAGATAAGCATATATTACTATAGTTGTAGTACTTGGAGATTTCATGTGTTACGGATGGGATAAACCAATTGTAGATACACTATTATAAATACAGCTGAACGTTAAATACAAAAGTAGTACAAAGCTTGTCATCTTGAAGTAAAGGTTTTGCTTAGCAAGATCCAATTCAAAATGCAGTTGTTAAAATTCGCAGTTTTTGTATTGGCAGTTTTGGCTATGTTGAGTGGCACGCAGGCACGCCCTAAAGGCGTAGGAGGCGCTATTAGAAAGGGTGGGAAAGTTATTGTAAGTGTTATAACGTTTTATACGCCATATTTTTTAAAAAGATTTTACAAAATTGTTATTGCAAATTCGTATTTGTCAAATAAGAATAATGTCAAAAATGAGCAAATAAGCATTGAGCCGTGGTAGCTCAGTTGCTAACCGCTCGCTGTAAATTTCACAGTTCGCGAGAACCCAGGTGCAATCAAATCCGGCACCAATGAAATTGTAAATTGCAAATTTAAGTACTGACTCACCACTTGCTCGGCAGTGACGGAAAACATTGTGAGGAAAACTGCATGTCTAAGAAATAAGAAAATAAATTTTTCGAAGACATGTGAAGTTCGCCAACACGCACTAAGGTAGCGCGGCGGATAATTCCTTGCCCTAAAACCCTCTCAGAAATTAGAGAAGGCTTGTGCCCCAGCAGTGAAACTTGTAACATTTGATAGGTACGTGGGACACTCAATAAGTTTTGAGATACACAAAAAGTATTGTAGATACTATTAATATTTATTTTACATCTTTTCAAAATATTCTCCATCATGCTCTGTACAAAGTTCCATCCGCCTAAACCAACTCTGAAAACACTTTTGCCGATCTTGATCCGACAGGTCGGAAATCGCTTCTTCGTAGGCAGCCACGGGTTCCTCGGATCGGATTATATTGATAGATCCATGTCTCGTCACCAGTAACGATTTGTGAAACACGCCTAGGTGCCCGTTTTCAAAACGTAAACGCATTTCATGACACTAATCCACACGAGTCTGTTTTTCGCTTTCGGAAAGCAAACGAGGCGATCCATCGACAACAAAGTTTCCTCACTCCAAGATGTTGATATAGAATGGTATGAATGCTCCCCGAACTAATCCCTACAATCTTTTCGATGTCCGTATTTGTTTTTCGTGGGTCTTCTCGCACCAACATTTCAGTAGTCCATACATTTTCCGCCGTTACTGCCGTTTGCGGCCCCCGGTTTTTGGTCATATTTAAGGTTAATTTTACCCGTTTTGAATTCAACAAACCACCTAAAAATTGTTGCGCGTGATGTAACTGAGTCCTCTAATGCTGATTGTAACCGTTGTTAACTTAATTGTTCGGTTAAACCAAATTTAAAATCTAAACAGATAGTATTAATTATAGTTTTAGCTAGCGCGGGAAGCGATGCAGGAAAATTAGTAGAACGTTGATTTTTTTTAAATATTGAGCAATTGGTTTATGGAGTTCTATTTTTAAATAAATTTGTTTTTTAGAAACATATAACACGGGTGCGTTCCATTTTTAAATTTCGAGCATTTCGAAACTTATTGAGTGAACCACATATTGCTAACTATTATTTATTCTGTGGTATTGCTCCATACATGGGCAAAAAGTATTATGTTTGCGATGTTGCCGTTTAGGAAGGTAAAACAAAGTCATTGAAGTAATATGTAGTACGTAGTACATAACAGCTCAATGAACAAAGTAAACGTACACGCATAATTTACTTCAATCTCGACATTTATATTAATGTTTGATTCTTAGTCAAATAAAATTTTTTAATTATATTAAATTTAATATGTCATTCTTGAAATATTTTATGCCATTATTTTTTAAATATTTCAGAAGCATGGCCTGGGGGCAATAGGCGCTATCGGTGCCGGCCACGAGATTTATGAGCAAGTTCACAACAGGGGATAGATCAAGATACACTATGGTCCGAATTTTCGAACAAGACGATCTGATGATCAATACAGCATTATTTATATTATTTCTGAGAGGACTATGAAGCAATTAGTATACTCTTTATATTGACTGTAAAATACTTAATAAAATGTTTTTTCAATTTTTTTTGTCTAAACTGAAATATATATATATAGATTTATAACTTTTATTTTGAATATAGATAAGTCATCTAAATAAAATATTATATTAAAATAAATAATGCTTTAAAAGGCTTAAAATAAAAATAAAATTCTTTAAAATACACCATTAATATTAAGACAAAATGTTATTTTCAAAGAGCCTTAAAGTGGAAGAAGAAGTGGCCTGGCGTGTTTATTTTTAGACGTATACTTACTCTAATAACAATACAAAGTGTTCAGTAGGAAAATTCATTTTTCGATTTAAGAAAAAGAATACTAAGTTAGTGAATACAAAATATTTATTTAATATGACATTATCAAGAAACTCAGCTAGTTTTACTTTTTGAATAATATCATTCCCTCCAAATGTTTATCATCTCTTCGTACACATTGATGGATGGATGGAGGATGTCTCCAAACCTCGATATCAATTTTTGTGGAAAAAGTGGCTTTACCCAGTCCATCGATTCTCTGGATGTAGATGAAGTGGCTCCATCATGTTGAAACCATGTGTTTCTGTTAAAACGTAGTTCCGTTCTAACAATACGAGTAAAAAAATATTTTTTTTTGCGCCTGAAGCAATCGGAAAGGGCTACCCTTTATGAAGGGAGGCGGAAAATGCATTACGCATACCACGATAGCCGGTCTATCGTGGTTATGAGGGACTCACTGCCTACCGGGGGAACCTAAGTGATACCCTCTAAAAACCGCCTTTCGGGACTGGCAACTGGCTGTTTAAGCTTCTTAGGCCGTATCGGAAGCGACCCTCTTTTGGGAAAAGAGGGCGCAGGCGGCTACGAGCCGCTGAGGGAGTACCTACGAAGGCAAATTAATTATGAATAATTTAATTTAATCTGAGTTGACCTGCCGCCAGGAGGCAGTTCAGGTCATTTGATAGTTTATTAGGCGGGTCCGAGTGAGAGTTTCTCGGCCTGCGAACTCGATAGCGAGAGGGGGGTGGGGCTGCATAAGTAGCTGCCTCACGAATAAGATGATTGGAGTGCAACTCTGAGGCTTTGAAGAAGTTCTCAGAGAGTTTTTTAAGAAATTGTTGAATTGTAGAGAGCTCTAAGTCCCGATGAAGGTCTGCATTACGGACGTACCAAGGTGCGTTCGCAGCTCGGCGACAGAAAAGGTTTTGAACTATTTGGAGTTCATTAATAATTTAGGGTCGGCGTGGGCAAAAATGGGGCCCGTGTAGTACACGACTGGTAAAAATAATATGTCGATCATGTTCTTATATTGCTCCGAATTGCCCGTCAAAGCAAGACCGTTCTTATTCTCAAAAAAAAACCGGCCCAATAACCCCACTTGAGTATATGGCGCACCAAACAGTCACCTTTGGACTATGTAACTGTCGTTGATGTCTCTGTTTTGGGTTCGTTGGCGTCCAATATCTGCAATTTTGTTTATTTATATAGCCCTCCACACATTGAGTATATAAATCAATGGCTCTCCAAATGAAAATGGGCCCGATCGCTAGAAAGAACATTATTGAGTCTACGCTGTGTAGGAAAAACTTCCAACATCTTTTCAGCACAAGATTTCCATAATAAGTAATCACTTTCTTCTAAAGCTGCACTAGCTGAATTTTATAGGGATGAAAACGATTTTGGTATTCCAAAAACCACCAAATGCTTCCGTAAAGAGCACCACGGATTTGCAAGGACCCAATCATTAACTCGGAGCATATTTTCCTGGGTTGATACCACAGAAATCCTAATAATAAGACAATAGAAGTCGCATAGACGCGTGATCTTGTCGCCGCTATCATGTTTTGACGAACATAACTCACCATTTTGTGATTTAGTTGCGCGGGCAACGTCGTACGTGAATTTGTTATTATAAATTTATAACGGTGAACTGCAGCATAATCAGTTCTCAAAACTCATCAAGGACGTGTAATTCAACTAATAAAGGCATAACATGTCATCGGTAAGCTGATTACTTACTAATTATCATTGTTTTAAATAATTTACATCTAGATGAATACTTCACTATATTTACCTTTTTAAACTTTCATTTATTACTTTTCGTATTGTACAATTACCATTGCTGCTTTTGTTCTACGTTGACAAACTCGCTAAGCAATGTAATGGGAAACATTCATTAGATATCAGTGCATTGTGCGTATGTTTATAATACGGTAAGATGTGGCGACATCGGTTATGGAAGTAATCGAGCGCTAATTAATTTCTATTGTCTTCTTATTACTATTTCTGTGATTGATACAGTAGGAGTGTGGTCTGGAATGAGTTGATTAATGGTAGAACCTATTTCACGAAACTTCTTAATGCACTTTTTTAAAGGTTTACACAGTGGTAGTTTTTAGTGGTTATGAATTTCTCACTAATTTTTTTTGCAGTTGTATTTCAAGGAAGTTTTATTTTCAGTTGTATTTCACCATAATATAATTTCAATCGTCATTATGCTCACTAATTAACTAAAATGATCGAATTTCGATAATTCAACAATTTTAAAACTTAAAAAAAAGAAAAATAAAGAATGAAATATAAAAAAATACGGTTGACCCTACAAGCCATTCCTGTACCTTCCCGTTAATATCAAATGCAAAGTGTTTCAAAGTCCAGCTATAATAATTATATAATAGAAAACGTAATACAACTTTCAAGAGAAATTCAAGACAAATCGAATAATTTCTCTTGAACAAATGAACCGATTTTGATGCGCCTTACAGTAATTGATGTTGTTTTTTGTATCGATCGAAACATTGGTTTAAAAATTATCTAAAAACATTTTTTTGAAAATTTAATTTTTGAGATTTCCCAAAATCTACCGAGCCGAATTGATTCAACTTCGCACGAAATCTAATGGTAATAGAATTTTTCTTTCATTTTGATCGGTTAAGTCGTTCAACAGTTATAAGGAGTTTACGGACACACGCACGCATGCACCTACGCAAGCACGCACGCACGCATGCACGCACGCACGACGCACACACGCACGGACGCACGCACGCTTGCATGCATGCGCGCACGCCCGAACGCCCTCACGCACTCACGCACGCACGCATATGCACACGCACGTACGCACGCATGACATTAAAACCTGTCACTAACCTATTCATTAAAACCTGTCAAAATTCCACTGCTACCTTCAGCATAGATTGCCTCATAGGGAAAATATTTGCAAATAGTTGCCACGCCAGTTTTGTACGTGGTAGAGCCACGATGCAGCTATATTACGTTTGTAGCACGAATGGGTCGGCACGACTGGGGTAGGACCACGCTCTCACAGAATACCGATGTAAGATAACAGTTTAATGCTGTAAATGTGTCGTATGGTGAGTTTAGAGAACCGAAGACCCTTTTTACTGGAAACGAGGCATTCCATCTTAATCCTCAGGAGTGAACGCATCTGCAGTTTGATTTCAATAGAGAATTAATGTAGACGTTGTAATTTATACGTGGTAGAGCCATGCTGCAGTTATATTAGTTGTATAGTTGTAGCACTAATGGGTGGGCTCGAACGGGGAAGGACCACGCTCTCACAGAATACCAACGTGAAATAGTAGCTTAATGCTGCTGTATTTCGTATGGTGAGTGTAGAGAACCGGAGACCCTTTTTACTGGAAACGATGAATTGCATCTTAGTCCTCACGGGTGACAACGCATCTGTATTTCGATTTGTAATGGAGGACAGATGTACATGTCTATGAGCCACAGCATTCACTTACCACTGGACTGTGTGCTCGTTTGTCACCCTTATCCTATAAAAGATATCCTAAATTGAAATGTGTATATCTGTTATAGTGCAAAAAGTGTAAATTTGATCTATTGATAAAATTCGTAACATTGGATATTGAAATATTTCGTATTTTAAATCTTGCTTATTTATATTTTAATTAAAGCATAAATTGCCAATATAATATAATTGTAATTTAATTAATTGAAAACTTTCATATTGAAAGCCTCAAATACTTTATTGAATTTGACTTTAAATTGGAAGCAAATATAATTTACAAAATTAACAAATACAATTTTGCTGTATATCTATTAAATGCAACGAGTTCTTTTTTATTAAAAACCATGCCATTTATAACAACTTATAAAAGTCCACTGCTGAATACAGGGTTTCCTCATGCGATTGCTTCATAGGGTGGATCTTGCCGTACCTAGTTGCCACGCTTGTCAGGAAGTTTTTTTTACATATTTGAGTTGTTACCGGAAAGATGTTCCTGTTCATTACTTGTTTCCGTTTCCCTCCGTAGCCTCTTGTGATATAATTTTACGGAGTAGTGGATAACTGTACAGCACGACTTAACGGTTACTAAAAATTATTGTTACTCAGTAATTAATCGGTTCCCTGAATAGATAGCATTGCCTTAGATCTTTGGAGTCGTTTTAATGGGTCCGAAGAAGAGCACGAGCCCAGTAAACGCCATAATAAAATAACTTGATAACTTCGTTTCTCATGCTATATTTAAATCTAGGTTTAAATAAGCGTTGTTAGTATATTGCTAAGACAAACTTCCAGTTGTACGTATAAATACCACAAGCTTAGAAACATGTTCCTCTTTGGGTTATAGCCAGAGGCAACTTTAAAACACTACACGTCAGATCGAAGTGAAATAACCTTCTGACAAACTCATTTTCATTTCTATTATCGGATCTGTTGTTTTGATAAATATATATTAAAAGTTACATCTATTATTATTATATAAGATCGGAGGAAACGTTTCTTCGTATTATATACACAAATGCAACACGTTTTCTACGAAGCTCAATTACAATTAATTATAAAATATATCTGCCATTTTCTTCGATAACTTGTTGCCATCTTGTAGGTTAAATAATGAGATAAGTAGTTTTTACAGTCCTCGCTTGATGTTAAACTAACACTACCCAAAGAATTTTAAAGAGACCGAAACAGATGAAAATCTGAGGGTGCAAAGTCAGGAATATATGGTGGATGCATTAATACTTTCCAACCCAGCTCGCTCAATTTTTGCTAAGTGGCCAAAAATGTATGGTGTGGTCTGGTGTTATCATGATGAAAGACAAATTCTTTTTTGTTGATCAATTCTGGCCACTTTTTCTCAATTTCTTGCTTGAGTCTCAGTAGTTGTTGGCAGTAGAGATCCGAATCCGAAGTTAAAGCTCATAATAAACGATGCCCTTCCAATCCCACCCTACACGCAGCATCACCTTATTGTGTGTTAATCCGGGTTCCGCTACAGTCTGTGGAGCTTGACTACGCTTTGACCATGATCAATCTTTACAAAAATGGTTTACAAAAACGGTTCGGGTTTATTACGTTTCAATAGAGAATCGCAAATGAGTACACGATTCATTAGGTTTCTTTCAGTGACCTTGTGTGGTGCCATATATCGAGCTTCTTTATATAGCCTTTTTTTGTACATCAAATGGGTCAAAACTGTTTTGTGGTCAATCTTCGATTCCTCGGTTATGTCGTTACTACTAATATACCGATCTTGCTCCACTTTTTCAAAAATGCCATATATATAGGGCGACTGGAGCGAGCTTGCATCTTTGACATAAACATTCCCGGACTGAAAACGCTTGAACCAACTTTGCGCTACTCTTACTGACACTGCATTGAAGTCAGAAAACTAAGTTAAAGCTACCTAATAATAATTTGTGATGTCTTTAGGCTTTAAGTGTGATCTTAAATTTGTTAGTTTCAATTGTAAATCGGCCAAATGTTCGTTAGATGAAATCCGTGATATTTGTGAAGTTTCTGATTTAGTAGCTCTTCAGGAAACGTGGCTGCTGCCCCATGATATACCAATGTTACGAACTATATTTAAACATTTTGATAGTAGCGATAAGTCTGCTGTGGACGTGACTGCAGGTTTATTAGCTGGGAGACCTTACGTGGGGGGGGGGGGGAAGTAGCTATTCTATGGAGGAAGAGTATTTTTGATAAGTTTATGATCTTAGAATGTAAAAGCACCTGGCTTGCTGCATTCCGGTTTATATTAGGCGATCGCTCTATAATTGTTTTTACGGTTTATTTGCCAACCGACTCTTTAGATAACTTTTTTGCTGAGGTGTTAGGTGAAATAAGTGCAATTGTAGCAGCGGAGATATTGAAAGTATATTTGTCTTAAGTGTTTTAAATGCTCATCCTAACGAGCTGTTCTTTAAAGAACTCAACAATTTCTGCTCTGATCAGTCACGGGTTTGTGCCGACGTGGAAAAGCTAGGACTGCAGTCTGACACCTACACGTTCATGAGTGAGGTCCACGGATGCAGACGGTGGTTTATGTGAGTGTCACAGAGGATGTTTTGTGTCAGATCATTTACCGCTACTTATTGAATGTAATTTAAATGTAGTAAGGCCCAAAATAATGTTGCGAAGCACATGTCGTAGCTCGGTTATATGGGGTGAGAGAAGTGAATCTCTCGACCGCGTCTATTAATTTTATGCCCGGTTGCTTAGGGGGTGGAGCGCCGGTACATATCACTGCACACAATATAGGCTTATAAAAAAAGATGCCTGGTGAAAAATCTCCAATGCACGACGAGTTGATTAATGGTAGAACCTAGTTCACGAAACTTTTTAATGCACTTTTTTTAAAGGTTAGTTTTTAGTGGTTATGAATTTCTCACTAATTTCTTTTGCAGTTGTATTTCAAGGAAGTTTTATTTTCAGTTGTATTTCACCATAATATAATTTCAATCATCATTATGCTCACTAATTAACTAAAATGATCGAATTTCGATAATTTAACAATTTTAAAACTTAAAAAAAAAGAAAAATAAAGAATAAAGAATGAAATATAAAAAATACGGTTGACCCTACAAGCCATTCCTGTACCTTCCTAAAGTCAAATGCAAAGTGCTCCAAAGTCCAGCTATAATATGTAATAGAAAACGTAATAAAATTTCAAGAGGAATTCAAGACAAATCTAATAATTTCTCTTGAACAAATGAACCGGTTTTGATGCGCTTTACAGCAATTGATGTTGTTTTTTGAATCAATCGAAACATTAGTTTAAAAGTTATCTAAAAACATTTTTTTGAAAATATAATTTTTGAGATTTCCCAAAATCTACCGAGCCGAATTGATTCAACTTCGTATGAAATCTAATGGCAATAGAACTTTTTCTTTCATTTTGATTGGTTCATGTATTGATGAATCAACCAAAAGTTATAAGGAGTTTACGGACACACGCACGCATGCACCTACGCAAGCACGCACGCACGACGCACACACGCACGGACGCACGCACGCTTGCATGCATGCACGCACGCCCGCACGCCCTCACGCACTCACGCACGCACGCATATGCACACGCACGAACGCATGACATTAAAACCTGTCACTAACCTATTCATTAAAACCTGTCAAAATCCACTGCTACCTTCAGCATAGATTTCCTCATAGGGAAGATATTTGGCAAATAGTTGCCACGCCAGTTTTGTACGTGGTAGAGCCACGATGCAGCTATATCATGGTTGTAGCACGAATGGGTCGGCACGACTGGGGTAGGACCACGCTCTCACAGAATACCGGTGTAAAATAACAGCTTAATGCTGTATCGTATGGTGAGTGTAGAGAACCGAAGACCCTTTTTACTGGAAACGAGGCATTCCATCTTAGTCCTCAGGAGTGACAACGCATCTGCAGTTTGATTTCAATAGAGAATTAATGTAGACGTTGTAATTTATACGTGGTAGAGCCATGCTGCAGTTATATTAGTAGTAAAGTTGTAGCCCGAATGGGTCGGCTCGACCGGGGAAGGACCACGCTCTCACAGAATATCAACGTGAAATAGTAGCTTAATGCTGCTGTATTTCGTATGGTGAGTGTAGAGAACCGGAGACCCTTTTTACTGGAAACGAGGCATTGCATCTTAGTCCTCACGGATGACAACGCATCTGCATTTTGATTTGTAATGGAGGATAGATGTAGATGTCTATGAGCCACAGCATCCACTTACACGAGCCTAGTAAACACTATAATAAAATAACTTGATAACTTCATTTCTCATGCTATATTTAAATCTAAGTTTAAGTAAGCGTTGTTAATAGATTGCTAAGAGAATCTTCCAGTTGTACGTATAAATACCACAAGCTTAGAAACGTGTTCCTCTTTGGGATATAGACAGAGGCAACTTTGAAACACTACACGTCAGATCGAAGTGAAATAACCTTCTTACAAACTCGTTTTTATTTCTGTTATCGGATCTGTTGTTTTGACAAATGCATATTAAAAGTTAACTTTATTATTATTATATAAGATCGGGGGAAAGTTTCTTCGTATTTTATACACAAATTCAAGACATTTTCTACAACGTTTAATTACATTTTATTATAAAATATATCTCCATTTTGTTCGATAACTTATTGCCATCTTGTAGGTAGTGACATAATCCCATTGCTGGTGAAATCTTGGGTATTTTTAATTAAAATAATGCGATACGTAGTTTTCACTGTCCTCTCTTGATGTTAACCTAACACTACTCGAAGAATTCTGAAGATACCGAAAAAGGTGAAAATCTGGTGGATGAATTAATATTTTCCAACCAAGCTCTTTCAATTTTACTGAGTGGCCAAAAATGTGTGTTGTCTGGTGTTATCATGATGAAAGACCAATTCTTTTCTGTTGATCAACTCCTGCCGTTTTTTCTCAATTTCTTGCCCGAGTCTTATTAGTTGTTGGCAGTAGAGATCGGAATCGATGGTTTTACCCGGCGCTTAAAGCCCTTATTAAACGTTGCCCTTCCGATCCGAGCCTAGACGCAGCATCACCTTATTGCGTGTTAATCCGGGTTTCGTTACAGTCTGTGGAGCTTGACTAGCCTTTGACGTCGCTTTTTATAAACAGTGATCATTCTTTTCATAAATCGTTAGGGTTTATTACGTTTCAATAGAGGATCGCAAATGAGTACGCACCTTGTATGGTGCCATATATTTTTTCAGGAGCCCCTTTGGACTGATTTTGTGACCAACCGATGGGATACCACTTAGCTCACTGCTCGACAGCTGTCAAGATCTGAGTTCTTGGATTAATATGGATGTACGGCAGAAAAAAGAGGCAGACTAAATAGAGCGCAGGAGAGTATTGTTGCGAAGGTAATTAAATCAAAATCAGTAATAATAACTGACCTCCGACCCTGAGTCTAAATAAATTCTTAGTTTTTCTAAATTCTTATTTGTTGTTTTATTTTGACTAAATTAAAAACTACGGGAATCACCTTAAGAACGGTTAAGATTATATATATATATATATATATATATATATATATATATATATATATATATATATATATATATATATATTATAGTAATACATTTAGGAGAAGTAATTATAAATACACAAAGCTGCGATAAATATTTTACGATCAATTAAGACAATAAGCGAAGGGCTCGTCAATGACGTGTGACGTCGGTGACGCTCGCTGCTGTGGCCTGTGGCTATGACCACAGAACACTATGGCTACGACGTTCTCATGCCCGGTTCTCCTGAGCGCCGTGCTCGTCTCCTCCCCTTTACCCTTTGCCCGCGTTGCCTAACAGGTCTAACCATAGAAATATTAAAAACAGTATGGGTCCCACGAACAAAAGAAGACGTAGGCGACTGCGCGCATATATTTTGTAGTGATAATATTTAATAAAATATTAAATATTTACACATGTAGCCTTTTTTGTATATCAAATGGGTCAAAACTGTTTTGTGGTCAATCCTCAATTCCTCGGTTATGTCGTAAATAACGGGTAAGTCAAAAGTAACCACCCTATAAGAAGACGCTATGATTTTTGCAAATGGCGTCAAATGTCAAATAGACCGATACGACCTGGGGACCTTCAAGAAAAGAGCTTACTCCTTTCTAAAGGGCCGGCAACGCATCCGCAATTCTCCTGGTGTTGCGGTTGATCATGGGCGGCGGTAGTCACTTAACATCAGGTGAGCCGCATGCTCGTTTGCCCCTTCTTCTATAAAAAAAAAATATACGTTAAAGAGACTAGGAGACGTTAGTCCCTCCTGTCTCACCCCGCACTCCAACACAAACGATTCCGAAAGAGAGCCTGCCTATCTCCCAAGGTTGGTATGGTTGGCATATCCATACTTAAATATATTCAGAACTCCAACCCGTACACCCCTATTACCAAGCTTCCTCCAAAACTAGTCATATGACACAAAGTCAAAAGTCTTAGAGAAATCAAGGAAACAGACCGCAGATCCGCGATCGTTATATACGTTACCGATAACTTTTTTTAAATTATATAAGAGGGGGCAAACGAGCATGCGGCTCACCTGATGGTAAGTGACTACCGCCACCCATCAACAACCGCAACACCAGGGGAATTACAGGTGCGTTGTCAGCCTTTTAGAAAGGAGTAAGTTCTTTTCTAGAAGGTCCCTAAGTATTTTCAGCATTCAGTGGATAGTCCGGAATGAAACTCGAACTAGGCGTCGCCTACATTTAAATGACTTTGAAAGTAAGAGTCGAGCAGACCGTCGAGTACCTTAGCCATGGTTTTTGCTAGCGAGATGGGGCGGTAGTTCGCCCTGTCCGAGACATCTCTTGTCCTGTTCTTCACAATTAGCACCACAACGATTTTCATTAGGTCATGTTGTAAGTGTGAACGACTTATGCACAGTATGAAAAACGTAGACAGTGCCGTCGGCAAGTGAACCCCCGCATATCTTAGGTATTCAAAACTGAGTCCGTCTTGTACTGGAGATTTTCCGCCAAGCATCTTCTTTAATATATGCCTAATTTGTGTGCAGTGCGCTCCACCCCCTAAGCAACCAGGCCATTAATAGATACGGTCGAGGAGCCAAGTGCCGATCGCACCCTGAAATGATCTCTAAACATGTTGGTTATACCATTAGGGTCATTAATCCCGTCCACACTCACTGAGAGACCAGGCCTACCTTCTTGTCTGCCTGTAGCTTGCCAAAATTTACGAAAAATGTTTGCTGGCCTGTGTTCAGCCAAAATATCCATTTTTAACACAGACGAATTATTGTTCAAAAAAAATGGAAACAATTATTTCGCGTTCTTGAGGAGTATAGCGATTCCAGGCATGTCGACATGAATTTTACATCTGTTTACTTCAAATATGTCAAAAGCTATTTGACATTTGACGCCATTTGCAAAAATCATAGCGTCTTCTTATAGGGTGGTTACTTTTGACTTACCCGTTATTTACGACATAACCGAGGAATTGAGGATTGACCACAAAACAGTTTTGACCCATTTGATATACAAAAAAGGCTACATGTGTAAATATTTAATATTTTATTAAATATTATCACTACAAAATATATGCGCGCAGTCGCCTACGTCTTCTTTTGTTCGTGGGACCCATACTGTTTTTAATATTTCTATGGTTAGACCTGTTAGGCAACGCGGGCAAAGGGTAAAGGGGAGGAGACGAGCACGGCGCTCAGGAGAACCGGGCATGAGAACGTCGTAGCCATAGTGTTCTGTGGTCATAGCCACAGGCCACAGCAGCGAGCGTCACCGACGTCACACGTCATTGACGAGCCCTTCGCTTATTGTCTTAATTGATCGTAAAATATTTATCGCAGCTTTGTGTATTTATAATTACTTCTCCTAAATGTATTACTATAATATATATATATATATATATATATATATATATATATATATATATATATATATATATATATATATATATATATAGTGAGGGTGTGGAGCGCACTGCACACAAATTAGGCATATATTAAAGAAGATGCTTGGCGGAAAATCTCCAGTACAAGACGGACTCAGTTTTGAATACCTAAGATATGCGGGGGTTCACTTGCCGACGGCACTGTCTACGTTTTTCATACTGTGCATAAGTCGTTCACACTTACAACATGACCTAATGAAAATCGTTGTGGTGCTAATTGTGAAGAACAGGACAAGAGATGTCTCGGACAGGGCGAACTACCGCCCCATCTCGCTAGCAAAAACCATGGCTAAGGTACTCGACGGTCTGCTCGACTCTTACTTTCAAAGTCATTTAAATGTAGGCGACGCCTAGTTCGAGTTTCATTCCGGACTATCCACTGAATGCTGAAAATACTTAGGGACCTTCTAGAAAAGAACTTACTCCTTTCTAAAAGGCTGACAACGCACCTGTAATTCCCCTGGTGTTGCGGTTGTTGATGGGTGGCGGTAGTCACTTACCATCAGGTGAGCCGCATGCTCGTTTGCCCCCTCTTATATAATTTAAAAAAAAGTTATCGGTAACGTATATAACGATCGCGGATCTGCGGTCTGTTTCCTTGATTTCTCTAAGACTTTTGACTTTGTGTCATATGACTAGTTTTGGAGGAAGCTTGGTAATAGGGGTGTACGGGTTGGAGTTCTGAATATATTTAAGTATGGATATGCCAACCATACCAACCTTGGGAGATAGGCAGGCTCTCTTTCGGAATCGTTTGTGTTGGAGTGCGGGGTGAGACAGGAGGGACTAACGTCTCCTAGTCTCTTTAACGTATATTTTTTTTTTATAGAAGAAGGGGCAAACGAGCATGCGGCTCACCTGATGTTAAGTGACTACCGCCGCCCATGATCAACCGCAACACCAGGAGAATTGCGGGTGCGTTGCCGGCCCTTTAGAAAGGAGTAAGCTCTTTTCTTGAAGGTCCCCAGGTCGTATCGGTCCCGAAAAATCGCCGGTGGTAAACTATTCCACAGAGAGATTGTACGTGGAAGAAAATTCCTTGTGAAACGTACAGTGGTGGACCGCCAAGCATCCAGATGGTGTGGATGGTATCGGGACGTTTGCCGTGTAGTGCGTTCACGAAATTTGGCGGCTGGGATTAATCCGAACAATTCCTCAGAGCACTCCCCGTGATAGATGTGATAAAATACGCAAAGAGATGCAACATCTCTTCGCAGCGCCAGTGAATCGAGGCGATCGGAAAGCACTCGGTCGTCGACGATTCGAGCCGCTCTGCGCTGGATGCGGTCAAGTGGAAGGAGCTGGTACTGGGGAGCCCCAGCCCAGAGATGGGAACAGTATTCCATGTGCGGCCAAACCTGCGCCTTGTAAAGTTGCAGGCGGTGTGCCGGCATGAAATACTGTCCCGCTCTGCTGAGCACCCCAAGCTTTTTAGAGGCTAATTTGGCCTTCCCTTCCAAGTGACCACTAAACTGCACGTCACTCGATATGTCGACGCCGAGGATTCCGATACTGGCTGAGGCAACAAGGGGAGTGCCTTGAAACTGAGGGGATACGACAAAGGGGTTCTTTTTAGCGGTTAACGCGCAAACTTGTGTCTTTTGGGGGTTAAACTGGACTAAATTTAGTCGTCCCCAATCCGTGACTCTGTTCAGCAAAGACTCGACTTCAGACACAAGTTCGTCCCGGCACTCGGAGACGTTTTCCCGAGAAATATTGGCTCGGCCGGTGCGACGTTGACGAAGACATTAGCAGACTGATTTACATCACCAATCTGGAAATGCTTTGCGTGTAGAGTGACAATTACGAAAACATTCCCTTTCCCATGATGGTCACTCTTAGTAACAAATATAATTACGTAATTTATTGTAAGAAGTTTAATTTTTTAAACCCAATTAATAAAATAACTTAGTTTGTAAGCTACGAATAGATACACAAGTTGTCCGAAATAAATGATTTATTATTACGTCCACAAACGTGAAAAAATATTTTCGCAGCTTAAGTCGTATTTTTCCCTTTTTTTAATAAACTTCAGAATGTATCGAATTTCTTCGTTAGATGAAAAATGGCGGTAAAGTGTTTTTAATTTTTATTTTTCGTTTTCATAAAGTTCTAAGCAAATTACTCGAAGAGGGGAAGGTCAAGAGTACTCGGATACTAGGTATCCGAGTACTCTTGACCTTCCCCTGCATGTATGAAGAAGTTAATGAACCTGAAAGAAGCGAAAGAGGTATGTAAAGATCGTGACACTTGGTGATCTGTTCTCTCTGGCTACACCGTTAGGGATTGTGCGTGAAGATAAGTAAGTAAGTAAGTATAAAGTTCTACATATTATATTGACATTAAAACCAGCTACATATAAACGGTACAACCAAAGCGATTTTTCTTCAATTTTATACGAACAAAATACAAAGAAAGTTTTTCCCGATCTATTATTTAGTTTGAAAAAGAGGCTGAAAATGAAATACTCAGTTAACACTGAATGATCTTAGTTCGGTTACCTACCAATAATACATACTGGCAAAATACAAAAAACCTTTACTATTACTTGCATACAACGATTGTAAACTATGTAATATTCACAAATCCTATCCTTTACAAACGTTTGAAATTTACAGCGAGCGCTAACCATCTGAGCCACCACGGCTACTAATTTCTCAGAGGGTTTTAGGGCAAGAAAGTGTTCGCCGCGCTGCCCCAATGCGTATTGGCGACCTTTGAAGTACATTTTTTCTTATTTCTAAGACATGCTGGTTTTCTTACGATGTTTTCCTTCATCGCTTAGTACATGGTAAATCATTACATAAAATTGCAATTATTATAAGTGTTGGAACCTGTGATTAGTGTAATTAGATAAGTTTATTTTATTCCACCTATATCTCTGGTGTTTACTGAAAATCAGTAATTGAAGTGACCACTATGTGGTTTCTATAAAATTTCTGCTGGATAGACGCCTTTTTAGTTCATTCCATTAAATAATTATGTTAGGTTAATTTGTGTGTATGTTTGGAACTGAATAAATTATATTATTATTATTATTAGTATTAATTTCACCAGTGCCGGCCGAGATCGAATTCGGTTTGCTCGCGTAACGTGAAAACCTGTCAGAAATGAGGGGAGACCTGTGCCCAGCAAAGGTATACCGTAAAACGTGGCAAATTTGCCCGCTTCTTAGCGTTACTCTAATTTAATTTAAAATTATAAAGATATTTAATAAAATACTTGCAATAAGTAGTCGAAAATGTTTCTAGATTTACTTAAATTTGAAAATTACTATATTAAAAAATGGTTATACTTGCAAAAAAAGTTAATTTAGAACGTGGGCCAAATATTTAAAAAATGGCCATGTTTGCCCACTTGACATGGTAACACAGTAGCTTCGATATTTTGATCTTTATAACAAGTGGTTTAAGTTATAGTAAGTAGTAAGTAATGATAAAAAAACGATGCAATGTTGCACTGTATCATATAAGAAACCACTACACATACTTAACGGCCACAAAAATGGAGTGGGCAAAGTTGCCAAGCCTTTTTTAACATTCTCCATACAAACGAAAGTATGCACTAGGGTTGTCACTATTTACATTGTATTGCACAAATAGCCGTTTTATACTCTTGGTACCAAGTAAATAATATAAATGCAAACTACTTACATTCTCTCTATCGTCTATTAATTATTTAATGGTAGTTAACATACAGAAATAGTAATCATATATTCTCATCGTCAGTGGAAAGCGAGACGTGCTAAGGCACCAAACTGTTAGGTAGTTTTGAGGAATGATTAGAGTAATGACGAGTAATTGAAACAGTTTTATTTTTATATAGGTATTTAATCAAACAAAAGACTTGACACGTAGTTAAATCTGATTCATATGAGTTGCATCATATAATCAACTATGAATTGAAATAAATTAATCGACATTGGCTTTGAGAAAGCTACAACAAAAAGGTACTTAATAAAGAATCTTAACTTAAAATCAAACTTATACAAAAGAAATAAAAATGTTATTGAGATTAGCATCATAAAAATAATGTAATCTTGAGATCAACAAATAAACGCAAAAGATTATAAAAAAAGAATAAAATTATTAGCTACATCTGATACTCTCAGAGATTTACCCGTGTTATCAATGCGTGAACCTAGTTACACATGTGGTAGAAGTAGTAAATAATTTAATAACAAAAATATCAACCAAAAACTTCAATAAACACAATGGAAAAAAGACAAGCCCTATAAACAATTAGTTACCTATTTAAATTAAAAAAACTTAGGAATGTACTCAGGAACAAAAGTATTTTTATGAGATCACCGTTTAATAAAAGTCAACTGACCTATTTTGTAAGTCTAACAGCTTTGGTGGACAACCAAGTTTGACATGAAATCATTGTAACATCTGCCTTTAGCAATTAACTATCATATTATGATATAAGTACTCAGTTGGCTACCTGAACTGTAAGTAATCCAAAACCGTCCAAAATTAGAAACAGCTATCAATATAGCCAACAAAACGCATTGTTTTACTACATCAAGATAACGAAAAAATAAAAGCTTAATTATATGAATAAAGTTCAATAAAATTTACTTTTAATTATTGCACATTATATTCACTTAAATTTATATCAAATATTATCTGACCCCTCCGCAAAATATTTGGTGGAGGCAATACTAGAATTGTGTCATTTAAGTGCATCATTTCACAAGTGTCTTCTACATTTGGGTACGTGAACGCTAATTTCTTGCCTTTGGCATTTTTTATTTTTCTTAAGAATTTCACTGTAGGGATATCATTTTTAACGCTTATGACTTGTCCAACGTAATGTTTTAAACTTATTTTTTGTGGCAAATTTTGCCAATATCCAGTCATCTTTTTTTATGTTACTCGGATTGCCTGTAAAAAACGAAACATCTTCTGTGTAATCTTCTTTGAATTCTTCTTTGTAATCTTCCTCTAGTAAATATTTTTTAATAAAATCTTCCATGGATTCGTTTTCAGAATTTTCCGTATCTACTACGCTCATAATGTCTGAGTTTTCAGAGCTTGATTCTACTACATATCTATCTAACTTTCTCTTCTTTTTCTTAGATTTACGTTTTCTGTTTTGTATTTTGTTTGATGTTTTTGGTTGAACGTTATTCATTTCTATTTCTTTTAGAATATTGTCTTGTTTGGCATTTGATTTTTTGGCTTAGGATATAACTTCATATGTAGTGCAGAGTATCGAATTGTTTCAGTACCCAAATTTTTTTTCTTGATATGTTCTTTCTTCCTAGGTGAGGTTATCTTAGCAGTTGAAGTCACTTTTACATCGAAGGTTATAACTAATTTTTTAGGAGAACTGTTTGCAGTCAATTTTACCCACTTGGAGAATTTTTCGAAAGTAGATTTTGTGTTTGTAAACAAACAGGTAAATCTTTTTCATCATGTGCTATAAACGATAAATTTTCTTCGCGACTTCTCAAATTTTCACCAAAAATGCATAGATCTGGCGATTCCGAACCAATATCTTTGGACTAATGAATGTATGTAATTATTGATCATATCAATACAAATTGATTTTAGACTATTTGGATTATATGATAACGACAATGGCACTACCAATTCATTTCTACTGTCATTTTCAGTTGATGTCGATGGAGAATCATTTTGTGTAATTTGTGTAACTGCGGAACTTACAAGACTTACACGTGATTTTTTGGGATTCTTTTTTACTATTTGCCCTGTTTCTTCATGTAATATATACGTCTCTATTTCTTCGTCTGTCTCTATCTTTTATTCTGTGTTTTCATTCAACATCTGTATCACAATGTCTTCTTCCGTATTAATATGTTTTTTATTCTTATTTGTCGCATTTGTTTTCTTTGTATTATTGGCTTTTATAGAAATATATTCCACGCAGACTGACTTTCCTGGTTCTGTTTTCAATTTTTTTGCTTCTTTTCACTGTCATTGGATTTGGGGATCTTGTTTCTTTCAAATACTCCAGTAAAGCATTGTCTATTCCATATTTCTCTTCGTCATATAGTTCTGGTATTCTCTTAGTAACATCGATTGGATTGAGAGGCGAAATACCTGTGGCTCTGAAGCCGCTTTTAATATTTTTTGTTTCCCTCAGCTTTATGTTCTCAATTAGTTCCGCCAGTAATTTAGGAAAATATTTTTTATTGAGTGTAGTTTGACCAGGATTCTTGACTTTATATTCAAGTAGAATTTTTCTCCACTCCCTTTTCAGTGGACCAAAAAACGAAACATCCAGAGGTTGGGTTAGATGAGTGGAATTTGGTTCTAAAATACGAATCGGATATCATGTTGTTGACACAACTCCACGACTTCAATATTTATGTGGCTCGACGGACACACGTGACACGACGACACGGTGAATTGAAGTTTTTGTATTTATACGTGGCAGAGCCATGTTGCAGGTATATTATAGTTGTAGCACGAATGTGTAGGCTCGACCGGGGAGGGACCACGCTCTCACGGAATACCGGCGTGAAATAGCAGCTTAATGCTGTTGTGTCTTTTCTATGGTGAGTGTAAAGAACTGGTGATATTTTACTGGTAACAAGACATTCCGTCTTAGTCTTTAGGGATGACAACGTAACTGTATTTTGAGAATAGATGCAGATGTCGATGGGCCACAGCATCCACTTAGCATCAGGTAGAATGTACCCTCGTTTGTCACCCTTATTCAATAACAAAAGATTGGGAGCATGATGCTGCTCTACCGGTTTATTTCCATCTTTCGGACCCCTACGGGAAGGTAAGGGGCAATAGGTTCTCTTACGATGCCCTTACCAGTTTAAAAACAATACAATTTAAAATAACTGGAAAAATGATTGAGAATAATGAATAACATACTCCGATTCAATCAAAGACAGTGTGAGTCGTTAGAATGTTATTGTTTCATGTCACATGTTTAGATTACGCGTTATTAAATAGATGTGGACGAGGAAAAATAAACAAAAACTGCAAAGATAAAGATGTATTGCTATAGTTTTAGAACTTGGAGACTTCATGTGTCACGGATGGGATAAACCAATCGTAGATACACTATTATAAATACAGCTGAACGTTAAATACAAAAGTAGTACAAAGCTTATCATTCAGAAGTAAAGGCTTTGCTTAGCAAGATCCAATTCAAAATGCAGCTGTTAAAATTCGCAGTTTTTGTACTGGCAGTTTTGGCTGTTATGTTGAGTGGCACGCAGGCACGCCCTAAAGGCGTAGGGGGCGCTATTAGAAAGGGTGGGAAAGTTATTGTGTTATAATGTTTTATACGCCTTATTTTTTAAAAAGATTTTACAAAATTGTTATTGTAAATTCGTATTTGTCAAATAAGAATAATGTCAAATGTGAGCAAATAAGCTTTCAGCCGTGGTAGCTCAGTTGATAACCGCTCGCTGTAAATTTCACAGTTCGCGAGAACCCAGGTTCAATCACCTCCGGCACCAATGAAATTGTTAATTGCAAATTTAAGTACTGACTCACCACTTACTCGGCAGTGAAGGAAAACATTGTGAGGAAAACTGCATGTCTAAGAAATAAGAAAATAAATTTTTCGAAGACATGTGAAGTTCGCCAACACGCATTAAGGTAGCGCGGCGGATAATTCCTTGCCCTAAAACCCTCTCAGAAATTAGAGAAGGCTTGTGCCCCAGCAGTGGGACGTATTTAAGATGTAACTAACTTTATGGGCAAATATTTAAAACCATGTAAATTTGCTTGCTTTCATAGTTTGCGTAATTTACTTGCTTATTCATTATTTCGTGAACATTAAAAAAATTACGTTTTCTAAAATATAAGTAATACATATATAAAGATGCAAATGAAACTCGTACCATTCGATAGATACATGGGACAGTCAATAAGTTTTGAGATATACAAAAAGTATTGTAGATACTCTTAATATTTATTTTACATCTTTTCAAAATATTGTATATATACATCATGCTCTGTACAAAGTTCCATCCGCCTAAACCAACTCTGAAAACACTTTTGCCGATCTTGATCAAACAGGTCGGAAATCGCTTCTTCGTAGGCAGCCACGGCTTCTTCGGATCGGATCATATTGGTAGATCCATGTCTTGTCAACAGTAACGATTTGTGAAACACGCCTAGATGCCCCGTTTTCAAAACGTAGACGCATTTCATGACACCAATCCACACGAGTCTGTTTTTCGCTTTCGGAAAGCAAACGAGGCGATCCATCGACAACAAAGCTTCCTCACTCCAAGATGTTGATGAGAATAGTATGAATGCTCCCCGAACTAATGCCTACAATCTTTTCGATGTCCGCATATGTGATTCGTGGGTCTTCTCGCACCAACATTTCAGTAGTCCATAAATTTTCCGCCGTTACTGCTGTTTGTGGGACCCCGGTTTTTGGTCATATCTGAGGTTAATTTTACCCGTTTCGAATTCGACAAACCACCTAAAAATTGTTGCACGTGATGGAACTGAGTCCTCTAATGCTGATTGTAACCGTTGTAAACTTAATTGTTCGGTTAAACCAAATTTAAAATCTAAATAGATAGTATTAATTATAGTTTTATCTAGCGGGAAGCGTTGCAGGAAAATTAATAGAACTTTGTTTTTTTTTTAAAATATTGAGCAATTGGCTTATGGAGTTCTTTCTATTTTTAAATGAATTTGCTTTTTAGGAACATATAACACGGGTGCGCTCCATTTTTAAATTTCGAGCATTTCGAAACTTATTGAGTGAACTACGTATTACTAACTATTATTTATTCTGTGGTATTGCTCCATATATGGGCAAAAAGTATTATGTTTGCGATGTCGCCGTTTAGGAAGGTAAAACAAAGTAAACGTACAAGCATAATTTACTTCAATTTCGACCAGACATGATTATTGTAAATATTAGTACATTTATATTAATGTTTGATTCTTAGTCAAATAGAATTTTTTAATTATATTAAATTTAATATCTCATTCTTGAAATATTTTTTGCCATTATTTTTTAAATATTTCAGAAACATGCCCTGGGGGCAATAGGCGCTATCGGTGCCGGCCACGAGATTTATGAGCAAGTTCACAACAGGGGATAGATCAAGATACACTATGGTTCGAATTTTCGAACAAGACGATCTGATGATCAATACAGCATTATTTCTATTATTTCTGAGAGGACTATGAAGCAATTAGTATACTCTTTATATTGACTGTAAAATACTTAATAAAATGTTTTTTCTTATTTTTTTTGTTTAAACATACAAAAATTATCTATTATCTATTCTTGTGCTGACATAATTCCTAGTTGTTTAAAGCTTCTGACAGAAGTGCCCGCTTATTCGAAATACATCCCTAGTTCCAATTTTAAGTTCTTGGTCGGAGTAAAGTCGTAGAATATAAAAAAAGTATAGAAAAGAAGTATCTTTTTATTATATCAAGAGTTTAATATCATAGTGATCAATTATTTAAATTCGTTCAGCTTTGCTTTATTTATCATAAATTTAAAAGATTTTAAGCCGTGATTTAACCGGAGTAAAATCCAGCTCCGTTAATTTAAATTACTGTGATGCAAAACGGAAGAGTTGATGTGTTTGTGGCGAAGATTTAGTAGAGGTTGCTTGTAATATAATATTAAGTATTAAATAATTTTAAGCAGAAATTATTTATAGCCGTGTCTTTGTAAATATGACAAAAAGCTTAGGCTAATGACAAAATAATATAGATTTGTAATTTTTTTATTTTGAATATAGGTAAGTCATCTAGATAAAATATTATATTAAAATAAATGATACTTTAAAAGGCTAAATATACACTATTAATATTAAGACAAAATGTTATTTTCAAAGGCCTTAAAGTGGAAGAAGAAGTGGCCTGGTGGGATTATTTTTAGATGTATACTCTAATAATAATACAAGGTTCAGTAGGAAAGTTTATTTTTCGATTTAAGAAAAAGAATACTAAGTTAATGAATACAAAATATTTATTTAATATGACAATATCAAAAACTCAGTTCGTTATATTTTTTGAATAATGTCATTCCCTCCAAATGTTTACTATCTCTTTGTACGTATTCTTCTAATCAGACACGCAAATTTTCAAACACTTTCTTGCGGAGTTGTGGGTTTGTTGGAATAAACTTTTAACTTCACACACGCACGGGGACGCACGCACGCATGCACACACACGCACACACGCACGTACGCACGCACGTATGACATTAAAACCTGTCAAAATCCACTGCTACCTTCAGCATAGATTGCCTCATAGGGAAAATATTTGGCAAATAGTTGCCACGCCAGTTTTGTACGTGGTAGAGCCACGATGCAGCTATATTATGGTTGTAGCACGAATGGGTCGGCTCGACTGGGGTAAGAACACGCTCTCACAGAAAACCGGTGTAAAATAACAGTTTAATGCTGATGTGTTTCGTATGGTGAGAGTAGAGAACTCTTACTCTTTACTCTATACTCTTTTTAAAAAAAAAAAAGAATATTAACAATGCTATAAACATTACTGATATTCCCCTTAACCACTCGTGGTAAGCTTATAAGCTTAAATTGCTTGTGTTACGAGTGGTTCACGCCATTAGTCGAATGGCGGATTCGAACTCACGACCTTTTTGAGTTCGCGGTCTGCGCCCTGCCATTAGGCTACTGTCGCTTCTACTGAAAGAACTGAAGACCCTTTTTGCTGGAAAATGGGCATTTCATCTTAATCCTCAGGGGTGCAACGCATTTGCATTTTGATTCTCAATCGAGGATTAATGTAGATATCTATGGGCCACAGCATCCACTTACCATCAGGTGGACTGTGTTCTCGTTTGTAACCCTACATAACTCTATAAAACATATTCTAAATTGAAAGTTATGTCTCTATCATAGTGCAACAAGTATAATTTTGATTTATTAATGAAATTCATAACATTGGATACAGAAATATTTTAAATTTTACCTACTTACATTTTAATGTGTAATAATTTACATAAAAATTATATAAAACGTAAATTGTCAATATAATATAATTGTAAACTAATTAATTGAAAACTTCCATATTGAAAGCCTCAAATACTTTATTGAAAACGACTTTAAATTGGAAGCAAATATAATTTAAAAAATTAACAAATACAATCTCTATTAAATGCAACGAGTTCTTATTTATCAAAAACCATGCGATTTATAACAACATATAAAAGTCCACTAAGAGTTTCCTCGTACGGTTGCTTCATAGGGTGGATCTTGCCGTACCTAGTTGCCATGCTTGGCAGGAAGTTTTTTTTACATATTTGAGTTGTTACCGGAAAGATGTTCCTGTTCATTACTTGTTTCCGTTTCCCTCCCTCGCCTCTTGCGACATAATTTTATGGAGTAGTGAATCATCATCATTGCAGTCCTTCACAAGTCTGCTGCTGAACATAGGCCTCCCCCAAGTCCTGAGCCACCTGCATCCATCGACTTTCTGCATGTCTTACCAGTTGTCACTCCATCTAGTGGCGACCCCCCGCCCTACGGTCGCCTACCGGTGCGAGGCTACCACTCGAAAACCTATTTTCCCCAACGGTTGTCGGTTCTTCGAGCTATATGGCCGGCCCATTGCTACTTCAACTTACTAAACCGTTGGGCAATCTTGTACAGCTCGAGGACCCTCTTTAGCCATGTATGGGGAACCAAGTCGAATGCCTTTCTGTAGTCTATCCAGGCGGCGGTGAAGTTCCAACGGTTACGTTTTACCACTTTGCCAATGACCACGTCAATGAGGAGTGGTTCCTTGGTTCCACGACCGATTTGAGTCCAGGTGACGAGTGATTCTCGCGCTCAAAATGGATGTTAGTGTCTTGTATATGGTCGGTAGACACTTGATGGGGCGGTATTTGTTCGGGTCCGTGCTAACCTGGTTTTTAGGAACCAAATGAGTGATCCCAGTAGTGAAGAGGCTAGGGAGCGACTTCTGGTTGAGAGCCTCTTGAAACTGTCGGGCGAACACAGCGTGACACACCATGAACCTCTTCAGCCAGTAATGATGCAACCCGTCGAATCCCGGAATTTTCCAGTTCGGGGCTCTACGGACCGCCTCAGCTGCGTCATCCGGCGTTATGATGACGGGTCCATGGGCGTAATACTCGCATACTGACTCGCCACAACTTCCGTCCAAGGGCCCTCGCTGTGGTTTACGGGGACCGCGCCAGAATATGTAAGTCTCGGCCTGATTCGGTGCTGGACCCGTTCCACTTACCATTGGTAGCTCCAATGATTTATAGAGCCTCTTCTGATCACTCTGGAAGAGACGATTCTGGTTGAACTGTGTCGACGAATGCCATCCTTACAGTGCGCACAATCTTTGGCCTGTTATTGCCTGACCTGAAACATATCAGTCTGCCGATGAGGGCCCTAGCCTTTGCGATACGTTCTTCAATTCTTATTCTCCAGGCTGGGATAGAGCTACTTTGTCCGGTAGCGTGTCCAGCCGTGGAAAGTTTGGCGCCTATAATACGGCATACTGCCAGTGCTGCGCCAAAAAGAATTGAGTTCGTCTCGCAAAGGTCCCGGCTGGCTTCCAAATAGATCACCAGCATTGGGTTCAGAGCCCTCACTTCAGCCCGATTCCGCTTGCTTGGGGCTATGCGGGGAAGTCACGGTTGATTTTCGAGAGGCGTACAGCGCGTTTCCAAAATCGCCTCTTCCAATGTACTCCTCATATGCCCTAATTCCAGTTCCTGGGCAACTGTTCCATCATCGTTTGAATCAACCACAACTGGGGTATTCACGGCGGCATCCACGTTTGGGGGTTGCTCTGCAATTCGGTTGGCTCGCGTCACGTGAAAACCTCTCAGAAATGAGGGGAGTCCTGTGCTCAGCAAAGGGACGTATATAGTCTGTAACTTTAACTTTAACTATTAACGAAAGTTTAAACTTAATGTTTGTTTAATGTCGCTAAAATATAGGCTTTTGTTCTACCAGGATAGATTAAGAAAGATAATAATTATAAGAAAAAAAAGCTCAGTGTGAAATTAATAATGAGAGTAAATAGTTTTGTTTCTTAAAACTTAACCTATGATTAAAATAAGGTTTTATTTAAAAAAATATTTAATAGAATGAACCGATTTTAATAAAACAGGGACCAAACATTACTCGAAGAGACGCTTAATGATTTTTTTCAACGGTTATTTCGAAAAAAAAATATACATAGATAGACGTGATACGTTCATAAACAAACAGGGAGCGAGAAAAATATAAAAATTATAGAAATACATTTTAATTAATTTTATTTTTATATCTCAATTATTTTTCGTCATTTTCAATAATTTTTGTCTCACAAAAATATGAAATTGTACAAACACCGGCAATTTAAAATTTTATTATATATATATATATATATATATATATATATATATATATATATATATATATATATATATATATATATATATATATATATATATATATATATATACACAGAAAAAGATGATGTATAGATGTACATATTCATCACTAGTTTTGATTTTCGAAATTATGCATTAGTTCTAAAATAATTAAATCAAGTTTTTTTTAAAAATGTTGTTATTCAAACCCATACTTACAAATAATGATATACATAAATGATATGCATATATCCGATAACAGACAGCGACATCAGTTCCATCTTATCACAATTCTTGAAGTCAACGGAGGCTATCTGTCTAATATGAACGTTTGATCTATCGAAATGTTTGTGATGTAATTAAGTAAAAATTGAATTTGCTTTTTCTGTTTATTATTATAGTATAATCATTAGTTTTATTTTCCTGTTACGTTTAACATAAAATAAATATGTTCTAGGGTTTATCCTGAACCGGAAAAATCTTATTATGCGTTATAATTTAACTTTAAAATTATATGTCTTGGTTTTTCCAACTAGTTCTCCCAGTTTTATGATAGAACAAGTTTTTTTCTTAATGAATTTCAATATTTTTAATATTTGATGTCCATGCAGTTCATCTGTGTGATCCAAAATTGTATTTTAAGATAATATAAGAATTTCGAACGAAAATCGAAACAACGATAAACGTAATACTAGGTTGATCAACAAATTTTTGGAAACGCAATGAAGTAATAGGATACGTACATGTAAATTGTATTTATTTTTCAATGTAACCGCCCTTTTAGCTAATACACCTTGAATAGCATGAGTTGGTTCATTTCCTGGCAAAAATGGGCTCGATCCTGAGATTCGAAACTACTACAGCACACATTATCTCATCGTCACTGTCGAATTTTATACCACGCAAGTGCCTTTTCAGGTGAGTGAAAAGGTGAAAAACTTTGTAAATTCTGTGAACTCCTGTCCGTGAGAAAGCTGTACATTTTATTGGTTTCTTTAAAATTACACAAAACATTACCATTTAGATCCGAATTACTACAAAAAAGAAGAAAAGATAGAGTCAACCCAGTTCCCACGGCCGCATAAGATTTTGCCTTGAACTCTTTCAGGGTCCTACGAAGGCCTTGTAATGAGGACTGGTGTAGGGATGACGCCCTGTGATGTAACAACAGGGTCTTCTTAAGATATGTTCCGGGTCACGCGGGTATAGTAGGCAATGAATGTGCCGACAAACTTGCACGGGAGGGCTCAAAGAGTGCACTTTGGACCTGAGCCATTTTGTGGAATCTCAAGAAGCCTGGCCCGATTGACCCTTGAAACTCTTTATAATAAATCCTTATAATAAATCATAATAAATCACTTAAGATCTGGGCTCACACACCAGGCTTAAAACACTCTAAAACCTTAATCCGGGCTTTTGATCGTAAACCCGCTTCAGAAGCCCTGGGATTAGTAAAAATAAATTGCGCATTCTAGAAAGAGCCCTAACTGGACACTGTTGTCTTAAAACGCACATGTCCATCCTGAGACTAAGCAACTCAAGAATGTGTCGGTTCTGTTCCATAACGAAAGAAATACATCCTAACTGATTGCGGATCCTCAATGAACAAACGTAACACTCATCTGGGAAACTATGTACTCCGCCCAGAAGATGTGAAATTGCTCACGGGTAAGCAACTCTTTCTATTCAATGAAGACATAGGGCTGAGCAGTGAACTATAGCCATAGCAGCGATCACAATTGATCTCTTAGGTCGCAGTGATACTGGTCTCTTTACCTAGACCTGCAAAGCTGCTCGCACGTTATAAAAAAAGGATAGAGTAGCAACTGCCAATCACACATTCCGTATATATTTATAATAATTTAAATAGCCAATTGGTATTTAATCATCATGTATAAAATATTAGTGTTACTAACCATGATATCGAATTAATGCTTCAGGAAATTAACTGAATGAAGCACACACACACACACACACACACACACACACACACACACACACACACACACACACACACACACACACACACACACACACACGCACGCACGCACGCACGCACGCACTGTGTGCCCGTTTGATACTCCACTCCCAGGTACCAGCCATACCTCATCCCTACTTACTTTCATTAAGGAAGGAAATAAAACCAGCCGTACTTTAGCGACGTTGCTGTTTCTTATGTTACGAGTAATCAATTGATCGACAATTTAATGAGGTGTTTACAAAATTAGTTCGGTGTCAATAAAAACATTTTTCCTCTTTGAGGTATACATAATGAACAAATTTATTGAACTAGGAACACATAGAATGTGAAAATACTGACTCTAAGACCCTCCGAACGTAAGAGTTAAGAGATTCCGAACATCGGGCCCATTACAACAACTTTTGCAATTATTCTAATTACTTTCTTGCCAAAAAGTTTTAAGAATAAAACTTTAAAACGGTATATTTCAAAAATTTCGCTTATTATTTTGTTACAATATGTACTCTTATATTTCTTTCAAGCTGTGATTTTAAAAATCTACACATTTCCCTTACTTATAAGTTAACAATCTAGTTACTCTAAAGAACAACGATCTGACTTATAGAATGATTATTAGTCGAATGCGTACTCGCAATATCGATAATCAATATTGAATAGCGTTTCACGTGCGCTCTCATGCATAAACTAATAGGTAAAGAGAGTTAGAGCTCGAGAGGCTCTTGTTCTGAAACACAGATTATATATATTAGGGGGTAATCTGTGTTCTGAAACGATGGTAAATCAAGAGTATTTTTTTAAATGTTTAAATTATAAAATAAATGAAGTATGTCTATAAATGTTTGGCTGTAATATGTAGTTTTCTTTTAGTTTTATTGGAACTGTTACTGAAAATTAACTCGTTTAGACAAGTATATAATATAATAATTGTAATAATAATTTATTACATCATTATAAAGAGTAAAATGGTTAACGAAACTAAGACCATACATGTAAGATCACTTATTCACGTACACATATGCATCTTAAATAATTTACACATAATAACATGTTTTAGGTGCACGGGTGGTGTGAATCCAGCAGCGAACTTTTACGAACTAAGAATGAAAGGAGAAAGATGTCTGCTAGAGTGCGAGCCAAGAAATTGAGCATGGTTTCGGCATCACTTGAAATGTACGCAACGCTCCGTCCTTCTTCCTGTGTTAACCTCCTAAGTTAGAGACTTTGTTGTGATGGTAAAACCAAAGTTGAGTTAGATAATTGCACCTTTAACCCGAACAGGAAAATCTTTGTTTTTGCAAGGGATTATATATACGCTACTCGAACAAGTTCAAGCATCACTTCGCCAACGCTTTCAGAGCTAACGCTTGTGGTATAATTGTAGAGTAATTGAAATAAAAATAAAAATATTTAACAACATGAAACTGTCAGCTCTGCTTATGATGGTGATGGCGCTGCTCGCGCTGTTTGTCCACGGTAACAGTGCGGTGCCGAAAGTCAATGTTAACGCCATCAGGAAAGGAGGTCATGCCATTGTAAGTTTTCTTTAATTTATTCGTCTTACATTTGTTTTTATATATTAAATTTGTTTTAGGTACGTTAGTAAAAATGTGAATTATGAGTAAAACAAACAATATTTCATTAGAATATTTATTTTTGACATTTTGTAAATATGTACCATTGATATAACAAAGCAAAACTATAGTAGAATAAATACGTTACTATAGATACCTTTAACTTAATTTTTTTCCTATTACTTAAATTTATTTCTCTTTCAGAAAAAAGGTCTTGGCGTGATATCGGCGGCGGGGACAGCACATGAAATATACAGCCATGTACGAAACAGGCATAACTAAATGTTTTTGTTCTCATATTATTATTGTAATGTTGTAAATATATTTTGATAAATTAAATAATTAAAAATTATTTTGTCTATAATTTCACTCCGTTTTGTACAAATTAAAGATGCATTTCAAAGTATGAATTTACGTCAACTTTCAATTAATTTTAAGTTTAACCTGTTATTATTAAGTTATAAAGATAATAACAACGGAGCTTTATTTTTTTAACTTTTATGAGCCAGTGCTTGACTACTATCCCACCATATTTACCATCAGGTGAGTAGTGTTGCAGCCGAAAATGGGAAAGCGTATTGACTTAGTTTACTCTTGCCTTGCAAATCATTCCACTCCTCCATTCCTCCATTTATGAAGTAAACCGTTTTGTTCGAATCCGACAACAAAGTGGCGTAAAACAGCCGAGCGTCTAAAGGTCCAATGATGAAATAGAGAGGGAGAGATTAAGTCATGCAATTCCTGCGCATACTTGTCTTAATGTATCCTGTAAACAACCGAAAGCCACCTTGCGCTTGTGCTTGAGGCTGGTAGTATTGATAGTAAACATAATTAAAAAAAGTGAAAACTAAAGTTAAAGTGAAAACTAAAGTTAAAGTCTATATTATCTAGTCAAACACTGCATTTGAGTAGTATAATAAGTAAGCCAAAAAGGCAATGCGTCGGTCTTACAGCTGGAAAAAAGGACAACCGACGGGAAGCAAGGTTCTCGAGTGGCAAATTCGAATCGTAGACGAAGTTTGGGGCGGTCCCCCACTAGACAGAGTGACGACCTGGTATGACATGCATGTAGGTACTAGACCAAGACTTATTGTCTTTTTTCATGATTCGTTGTCTTTACACCCTCATACAAAATATATAGAAAAATGATCGTCTGTCTGGCAAAGTGCACTGGAGCGTTGTCCTGCTGAAAAGAGTCCTGTCATGTCATGTTAAACATTTAACGATATAATTGACAAATAATTGTGTGCATTTGGCTGGCACACTGACTTATTATAAAACTTTACAACTCAATTTTCGTTTAAAGTATATTTATTCACAGTTTCAACTGCTATTTGACTACTGATCAAGTATTTTACTTTGAGTGATTATGGCAGAACTATTTAAGAAAATGAATAAATAACTAATGAAGAGTTGGTGCTTAATTAAAATATTTTTATCGCGAACATATAAATTAAACGCTAAAAAATTGAAAATCGCTTTTTTACCTTTCGAGGATACCAACGAAGGAACCTGTTTTAAATTATTAAATTTTAATTTACTTAAACAGTTTTTTTTCATGTTGACTTGTTTATAAATTAATTGATAACAATATGTTTTTATTATATAATAATTTAATTTCTGGTCTCGAATTTCTTATAAACTCGCAAACATTGCACGTTTATGAGAAATTCGAGGCAACACAAATCAAAAATATACTGATAATGTTTAATACCTGGTGAAGCTTACGGGCTTTAAAGCATTGTATTTCACGGTTCCTCTTACCTATTGCTTTCTTCGTTTCTTTCGCAAATAACATGAAGTATCTTTCCGCTATTTAATTTAGTACTTAAATCTCAGATGAAGTAAAAAGGCAAATTTACTGCATGGCGTGTGCTTACGTAAAGAGCGGAGTTTTTTGGCTTCACCGATAACAAAGGCCGCGCTGTATCTACCTTTTGTACTTCATCTGAGGCTCAAATATTCAAATTCTCGCATAAACAGACTTTTCCAAAAAAAATCAATCCGTCTTGTGGTAAATATACAAGTCAATGATTTCCTAACCTAACCAAAATGACGTACCGAATTTATTTGTTCACTACTTTGTTACATTCATAAGTTGTGAAAGAATGAAAATTGAAGAGAGTTTTCGAACGTCAACTTCTTATTGTATCGGAACTAACCACAATATTAACAGTACGAACAATGCGAACCAAGAAGATTTTGTATTCAATTCACAAGAAGTGACAGTTGCATAAAAATAATTGCAATATGAATTGCTCATTGCATGCTTTCCATTTTATTATATTTGAGTGACCAATGAGTAACAGTACACCTCATGGTAAGTTGAAACTACAGCTAATTTCTAGTAAATAATGTCACAGTTTGTAAAACAAATTCTTGTTTTCCAATTTAAAGGGCAATATCAGCAGTAGTTAGAAGTCTCTGGGGTACACAAACTATTGACATTGTTTGCAAGAAATTAGCTGTAGTTTCCACTTACCATGAGGTGTACTGTTACTCATTGGTCACTCAAATATAATAAAATAGAAAGCGTGCAATGACCAATTCATATTGCAATGATTTTATGCAACTGTCACTTCTTGTGAATTGAATACGGAATCTTCTTGGTTCGTTCTTTAGTTTCTCTAGTAGTTTTAGAATTCCGTAATTCTAAAAATGCCAACTATTTAAAAAAATGGCGAAGAAAAACTTGTAAGAAAAATAATTTCCTGTTGCAGCTCATGGGATTGCTGAGATAGTTTGATGTTTGCCTTCGTTCCCACGCTTGGCGGGCTGGTTGGAAATTGAAGTTTTTATTTTATTTATTTTTATTTATACGTGGCAGAAACATGTTGCAGCTATATTATAGTTGTAGCACGAATGTGTAGGCTCGACCGGGGAGGGACCACGCTCTCATGGAATACCGGCGTGAAATAGCATCTTAATGCTGATGAGTGTTTCGTATGGTGAGTGTAGAGAACTGGAGATTTTTTTTTACCGGTAACCATCTTGATTTTCAGGGGTAACAATGTATCTGCATTTTGAGAATAGATGCAGGTGTCGATGGGCCACAGCATCCACTTGCCATCAGGTAGAATGTCCCCTCGTTTGCCACCCTTATTCAATAACTAAAAAATTGGGAGCACGATGCTGTTCTACTGGTTTATTTTCATCTGTCAGACGCCGACGGGAAGGTACGAGGCAGTAGCTTCTCTTACGATGCCCTTACAAGTTTAAAAACAATAAAATTTAAAATAACTGAAAAATGATTGATTGAGAATTATGAATAACATACTCCGATTCAATCAGAGAGAGTGTGCTTCGTTAGAATGTTATTGTTTCATATCACATGTTTAGATTACGCGCAATTCATTAGATGTGGATGAGGAAAAATAAACAAAAACCGCAAAGATAAAGATGTATTGCTATAGTTGTAGAACTTGGAGACTTCATGTGTCACGGATGGGATAAACCAATCGTACACTATTATAAATACAGCGGAACGTTAAATACAAAAGTAGTACAAAGCTTGTCATCTAGAAGTAAAGGCTTTGCTTAGCAAGATTCGGTTCAAAATGCAGCTGTTAAAATTCGCACTTTTTGTACTAGCAGTTTTGGCTGCTATGTTGAGTGGCACGCAGGCACGCTCTAAAGGCGTAGGAGGCGCTATAAGAAAGGGTGGGAAAGTTATTGTAAGTGTTATAATGTTATATACGCCTTATTTTTTTTAAAGATTTTATGAAATTGTTATTGTAAATTCGTATTTGTCAAATAAGAATAAACTATGAGCAAATAGCATTGAGCCGTGGTAGCTCAGTTGCTAAGCGTTCACTGTAAATTTCACTTTACGCGACCAACTCCGATTCTCTCAGAAATTGTTAATTGCAAATTTAAGTGCTGATTCACCACTTACATGGCAGTAAAGGAAAACATCGTGAGGAAACCTGCATGTCTGAGAAATAAGAAAATAAATTTCGATCGAAGACATGTGAAGTTCGCCAACACCTATAATATCTATGCCAACACGCATTGGGGCAGCGCGGCGGACACTTTCTTGCCCTAAAAGCCTCAGAAATGAGAGGACGCTTGTGCCCCAGCAGTGGGATGTATTTAGGATGCAATTAACTCTATGAGCAAATAATTAAAGCAATGTAAATTTGCTTACTTTCATAGTTTGGATATTTACTTGTTTATTTATTATTTTGTGAACATTAAAAATTGTACGTTCTTTAGTAATATATTATAAAAGGATGCAAATGAAACTTGTATCATTCGAAAGGATTTGCGCTATATCAAGGAATATAGTACTCACTACCGAGAGGCGCTATATATAAGAAAAAAGTTTTATGTTTGCGATGTGTTGCCGTTTAGGAAGGTAAAATAAAGAAATCATATACGCATAATTTTTCCATGCTTTAATTTCGACCAGTCGTGATAGTAGTAAATTTAATTACGTTAATGTTTGATTCTTAGTCCAATAGAATTTTTTAATTATATTAGATTTAATATGTCATTCTTGAAATATTTAATGCCATTATTTTTTAATTATTTCAGAAGCATGGCCTGGGGGCAATAGGCGCTATCGGTGCCGGCCACGAGATTTATGAGCAGGTTCACAACAGGGGATAGATCAAGATACACTATGGTCCGAATTTTCGAACAAGACGATCTGATGATCAATACAGCATTAAGCTAATAGCTCCTATTATTTCTGAGAGGACTTTGAAGCAATTAGTATAATTCATAATTCTTTATTGCATCTCACAAAGTATAAAGTTGGAACAATATATTTACAGAACATGTGACACCCTGTACGGGCGTAGCATATTAAAACAGAGTTTAAATTTTAATTAATATACTCTTTATATTGACTGTAAAATACTTAATAAAATGTTTTTTATTATTATTTTGTTTAAATATACAAAAATTATCTATTATCTATTCTTGTGCTGATATAATTCCTAGTTGGTTAAAGCTTCTGACAGAAGTGCCCACTTATTCGCAATACATCCTTAGTTCCACTTTTAAGTCGTTAATATTCGGAGTAAAGTCATAAAGTACCTACTTACATTATATTTAATACCTGTCAAGTAAACTTGTTTGCAAAAGAAGTACTTACCTTTTTATTCCATTAAGAGTTTACTGTCATAGTTATCAATTGTTCTAATTCATTCGGCTTTACTTAAGTAATAATAAATTTGAAATATATTAAGCGATGATTTAAATTATAAACCAGGGTAAAATCTAGCTCAATTCATTTGAATTACTGTGATGCAAAACAAACTAGTTGATCTGGTGGCGAAGATTTAACAGACGTTTGCTTATATTATTAAGAATTAAATAATTTTAAGTAAAAATTATAACCCTATATAAACTTATCTTTTTATATGTACATGATAAAAAAAAGCTTAGGCTAGTGATACAATATACAGATTTATAATTTCTATTTTGAACATAGGCAACAAGCCATATAAAAACTATACGTATCTACTACTAACTAGGCTTATTTTATCTATCACCATACGTGTTACGTATGGTGAGTGTAGAGAACCGGAGACCCTTTTTACTGGAGACGAGGCATTGCATCTTAGTCCTCACGGGTGACAACACATCTTTTTTTTATAGGATAGGGTGACAAACGAGCACACAGTCCACCTGATGGTAAGTGGTTGTTGCGGCCCATAGAAATCTACATCTATCTTCGATTACAAATCAAAATGCAGATGCGTTGTCACCCTTGAGGACTAAGATGGAATGCCTCGTTTCCAGTAAAAAGGGTCTCCGGTTCTCTACACTCACCATACGAAACACAGCAGCATTAAGCTGCTATTTGACGTTGGTATTCTGTGAGAGCGTGGTCCTTCCCCGGTCGAGCCGACCCATTCGTGCTACAACTATACTACTATAACTGCACAAATGGTTCCACCACGTAAAAGTCTGCATTTTGATCTGCATTTTGATTCGTAATCGAAGATAGATGTAGATATATCTATGGGCCACAGCAACCACTTATCATCAGGTTAACTGTGTGCTCGTTTGTCACCCTATTCTATAAAAAAAATACCTCGATACGTATAATGCAGAGGCTTATTTTATTTATATACGATTTTGTTCTCTATTCCCTTGTAGGTAAGTACTAAGTGATTCGAATTATCTAAATTGCTAAGTTGCTTGAATAATACTGAATCTAAGTAGGCAGGTAATATTCTTTATAATTAACTACAGACATACGTGACACCAAAATGCTATTAAAATATATACAATGATATAATTTACCTTGACTTGTTCGCCTCCGTCATTCTAAGAACATTTTTTTTTCAAATTGCTCTTTCATTTTTCTCCTATATATTTTTTTCTTAGTATTTCCCATTACCACAAACAAATTATTTAAGTACCTACTAATACTAATACTAATTTACTATTATAATAATAAACCTATTCTACAACTATAGCTATTTATAATAATAAAGATATATCTATAAGAATAGAGAGTACAAGCGAACGACTTGCGTAGGTCTTACTTTGAAGCGGCCTCTCGCCGGACTGGCCCGCGTGAGTATATAATTTCTATAAAACTTTAAAACGCCGTTATAAGGTCTAAAATTGCGTAGCGTCCGCGACGATTAACACGCTTAGAAATTATCTATCTAAGCATCTCCTAGGTGTGCATTATTCGTAGTTAGCAGTGGCTGCAAATAACCGCCAGTACGACATACTCCGCCGATCGTTGAGTCCCGTGATTCCGTGAGGCGTCGAGGTCACCGGCCCCTGGGTGATTCTTGGCACTTTATGCGTTCCGTGCATTCCGTGCCCAGTCGCGCATCAAAGTGCCACCTCCGCACTTCCCCCAACCCTTTTGTAATAAAAGGGTGCTAAGGGTAATAAAAGGGTAATAAAAGGGTAATAAAAGGGTAATAAAAGCAGTGCCCAAAGTGACTACGCCAACTTTTTATTATATCAACCATCTGCGTCGCGCATTACTGCCGATCGGCTGGAAATAGACAGGGCCGTTAGATTACTGACTCGTTAGGTAGGTTCACCATCATGTCCGATAAGGACAAGGATAAGGGGGACCCACCACCCAGATCAAGAAAACCTCCGGACCGACCCGGCATATTGGACAGACCAATAGCGTACCGCGACATCTTCCATCCGGAACGGACTCGAGTAGTGTCTTCCTACTCGCAGATCCCAACCAGGAAACCCTCATCTCCAGGTAAGGAGCCCCCACCGAGGACCGCGCTATCGCCCATCGTACCTGAAGGTACGACTGGGCGCGAACCGTTCCTCCAACAACAGCGGGCCAAGAAGTCGTTGAGAAGGCACACTCCACCCGAGACAGCAGCATCCCTGCAGGAAAAGAGGCAATGCTTCGGATCCTCCAACTCCTCTTGATACTCGACATCCGAGGAAGAATACGACCAACCGGAAAGACCAGTACGGAGATCACCACCCAAGTCGCATTGACCGAATAAACCAACCCCTCCCAGATCACCGGAACACCATACCAGCATGGATGCTGCTGATCTGGAGCAGGGAGGAGAAGGGTCGTACGGGTGGAGTGCAACTACCTACGCGACCTTAGCACCCAATACATCTGCCGGACACTCGCCGTCCGCGTCACCAACAATGACAACAGTCAATCCGTCCGGGCTTCCGCAGGATGATGGCCAACGGCCATCTACTAGCTATGCCCACATGGTAGCTGCACCAGCAGTACCGCGACCACAACCGGCCGCAGCGCCTGCTGCTAAGCCTGCCGACCAGGAAAAAACGAGATGCCCGCCCATAGTGGCTGAATGCCTCCCGGATTGGACGAGGCATTTTAAGGAGCTCAACAGAATGTTGGGCCACCCATTGAATGCCCGTCCGTTCGGGAGGGGGGTACGATTCACACCCCAGAGTGCCAACGAATTTAGAACCGTTCAACGCTATATGGTTGAACTTTCCAAGGAGATACCAACCCTGTCGTGGTACTGCTACACCTCGAAGGAAGACAAGCCCACCAAAGTGGGCGTCCGGGGTCTACCAATGGGCACTGACACCAGTACTATAGAGGAGGCCATAAAGGCAAAGGGCTTCCCGGTCAAGTACGTAAAGGCAATTCCACCGCGAAGGGGCAGACCTGGATGCATTTATTTTGCCCAATTTGACCACCTGAGCATGGAGCAGCTCCAGAATCTTTACAAAATCGACGAACTCCTCTTCATGAGAGGAGTAGTCATCGAGGCCTGGCAAAGGAAAGCAGGACCAGCTCAATGCCACCGCTGTCAGGCCTTCGGACATGCCTCCGCCAACTGCTTCAGGCCGGTGAAGTACGTGCACTGCGCCGGGGAGCATATAGCGAGCCTTTGCCCTCGGGGTAGAGAAGAAGAACCCACGTGTGCCAATTGTGGCAAAAACCACACGGCAAACGACCGCCGCTGTCCAGTCCTGAGGAGGACTGCTCGGAGGCAGGGGATAACCTTACCAGGGCTATTCCCGGAGGATCCGAAAAGGATCCCCCAGAGTCGCCCAAAAGCTGTCACCATCCAAAAAGACGGGTGGGCTACCATCACAGGGAAGGGCAGACAACCAGCCCCCCCCCCCACCTGTAACACACAAGGAAACGGTGGAACCCGCAGAGGTAAGGACAACCACCGGGGCGACTCTGCAGCCCCCCGCCAACCCTGCCACAGAATGGCAACCCTCCAAAAAGAAGAGGCGGGAGAAAAGCAGGAAGAAGTCGCAGCCTCCTCGGGCTGTAACCTCTACCCCGACACCAGGACCAGTAGCCTCGCAGGTGCAGGTTACTCAGGAGACCACCAAAAAGAGCGTGGGTAGAGTGCAAGAAAGGGCTCTACCTGAAGATAGAGCTCGCTCTACATATAGAGCGCACTCTACCCAGAAGCTAAGACAGCAGGAAGACCAACGCCCGAGACCAGTGCCAACGCCTTCATATAGGAGACCACCTACTGCCGGCCTCGAAACAGCAGACGCAATCCAACGTTTGGTTGGTATTGCCATCGAGGTCGGTACACAAGTCCTGGCCGACATTAGAGCCGGAACAGATCCAGTGACAGCGATAATGAAGGCGCTGGCAAATCTCCTGGCCCAGCATTACGGAGGAGAGTAACCTGCGCCTCCTCTATTGGAACCCGGACGGAATACAGCAGAAGCTGCATGAACTCCGCACAGTCGCCCAGCAACAGGACTTGCACATCATATTGCTGGGAGAGACAAAATTAAACCCCAAGACGCATATTAAGCTGCCAAATTACCATGTATACAGAAGGGACGAGGTCACCCCTCAAGGGGCCGCCTATAGAGGGACGGCGGTTCTAGTGAGGAGGGACATCGTCCACCAAGAGCTGGAACTACCACCATACCAGACTATGCGCTCTATCGGCATAACAATGGAGGCGGCGGGCGAGGAACTAAGGATCTACGCAGCATACCGCCCGCCAGGGACTCCATTCTGCTCCTCAGACATCCGGACTGTGATGGACGGCGAAACACCCACTATCATCGCCGGGGACCTAAACGCCAAACACCCGGCGTGGGAGTCCAGAGTGATCACCCCGCCGGGTCATGCACTATACCAAGACGCTGAGAAGAACAACTACGACGTTTAAGGTCCCGAAGAACCAACCAACGTTCCGACAGACCCGAGGCAACATCCGGATGTATTAGACATCGTGCTTTCCAGGAACGTCAACTACCCAGTAGTGGTAGAGGTGCTATACGACCTGAGCTCACAGCACCTCCCGATTCTGATAACCCTTGGCACAAAGGCGGTGACTACGCCGCCCAGAGCATTCAAGACACGCATCGACTGGAGGCTCTACTCACAACACCTGCAGGCGAGACCTCCAGCCCACCAGCCCCTAAGTACAGCGGACGACGTAGAGGCCGCTGCTACTAGAGTCACCAAAAACATCCAGGAGGCCCTCCACGCGGCCTCTACGATCGTCCCGATTACAGAAAGGCGTGACGATCTGCCGCGAGAGATATGCGTGCAGATCAGGCGTAAAAGAGCGCTAAGGAAGCTCTGGGCGCGTACTCGCTGCCCAAGACTGGAGACGCAACTCAACACACTATCGGAGGAACTGTCGAATGCAGTCCAGGCCTACAGAGGAGAGGCCTGGGAGCGGCGCATATGGAAGGCGGATGAGCATAATGTGTCGCTCTACAAACTGAATCGGCTGTTGACCAAAGCCAGACCTCCCGTTTGCCCACTGACGAAAAGCGCGGGCGAACGCTGCTATGATGCCAAGGGCAGAGCGGATATCCTAGGAGAGCACTTCGAGGAGCAATTTATGCCGAATCCAGCAAGTGCGGAGTTCATGGAGCTTCATGCCCGAAAGGAGAGTCACGTACAGGAGTTCCTGTCGTCGCCCGCGCCACCTCTTGCAGGAGAGTGGTTCATCTCCCCCGCTGAACTGCGGAGGACAGTAACCTGCCTGCAATCGAGGAAGGCGCCCGGGCACGACGGGATTACCAACGCTGCACTCCGACAGCTGCCCAATAAAGTCCTAGTAGAGATTGGTCGACTCTACAATGGGATATTGCGGACATCCCACTTCCCGGAGGAATGGAAGAAAGGCAAAATTATCGTCTTGCCGAAACCCGGGAAGGACAGGCGTAGAGCTGCCAGTTACAGGCTGATTACGCTATTGCCGCACATAGCTAAACTGTTCGAAAGATTGCTGCTGAGACGTCTCCGTCCGTGCACGATTGTGCACGATGCGGAGCAGCACGGATTCAGGAGGGGTCACTCTACAGTCATACAGCTGACTAGAGTGCTGCACCTGCTTGCGGCAGAGTACAATCGTGGCCGCATATCGTTGGGCGTCTTTCTCGATATCCAGAAAGCGTTCGACCGGGTGTGGCACTCAGGATTACTATATAAATTACACGAGCAGACCAGTGTCCCCCCTGCTATGTTGCAGTTAATGGCGTCTTTCCTGGAAGACAGGAAGTTCTACGTCTGCGTAGAGGACGCCGAGTCCGCAACAAGATCCATCAGTGCCGACGTCCCACAGGGCAGCTGTTTGTCTCCAATCTTGTACGCGGCATACACTAATGATATACCAACATTGGCAGGCAGGCTGCAAGAATGGGAGGACGACGTTGAGCTGGCGCTATATGCGGACGATAGCGCCTATTTCACCTCGTCCAGAAGAGCCCATATATTTATTTAATTATTTATTTTATTCTTTATTGCATCCTTAAACAAAAGAATACAAAGGGCGGACTTAATGCCTTGAGGCATTCTCTACCAGTCAACCCATGGAGTGGTGAGAATTTGATGTAGGTGTGGCAATAAGAGAAAACTATACAAATGATAATTAACTACATAATATATACAAACTACTAATAAATAAACTATACACATATTATCTATCCTTACATATATACAAATATATAAATAAATGGATATACATACAAGTATATATATATATATATATATATATATATATATATATATATATATATTTAAATACATACATAATTAGTATATACATTTGTATATACTAATTACGTTATACTGATCCTAACGTACGTATTGATGGGAAAAACATTGAACGAGTTTTTGAAGTACGAAATCTTGGGGTTCTTATGGACTCAGACTTATATATTCATAGTCATTTGACTATGAATATATAAGTCTGTTTGGCAATACATAATAATAATAATAAAATTTTTATTCATTGACCAAAAGTAATAAAATATTTAAAAGTTAAACTAATACAAAAATAATATTTTTAGAAGGACAATGAAAGGGTTCTGACTCAGCATGTGTTGTAGAGAATCTACAACGCTGTTATTCTGTCAGCACCCATATACCTACTTAGTGAGCTAAAGTATAACAGTACGCGTACATCACCGATTATATTACAAATAGCTTTAGTGTTAAATTATTTATTTATTCATTCAGCCAGTACAAGAACTATATAATTAAACAGTACAAGTTATCATAATATTTCTATTAATAATTTGATAATTAATATACATGTACAAGAGATAAAACATAATATAAACAAAATATAAACGTAATATAAACAAAAACATGAAAAAATAATAGTATTAAAAGTAAGAGCTACAGTAGTGTTTTATTTATTCAGTCTAATTATAATAATTATGCTAGAACAACGTAATGGTTATTAAAAAGAATATTGGTAGTAAATGTAAGTTACATAATTGCATATATTCAGCCCCTGCCGAATTTTTTTTATATTTATGACATTTTCTGCGTACTTAATAAATACTCTTTGTATTTTCTCTTAAAACTGTTCTTATTTGTTATGACTCGTAATGGTGGTGGAAGATCATTCCAACATTTTGTGGCCATAAATTTGTAACTACCACGAAATGCTGATGCCCTATGTTGAGGTATGCAAAGTACTTTTGCACACTTTCGGATACCGTATGTTGATTTTGTCTCCACTGAAGCTTTTCATATAGTTATTCTGGTTTCTGTGTTTTTATCACTCCAAATAGCAGGGAGGCATAAAATAATTTGAGACGTTCCTGCATTTTAAGCATATTAGAGGCATTAAGGTAAGGTGTAACATGTGTTCGTCTTGGGATGTAAAAACAGTAACGAGCGCAAGCATTTTGTACCCTTTGAATTAAAGTTTTTGATTTTTTAAATAGGCAAGGTCCATACAAAGTTATACAATAATATAGTTTAGACAGAACTAAGGTTTCACATAATTTAACACGTAAGTCTACAGTGATAAACTGCCTGATTGAATATAAAACTTTCAATCGGAAAAAACAACTTTTTACGACATTAATTGCATGATTTTCAAACTTTAAATAATTGTCCATAAGAACCCCAAGATTTCGTACTTCAAAAACTCGTTCAATGTTTTTCCCATCAATACGTACGTTAGGATCAGTAGAAGTTATACCCTTTACCTGCTTTTTAGTACCTATAATAATAAACTTAGATTTTATTGGATTAAGGAGCATGGAGTTATTTTGTGACCAAGAACTAATGCGTTGAAGATCCTCATTTAACTTATCCACCGCTGTATTTACATTTTTACTATATACACTAATATACACCTGCAGGTCATCGGCATAAATATGGTATTTGCAATTTTCAAGACATGCTGTTATATCGGAACTATAAATGATAAAAAGCAAAGGGCCCAAAATAGATCCTTGAGGGACACCTTAATTGACAGGAAGAAGTTGGGAAACCTAGCTTTCGCCATCATTCCTGTTAATTATAACTTGTTGTAGACGATTATTGAGATAACTCTTAAACCACACCAATTCCCCACTATCAAAACCGTAATATGATAGTTTATCTATTAACAAATCCGTATTTATCGAATCGAATGCTTTTGAAAAATAAAAGAGTAAGGATCGTGCCTTTGCCAGAATCCGAAAAAGACAGCACGTCATATACAACATTTATAAGGGCTGTAGCTGTCCCATGACTCTTCCTAAACCCTGATTGTAACTTAGGTAGTATTTTATTTAGTTCACAAAAGTATACTATTTGAAAGTGTACAACTTTTTCCAATATTTTTGATAAATATGGTAAAATGCTAATAGGCCTTAGGTCGCTTAAATCAACTGCATTTTCTTTTTTTGGTACGGGACGAACTAGTGCGGTTTTCCACTGAGAAGGAAAAATTGATTCTGTGAAATTGATACATATTAAATAGATGAGTCATGTAAAATGCATTGTCTTTAAGATATGATCACGGACCAACTTTTTAAAAGCGTACTTATTGGGAGCTTTTCTGATGTCATCGGGCAAGGAGTTCCAAAGGCGTGTAGCCTGAACTGTGAAGGAGTTACCATAGAACTCGGTGAAGTGAACTGGAGTACAGATTTTGTTGTTAGAAGAATAGCGTAGGTACCCTATTATGGGATGAAGAAAGATAATGAAATTTACTCTTAAGATAAGAAGACGAAGATGGATCATTTAATATGGAAAAAAGTACAAGTAATATTCTGGGGTTGCGCCTCTGCCGGATTGTAAGCCAATTTAGCTTAGATCTGTATTGAGAAATATGATCATACTTACGAAGCCCAAAGATAAATCTTATACAGTTATTGAGGAGGCGTTCCAGCTTGTTCAGAAGATCTTGGGACAGGTCTGGGTAACACACATCTGCATAATCAATTATGGGTAATATAAGTGATTGGACAAGCATGATCTTAGATTTTCTGGGAAGAAAATGTTTTAAACACAATTTTTTTAATGATACAGAGAGCATAACATGGCAGTGACTTTACGACTCACATCTGAAACCTGAGTTCTCCAATTCAGTGTGCTGTCGATGTGAAGGCCAAGATTTCTAACAGAATTACTGAAAGGAATTGTAGTATTATCATAGTAAATAGGAGGTAAGTATAGCCACTGCCAAAATGCAGCGTCTGCTGGACCTGCTGCCACTATGGTTGAACGAGTGGAGGATGGTCGTCAACGTTGGTAAGACGACCGCTCTGCTCACTCGCCGTCTCAGAAATTTACCACCTCCGCTGACCCTCAACGGCCGGAAGATCGCGTACGAGAAGGCCGGACATACCTCGGGTGCCGATTCGACCGGGCGCTGCGCATGACTGCGCACGTCGATTTCGTCATCCACAAAGCCAGATGTGCGCGGGCGATGCTTCATCCGGTCCTGGCATTCAAACTGCCGATTAACACCAAGCTCCGGATATACAAGATGTATATCCGGACCATTACTACCTAGGCTGCTTAGGCCTGTTACGCGCTTCTGAGCGACCCTCTGAGGCGGCGACTGCAGGCTCAGCAGAACCTGCCATTAAGGACGATTGTCGGAGCAGGTCGCTACGTTCGGAACGACGTCATAGCGGCCGATCTGAAAGTCGAGACTATCACCGACTTCGTGGCCCGGCTAGCGCGCGGCATGTTCGACCGTGCCGACAACGGGCCACACGACCATCTCAACGGCTTTGCACCGTTGCACACTCGGCCTCCGGACGGGCGACCTCTTCCAAGAGAACTCCTCTCTATATTGATTAGAGAGTCGAGTAACAACCCTCAATGCCGCTGAAAGGCCAACCCAGACTTTACCAGACAACCTCTTTTTTCGTCGGATAACTACGGAAAAATATTTTTCCAACCACGGAAAAGTCCGTCCAAATTTACTTAGCCTAGAATATGCTACAATGACTGTCCCATAGTTATGGGACGTGAGGATTATCCGGGCAATGGGGTATACCCCGAGGCCCGATACCTGCATTGCACTTCGGTGCGTGTAGACGACAAACTGGCTTAGAAATTGTCAGAATCTTAAAATATTTTTAAAAATTAATGAATAAAGTAATCATAATAATGCGCAACCAAATTATAAATATTGACGTTACGAATACATTTGAGTGATTCCCAAGCATATAGATTAAGTAATTTTGTTGTAATTTCAACTATAGTGATTTTTTAGAGGTGTTTTCGCAAATAATTATGATCGAGTCAAAATTATACAATCGTGTTTTTGAGCAATCAAATTCAAGATAAAGACATGAATTTACTTATATCAAAATCAGTTCGTTAAATTTCGTTAAATCAGTTTCGTTAGTCGTGTCATAGACCCATACTATTCGATGAAAGGAGGTGCATTTTATCAAGGTGTGGTGTGATATATTAATCTAATAGCAACTCGCAAATTTGGGTAAAGGATATTCTTATGTTTATAATGATATTAATTAGTAAAATTAGCTTTATTTTGGCTTGCAGTAGTAGTTTTTAGTTTTACAATCAATATCGTCAAATAAAAATTACAAATTTTTATTTGACGATACCGACAAACTTTTATTTTTGGTAGTATTTCACCATTCCACATTTCAATTGACATTATGCTAACTAAATAACTAAAATGATCGAACTTAGATATTTCAACAATTTTAAAACTTTTGATCACTTGTGTGATGCACGCACGCACTCACGCACACACGCACGTACGCACGCATGCACACACGCACGCATTTTTACGTGGTAGAGCCATGCTGCAGCTATATTAATTGTATAGTTGTAGCACGAATGGGTCGGCTCGACCGGGGAAGGACCACGCTCTCACAGAATACCAGCGTCAAATAGTAGCTTAATGCTGCTGTGTTTCGTATGGTGAGTATAGAGAACCGGAGACCCTTTTTACTGGAAACGAGGCATTGCATCTTAGTCCTCACGGGTGACAACGCATGTTCATTTTGATTCGCAATAGATGTAGATGTCTGTGGGCCACAGCAACCACTTACCATCAGGTGAACTGTGTGCTCGCTTGTCACCCTTTTCCTATAAAAAAAAAAAACGCACGCTCGTACGACGTCCTTGTAGGAATAGTCAAAATAGCTTCCTAGGACTTTAAAACGTGGAGATCTGACGAGAACTCTATTTTCGAAAAACCAGGGTGAAACCAATAACTTCCCGATTTTTTGAAAATCAATGATTAACATGGTGGGAAGCTAAAAATACATTTTCGAGTTTAATCGAAACTAACGGACAGCAGTTGATTTTTGGACAGACAGTCCATATTAAAACCTGTCAAAAGTCCACTGCTACCTTCAGCATAGATTTTCTCATAGTAAGATATATTCGCAAATAATTTCCATGTTTTTATATATGTCAGTGCCACGGTACAGCTATATTATGGTTGTAGCACAAATGGGTCGTCACAATACGCTCTCATAGAATAGCAGTGTAAAATAACAGCTTAATGCTGCTATGTTTCGTATAGTGAGTGTAGGGTGCTGAAGACCCTTTTTACTGGAAACGAGGCATTCCATCTTAATCCTCAGGGGTGACAACGCATTCTCATTTTGACTCTCAATCGGGGATTAATGTAGATGTCTATGGGCCACGGCATCCACTTACCATCAGGTGGACTGTGTGCTAGTTTGTCACCCTAATTCTCTAAAACATATTCTAAATTGAAAGTTATATCTCTATATAGTGCAAAAAGTGTAAATTTGATTTATTAATGAAATACATAACTTTGAATACTGGAATATTTCGTATATAAAATTTTACCTACCTACATTTTATTGTAATATTTTATATAATAATAATTAAATAATAATAATTTATTTTATTTTGATAAACTGTACAAATTATTCCAATAAGTCTTAACTTAAAAATAGTCTACAATAACAGGCACCTGAACTAGGATAAACCTTCACTTACCATCAGTTGGACTGTGTGCTAGTTTGTCACCCTAATTCTCTAAAACATATTCTAAATTGAAAGTTATATCTCTAGTACCCGGTTGACCGAGCTTTGCTCGGTAATTTTCGCTCGGTTTTTTTTTGATTCGTGTGTTTTGGAAATTATATTTAGATACAAATTACATACTGATGAAATACGAATAATATTTATTGATCGTAGCGACATAATAGAAAAAAACTGAACTGTTTATTTGATTAAAAAATCATGAGTGCAATTAGTTTAATTTAAATTTTCGTGTTTTTAAAAAATACTAAAAAAAGGGCTCGAAAAAATAGATTTTCACAAAAAAGAAAGGAATTTAAAAAAAAATAAAAAAAAGTCGGTCGGCCGGTCTGGGCTCGAACCATGGTATTACGATTTTGTGACCGCCCAATATACCATTAAGCTATTTGTAATCATTAATAAGCCGTCAAAATTTACCTTCTTATTCTAACGATATTATAGCAGTTTTTCATTGCCTAAAAACACGGACAAAAAGACATTTTCTAAAAATAAATCCTAGCTAGATCGATTTATTGCCCCCGAAACTCCCTGCACACAAAATTTTATGAAAATCGTTGGAGCCGTTTCCGAGATCGCGATTATATAGATATATATATATATATATATATATATATATATATATATATATATATATATATACAAGAATTGCTCGTTTAATAGTATAGGATATAGTGCAAAAAGTGTAAATTTGATTTATTAATGAAATACATAACTTTGAATACTGGAATATTTCGTATATAAAATTTTACCTACCTACATTTTATTGTAATATTTTATATAATAATAATTAAATAATAATAATTTATTTTATTTTGATAAACTGTACAAATTATTCCAATAAGTCTTAACTTAAAAATAGTCTACAATAACAGGCACCTGAACTAGGATAAACCTGTATCTCAGGTGTATGTGCTAAAAGATACATTAACAAATAATTTTTCTGTTTCTTATATAAAATGAATAACGTATTAACTAATAAGGGTTATTTGGGTAAAATACATTATCATTAATTTACTTATATTAATTAACTTAAAACAATCAGCAACTTCTCCGTATCATCGTATGACAAATTTTGTAACCATGTTCGAATTACCTTTTTACAGTCTGCCATTTTTAATGGATATATATACAACATTACATTGACTTGATTATACAATAAAGGGCCGAGGAATGTAAAAAATCTATGCATGAAATAATGCCTTATTCTAATGTTAGTTTCAATTACATTATCTTTGCGCCTTTTATCAGTGACCTCTCTTCTATAAGGCAATCTTAAGTGCTGTTTTAGTAACGTGCTCATAACAAATAACTGGCGCACTGAGAGGACATTATAGGATTTGTATAAGAGATGGGATGGAAATAGAATAGGGCGGAATGTTGCAACTTTTAATATAGCTCTTTGAGCGCGTTTCAGTGGTAGTAGTGTATATAACAACTGCATAAAACATACATTGCCTATATAATATAATTGTAAACTAATTAATTGAAAACTTCCATATTGAAAGCCTCAAATACTTTATTGAAAATGACTTTAAATTGGAAGCAAATTTAATTTACAAAATTAACAAATACAGTTTCGCTGTAACAAATACAATCTCTATGAAATGCAACGAGTTCTTATTTATTAAAAACCATGCCATTTAGCACAACATATAAAAGTCCACTGCTGAACCAAGAGTTTCCTCGTACGATTGCTTCATAGGGTGGATCTTGCCGTACCTAGTTGCCACGCTTGTCAGGAAGTTTTTTTTACATATTTGAGTTGTTACCGGAAAGATGTTCCTGTTCATTACTTGTTTCCGTTTTGCCTCCCTTGCCTCTTGCGACAATATAGCCAGAGGCAACTTCGAAACACCACACGTCAGATCGAAGTGAAATAACCCTCTGATAAACTCATTTTCATTTCTGTTATCGGAGGAAATAAGAATAATTACATTTTGACAATTATACATATCAAAAGTTACATCTATTATTATTATAAAATGTCGGAGAAAATATTTCACCGACTTTTATATGCAAATTCAAGATATTTTTTCAAAGTTTAATTACATTTAATTTTAAAATATATCTGCGTTGAACTATCAGTACATATCAATGTATATCTGCCATTTTGTTAGATAACTTGTTACCATCTTATGGGTAGTGACAAAACCTGTTCCTGTAGAAGTCTTGGGATTTCTAATCAAAATAATGCGTTAAGTAGTTTTCACAGTCCTTTTTTTAACTTTTTTCACCAAAGGAATTGCAGGTTCCTTATGCGGCCTTATAAAAAGGAGTAAGCTCTTTTTTTGAAGCTCCCTAAGTCGTACCGGTCCGGAAAAATCGCCGGCGATAAACGATTCCACAAAGAAGTTCTACGAGGAAGAAAACTCACAGTAGTGGACCACCAAACATCCAGATGGTGAGGATGGTATATCAAATTTTGACGTGATGTGCGTTCATGAAATTTGGCGGCAGTCTTCTCTTGATGTTAACCTACTACTACTCAAAGGATTCTGAAGAGACCGAAATAGGTAAATACCTAAGGGTGCAAGGTTGAGAATATATAGAGGATGCACTAACACTTTCCGACCAAGCTTTCTCAATTTTTGGAGTCTCATTAGTTGTTGGCAGTAAAGATCCGAATAGATGATTTTGCCCGGTGATTAAAGTTCGTAATAAACGATGCCCTCCCAATCCCACTATACACAGTATAACCTTATTGCGTGTTAATTCGGGTTTTGCTACAGTACGTGGAGCTTGAGTATTCTTTGACCATGAACTTTTTCGTACGTTCAGTCAGTGATCAATATTTTCAAAAATGGTTCGATTTCATTACGTTTCAATAGAGAATCGCAACTGAGTACACGATTCATTAGGTCGCTTTCAATGAGCTTGTGTGGTACCCATATATCGAGCATTTTTGTATAGCTTTTTTGTATATAAAATGGATCAAAACAGTTTTGTGGTCAATCCTCAATTCCTAGGCTATATCGTAACTACTAATATGCTGATCTTGCTCCACTTTTTCAAAAATGGCTTCGACTTCATCCGTAAGATGACCAGAGCGAGCTGCATTTTTTTAAATCAAAATTCCTGAACTGAAAACGTTTGAACCAACTTTGCGCTACTCTTACTGACACTTCATTAAATTCATAAAGTCAAAAAATATTTTCACGGCTTTAGTCACATTTTCCCTTTTTTGTAATAAACTTCAGAATGTATCAAATTTCTTTGAAAGATTCATACTGTTACGAGCTTGAGGTTCGTGACAATAAAAATTGCCGATAGAATTACCTAAATTAACACTTTAATTTTGTGTAATAATGACGCTAGCGCCAGATGTCAACTTAGCCGCGCAACAATACATTTAAGCCACATTGATATATTAAAAGGGGAAGATAGGTCACTAAATCAAAGCGCCCGGTCCTACATAACTACGGGATTGCCCGTACTTGGCTCGTTTGTAAGAGCGAGAAAACATGCGTGAGAGACACGATACGCACGTGATGCCCGATTTCGCGATGACGCGATTTCGCTCACACAACTACGACGTTTCCTATTTCTGTCCTTGTCTATCGTTAAATATAATTTTGCGTTTAAGATAACAGATGTGTAAATTTTGGTGCTTGTAGTCGTGCGCCGAGCCCAGGTTTAGTGATTGCGATATTAGCGTGTAACGTATCTTCCCTTTTAATATATCAATGTTAAGCCAGAGATTATTAAACTTATTTCTTTTAAAGGGGCGGCCCTTTGAAAATCAATTATTTTTCAGCTCCCCCAATATTTTATACTCTCCTAAAACTTAAAAACCATTTCATTACTTTAATTAATTTAGTTATGGTGTGCTATATTAGTCGATTCCGGTGTTTAAACTTACGTTATAAACTAGACATTATTACCAGTGAGAGCAAGTAAAACGCAATTTTATAATATTAAGAATATATTTTAATTAAATTAAAAGAATTTTTATAGTAGGTAATCACTGTTAGTTTTAAAACTAATTAAATGAGATCGATGAATTTGATGATTTTTAACAATTTTGTTGATATCAGGTTTGATTTTACTCAAAAACTATCGTAAGTAGTCGCGTTCTGTAACATGCAAAAAGGATTTCCTTTTTAAGATAGCAGCGTTGTCACAGCGCTAATTCCATTTTCATACACATATATGACGATGGGAATGCTATCAAAATCGTTGAACGATCGACTAAAATCTCGAGTACAACTGCGGGATCGACTTTTGTAGCGAAAACTTTTCATAGGTATTTTTGAATTTGATTTTGATTTCCTCGTTCGTTGTCAGTTCTATAAGTTCTTCTTCCAGTTGGGGTAATACTGCTATGTTGACATTTGAATAAGAATCTAACACCCAGTCTGGTATTTCCCATTTCAAAAAGTCCTGGAATCTTTCGATGAAATCACTGTGGAGATTTTTCAAATGTTGGAAGTAGAAAAGCAAGTTGTCATTGTTGAGGATACTGATAAATTGGGTAAATTACGGAACTCACATCTACCGATATTCTTCTTGTGTAAGAGCAGCTTAGCTACAAAAGCAGCGATGACATACTTGAATAGTCGAACATTATTATACCTTATGCTATTACAGCAGACAGAGACCGTTGTTTTTCTAGCGGACGCAGACACCTTGAACCTCTTAATCAAGCGTGGAAGACGGTGTTTTCCACACTCTGCTTTGGTTTTTCGTCGCAGGGTCAAATTGGTATACCCACGTTTCATCTATGGTTACGAAACAAGCGCAAAAATAATTTGTATTTTCTTCAATTTTTGCTAAATTTAGCTTTAAAATATTAACTCTTGCTTTCTTTTGGGAGTCTGTTAACATTCGAGGAACCCACCGCGTGGCCACCTTTTTGAGTGAGTTAAATTAAACTGAATTGTTCCAAACGAAAGATTTAGTAATTAGTACTAGTACTTTTACTAAATAATGCGCCGATCTACCTTAACCATTTCTTTGATTTTACCAGCTATTTAATAACTTTGCTGTTAGTCTGTCGTTCTGCCTGTCTGTTGGTCCTTTTTTTTGTAAAAGAAATTAAAAACAAATCTCTTGTTTTTAACGTTTTAATGTTTTCGCCTAGCGGCCGTTTTTGGTCGCCTGTACTCGTAAAGTGTCGTTATTGCAGGCATTTCCGCCTCGTTAAATTCATCGCACCAATATGCCACTGTAGAATAAGACGGAACGTTGTATCCCAATGTAAAAGGAAAAGAAAAGGCAGGCAGAAATATTCAATAATCTCACGTAATTTGTTTCTTCATTTTGCATACGAATAAAATTCCCGCCAAATGTGAAGTTTCAAAATACAAGTTTCTTTATTTCGTTTTTTTGTGGCATTGGCTACTAACGAATTTCGAAGAAAATAAAACGCGTTTATGTAACGTATTAATAAGTATTCCATTCCGAAAACTTATTAATCAGCCTTTTATACGTGGTAAAGCCACGTTGCAGCTATATTATAGTTGTAGCACGAATGGGTCGGCTCGACAGGGAGAGGATCACGCTCTCTAAGAATATCAGCGTAAAATAGCAGCTTAATACTGCTGTCTTTCGCATTCCATCTTAGTCCTCAGGAGTGACAACGCGGCTGCGTTTTAATCCAAATGTAGATGTCTATGGGCCATAGCACCCACTTACCATCAGGCGGACTGTGTGCTCGTTTGTCGCCTTTTGTTGCTTTTTGTTACTGATAGCCGCGGTTTCGTCCGCATTGCTAGATATATTAACAAAGTTTACGTAAGTACGAAGGAAAAGGATCGCAAGCAAAAATATACTTTAATTACAAATTTTTTTTGCAAACGATGTTATTCGTTGCTCCGTTTGTAGCTAAAATATATAAATAATCTGGGTTAGTAACCCACAGTCGACCGTGTGAAAAACAGCTAACTATAACAATATATGTACAGCGAAGTTATCAGGAAAGTTATAGTTGAATTTATATTTATTATTTATTTATTTATTTCACAATTTATGTACACACAAGTTAGGGAGAGGACACATCATAATAAAAAGTTTGTACAAAGGCTCTACTTATCTCACAATGAAATTTCTTCCAGTAGGCCAGTTTCAAACACATATGATTACTAAATGATTATAAGGTGTGCACTTTGTTATTTTACAACACATATGGGTATAAGATAAATATATACGTTAACTCAAATACTTACATACACACACACTATATATATTATATATATATATATATATATATATATATATTATATATATATATATATATATATATATATATATATATGTACAAATACATGAATATATTCATATTTAAACAAACATTAATACATACATAAATACTAAATATAATATAAAGTCATAATTAAATATATAAACATATATACACACTCACACACACATAAATACATATATGTACATGCATATATTTGTAACAGTATAGTACATATCAGAGATTTGAGACTTACACAGAAGACAGCGATAATTAATGTTCTTTCACTCGTTTTTTGAATAATGTCACTGTTTTGATTTCTCGAATGTCAGTAGGAAGCGAATTCCAGAGTCTTACTGCTTGTACGGAGAATGAACGGGAATATGAATGAGTATTAAAGGATGGGAATTTTAAGAGAGTTTTAAGGTGAGATCTACAAACTGTATCTGGGGATTTAAGAAAGGTAAATCGATTTCGGAGGTATGTAGGGAAATGTGGGCTGTGGAGGATGTTGAAAAGGAGACAAAGGATACGAGTGTTCCTGCGAAATCGGATCGGGAGCCACTTGAGTTGCTTTCTATATTTAGAGACGTGGTCAAACTTCTTAAGTCCGAAGATATACCGAATGCAAAGTTTTTGTAATCGCTCAAGTTTGTTTAATTGCTCCTCTGTGGCATCCAAAAACCAGACATCAGCGTAATCTAAGATAGGCAAAATAAGGGTTTGAACAAGAGAGATTTTCGTTGATAAGGGTAAAAAACTTTGAAGACGTTTTAATGAGTGGAAAGCATAATAAACTTTTCTACCTAAGTCCATTATGTGAGGACTCTATGACAACCTATTGTCAATAATTAAGCCCAAGTTCTTCACAGATTCAGTATAAGTAATTGATGTGCCATTGATAGTCACATCTGGCAGGGTGCATTTATCAATTAAGCTACTAGTATATCTGCTACTTACTATTATTGCTTGAGACTTACTTGGATTAATAGTTATACCACGTGATCTGGACCAACGACTAATTCTCTTCAAGTCATCATTCAGTGCTTCTATCGCCAATTTAGCTTCAGATGTCACAAAGTGACGGTAAAGCTGCAAATCGTCTGCATAAAGATGGAAGTTGGAGGATATTATTTTTGTTATAGAATTAATAAAAACGGTGAAGAGCAAAGGAGACAATACGCCACCCTGGGGTACACCCGTGATAAGATTACACCAGTTGGAATAAGTGTCATTGGAACGGATACATTGTGAGCGACCCCGAAGGTAGGAATCAAACCAGAGAATGGCCGAAGGTGAAACATTAATAGACTGAAGAATTTTTAAGAGGATATCAAAGTCAACAGAATTAAAGGCACTGCTGAAATCTAATAAAACGAGTACGGTTAATTGTTTTTGATCTATGGCTCTACGGATATCATCAGTTACCTGAAGAAGAGCAGTTGTTGTACTATGACCGGGCCGGAATCCAGATTGAAATATACTTAAAATATTGTTAGAATTAAGGTAAGAAGACAATTGATTGTGAACAATATGTTCAAGTACTTTATATATTTGTAACAGTTAACACGGCAAGAAAACACACATCGTGCGTATAAAAATTGTTGTTCCTTAAAACCTTAATAACCTTATATTACATGAAGATATCGCATTTTTTTTAAATAAGGGACAAGTGTCTAAGAAATAAAACTTAGAAAACCTAATTGAAAACTACCCAGTAGTTTTTCCGTGATGAGCGCACAACTGCAAACCTCCATCATTTTATTTATATAGATAGATTGTAGAAATTAGCATTACACACTTACATAATATTAATTAATTTGTAAACTGCACCTTACCAAAGGCAAAACTCCGTTGGTGATAAGTGATCGTTCAAGGTTTAAAGCTGATTGATATGCCTATAGCTGTTTTTAAGTGTTTTTTTTGAAACATTAGTATGCCACCTTAATTTCCTTTTATATGTTCAATATTATATTGCCTTTGTATTTTGCTTACACAAACAAGTATAATGTTTTATTTTATTAATTTATATATTTTATTTAAACTTCTATGCACAAAATAATACATATGGCGGAATTAATACCTTAGGGCATTCTCTCCCAGCCAACCATTAGGACAAATAGAGATAGATATCAATAATTAAATTATTGTAATAATAAAAAGCCGAATTTTATTTAACTGTACTCTATAACTAACTATTAACGTTTATTTACTAAAATTTTGGACTTTAAATGTTTTATTAGGTAGTAGTGGAGCAATATATATAAAGTTATATTGATTTTATTTATTTATATTGCAGATATGTACCTATATTATCAATAAAATTTTTACATTGTTCAAGCTTGAATAGTTTCAATAAATAATCTTAAGAGGATAAGCAGATTACAATAACTACATCAAATTTCGTATCCTTCAAATTCGATACCTAATTTCTAACTCAGTTTCCTTTACACTCGATACATCACGGAGAGAAAGTTTGTAACTGGAGTTGATTCAATTATTCCACGTATTTTTTAGATCTATCTAGTAAAAGTAGACGGTGTTTTTATTCCGATTTTGATAAGACAAATATGGTATACCATACCATCGAATACAGTCCACCTGATGGTAAGTGAATGCTGTGGCCTATAGATGTCCACATTTATACACAATTAAGAATCAAAATTCAAATGCGTTGTGACACCTAGGGACTAAGATGGAATGCCTGGTTTTCAGTAAAAAGGGGAGACCCTTTTAAAAAAGGTGTTCGGTTCTTCACACTCACCATACGAAACACAGCATCATTAAGTTGCTACTGTAAGCTGGTATTTTGTGAGAGTGTGGTCCTATCCCGGTAAAGTCAACCCATTGGTGCTACACAACCATAATATAGCTGCAGAGTGGCTTTACCACGGTAAAACAGCGGTTAGAATCTTCATTTCTACATTTAGAATCAATTAAGAATCAGATGAAATGCCTCGTTTCCAGTAAAAAGGGTCTCCGGTCTTCTACACCTGACTCTTATTAGCGTTCATATAATTTTGAATAGTCTTGCTATTAGCAAAGAATATTTAAACGATTACGAAGAGGAGATAAGATTTAATAATTTCTGTACATATACTGCGAATAACGACTGAATAGCTGTTGCTATCGCTAGTACTAACAACATTTAAAGTAAAAGTAAAGTAAAGTACGTACAGCCTATATTCGTCACACTACTGGGCACAGGCCTCCGCTCATTTCTGAGAGGGTTATGGGGCAAGGAATTGTCCGCCGCGCTGCCCCAATATGTGTTAGCGAACTTCACATGTCTTCGAAATATATTTTTTTCTTATTTCTCTGACATGCAGGTTTCCTCACGATGTTTTCCTTCACCGCCAAGCACGTGGTAAATCAGCACCTAAAATTGCAATTAACAATTTCATTGGTGCCGGCGGGGATCGAACCCGGTTTGCTCGCGTACTGTGAAATTTACAGTGGGCGCTAACCATCTGAGCTACCACGGCTCTAACAACATTTACACACTCTTAAATCATGTAATTTGTGTATATTTTGCAATCCTTAATTAGTTTCGTCTGTATAGAGATTTTTACATAATTCTTTTTTCTTCACCCATTTTTATTTTTTTAGAAATTAAACTGGAATCTGGATAAATCGAATTTCAAGGGAAATTTCGAGTTAGATCTAAAAAAATCGAAATAATGAGTTATCGATTGAATGAGAATTCCGACATACAAAGGATTTAATAAAATTTTAGAAAGGCGCAAGTTTTAAGTGTATTTTTCAAGTTGCAGAGTTATAGTTAAATAAAAATTCGACTTCATTCGGAAAAATATCGTTAATTCGCATTGAGATGTCGTTTTCTCTTCATGCTACGTTTTATTTCGTAGACCTAATTTATTTTTTTTCAAAGATTTTAAGCCGTTAGTTTCCGTTTAGTACTCATGATGCTGATAGTTAACTGCCAAATAAGTATTGACCGATAATATGCTTAATTTTAAGCAATGAGTCCAAGCATCAAAAAAACATAAATACGCAGATGTGTTATTATGAACCAAACTCGTTCATGATCATCATTACAGCCCTTTACAAGTCCACTGCTGAACATAGGCCTCCCCCAAGGTATGCCACAAAGCACGGTCCTGAGCCACCTGCATCCATCGACTTCCTGCATGTCTTACCAGGTCGTCACTCCATCTAGGGGGGGGGGGTCGCCCTACACTTCGTCTACCGGTACGAGGCTGACACTCGAGAACCTTTTTTTTCCCCAGCGGTTGTCGGTTCTGCGAGCTATATGGCCAGCCCATTGCCACTTCGGCTTACTAATCCATTGGGCTATGTCGGTCACTCTGGTTCTACTGTGGATATCCTCATTTCTAAGTTTATCACGCAGAGAAACTCCGAGCATAGCCCTCTCCATAGCTCGCTGAGCGACTTTGAGCTTCCTCATACGGCCAGCAGTGACGGACCACGTCTCAGTTCCATATGTCATCACTGGCAACGCGCACTGGTTATACAACTTACTTAATACTACTACTATTTGTCCCAGGTAAACGTACTCGTCAACAACTTCGAGCTTAGTGCTCCCAACAACTACCGGCATAGGTGTGACATGGACATTAAACATGATCTTTGTTTTGTCCATATTCATCTTAAGACCTATCCGTTAGGAGGCACTATTGAGGTCATTGAGCATAGTGCTTAAGTCCTCCAGCGATTCTGCCATAAGGACTATATCGTCGGCAAATCGAAGGTGAGCGATGTACTCGCCATTGATGTTAATACTGTATCCTTTCCAGTCCAGTAGCTTGAAAACGTCTTCCAACGTAGGGGTGAAGAGTTTCGGGGATATAACGTCATCCTGTCTTACACCTCTCTGCAGTTGGATAGGTTTTGAACTCTGTTTCTGTATTCGGATAGCCATCGTAGCCCTACTGTACAAACACTTCAGCACTTCGATATACCGACAGTCAACTTGGCACTGCTGAAGGGACTGTAGCACCGCCCGAATTTCGACGGAATCAAAGGCTTTCTCATAGTCCACATACGCCAGGCAAAGTGGCAGATTGTACTCTTCGAACTTTTTGGCGAAGAGTATGTATGTGGTCTATGGTACTAAAGCCTTTTCGGAAACCGGCTTGTTCGGGAGGCTAGAAGTCGTTGAGTCTGCGTGCGAGATGATTCGTAATGATTCTTGAAAACAGCACGTAGACGCGGCTCAGAAGCGATATCGGTCTGTAGTTCTTTAAGAGGGCGTTGTCACCTTTCTTGAAGAACAAGACCACCGCACTTCTGCTCCACGCCTCCGCAGTAGTGCCACTATGGAGGACGGAATTAAAGAGCCTCTGAAGGACGTCAAGTACCGGTTTTCCACCCGCTTTCAGAAGCTCCGCTGTAATTCCATCCTCGCCCGGGGACTTGCCATTTTTAAGGTGCTGGAGAGCCATTCTAATATCGCTCAGACTGATGTCCGGGATATCATCGGAATAGTGTCGGATAAGACCCGCTCTTGGATCGTTACTCACACTTGCGTGTGGCTCCAACGATGATGTGTACAGCTGCCCATAGAATCTCTCAATCTCACTCAGAATCTTAGGTGTCCCGGAAACGATGCTGCCACACTCAGTCTTCAGCTTTAACAGTTGGTTCTTACTGGCAGACAGATCTCTGGCAAAGACTTTGGAGCCCTGGTTCCGCTCAATCGCTTCTTCAATACGAGCAGTATTAAATTTGCGTAAGTCTTGCCGCATGCATTTGGAGATCTGACTGTTCAGTTGCCTGTATGCTGTAAAATCTGTTGACTATTGCAGCCTCATCTCCCGTATAACAGCCATGAGATTAAGAGTGTAATCGGAGAGTTTTTATGTTCTTCTGCGGTGGGTCTTGCAGAACTTAGCTCCGACCGCATGGACAGTTTCTATGAGCTTGTCATTCATATTGTCCACTGCATTGCAATCTTCTAGGCACTGAAAGCGGTTACGTAACTCGAGCTGAAAGGTTTCGGGATTCTGGACCAGAACACGAGGGGGACGGTGCGTTGACTTCATTACACGAGACCTCTCCAACTTAGCGTTTAGGTTCAGTGTGCCTCTAACCATTCGGTGATCGCTGCCAGTTTTCACCCTTGCGATCACTGAGACATCACTGAGCAGTTGGCGTCTGATCGTCATAATGAAGTCAATCTCATTTTTGTCGAACCGTCGGGGCTTGACCAAGTCCACTTCCTGTGGGGCCGCTTCTGGAAGAAAGAGTTCATCATAAAGAGTCCCTCTTTCTAGATGAAGTCGGCCAGCTCTGCTGGCCCCTACGGTTCCGTTGCTCTACTCCAAATTTCCCTAACTTCAGCTCACCACTTTCTCTTGTGCCTAGTTTTACGTTGAAGTCTCCCATCAAGACCGTGTAGTGGGTTTTGGAGGAATGCATGGCTCTAGAAATATCTTCATACATTTCCTCCACCTCCTCATCGGGATGTGCCGAGGTTGGTGCGTAAACCTGTATGACCTTAAGCGAATACCGTTTGGTGATTCTGAGTATCAGGTACGCGACCCTCGTCGACACACTCCAAATCTTTACAACGTTGTTGACGAGAGACTTCTGGACGATAATTCCGACACCTCCTTGGGACAGATGGTCGCCCTCCCGGTGATAAAACAAGTGCCGGACTCGAGGATTACAGTGTCCTCCCCCTCTCTTCGGACCTCGGAAAACCCAATAATATGCCAGCGCAACTTGTCTACCTCTTCTTCCAACTCCAGTATCTTCTCGTCAGTCCTCAGGGTGCATGCGTTATATGTTGCCAGGTCGAGTCGTCGTAGGTGGCAACCGAACCTTCACCATAGATTCTTAGCATCCCCTGCCCCGCCATTACCATGGTCGTCACCGTAGCCAGGAATAGCGGGGCCGCCGGGGACTGGGGCCGTTTGTTTGCGTCGTTATTCATGGGGGGATATTTGCCATAGTTGCCACGCTTGGCGAGCGGGTTGGCAACCGCAGTTTTTTATTATATCATTGTTGTTATCAGGAAGATGCTGCTGCCCATCTCCTGCCTGTCTCCCTTTGTCGCCTCCTACGTCACCCACGGGAAGATATGGGGTAGTGGATATTCTCAACCGCCACTACACGGCTAATGAATGAAATGAACCAAACTATCCTAACATAAAGTATTAGAATGTATAATGAATGTATTCATTCACCGCCTTAGACAATTCAACCTAATGAATGATCTAAGTTCACTGCACACGTACAAAGTACACGCAATAGAACAGAAGCAACAAAAATTCCTCGTGCATTTAATTGTCTAGAGTTCTGGAAATTTCAAGTAAGACGTCTGTGATACTTGAGTGCCCACTTCTAACTATTACATAAACACAGATTATAAATTATTTTTGAGCCCGGTCAATACCTATTTGCATGGGAAAAGGCTTTTGCATAATCTTTTCCCGCGACACCTAACCGTGCACTTCCTAACTATTTTGGGCCTATTTCAGTTCTACAATACTTCTCTAAAGTTCCGAATTATCATGCTTTTAAGCAATGAACTATCTTCATTGCAAAACATAATTCGCTGAAATCAATTGTGGTACTTTCACTACTACGTAAGGCACTACATGTACGTCAAAGGCGATGCACAAGGCAATTTTACTTGTGTTTTATTCAATTTTAAACGATCTCAGGTCGGCTTCTAATATATTAAGGATAACGTTCATTTTCTTTGTTTGACCGACATTCGGGTGGGAGGGAGGAGTAGTTTTCCACAGCACAGGTCCAATATGTTCATGTCCTCTTTTACTGTACAGACTAAAGATTTTTGAAATTCCTTCCTAATTTTATTAAAAATGCAACTAATTAAACTTCCTTTAAAGTATTTCTACGACACGATAACCTGAGAACAATCACTGATTTTTTTTACTTTAAATACTTACTTATTTATTTATTACTTTAAATATTTATTTATTTCTAGGTTCTTACACATATTTATATATTTATTTTAGTAGAGCTCTGCTCAACATCCAATGCGACTGTCGCACTTAGCCGAGTTCAGCTCAACGCTACACACATCATACACCAGCACAACACAATCCTGGAGTGCTCTAATTTACAACGCTTTACTCGATTGATGATTCAAACGCTTGATATAATTTTAATGAATTATTACGAGAGTAGTTATTGAAAATCTTTTAAGCTTTACCATTGGCTTGAAAAAAGAATCTCTGTCGTAGGAAAAACCAGCAAAAAACCCTGGGGTAGGAATACTCCTGGTGTCGATAAAGGGGTTGAGATGCTTTTATAAGGTAATATAATATATGTATTACCTTAGTATTATAACATCTGCAAAACTGAAAAAGAAAGTCATGGATGGATGTTTACTACCTTGCTTGTCATACGGATCACAAACCTGGATCTACAACAAAAATGTGACAGACAGAATACAAAAGACGCAGCGCGCTATGGAAAGGTGCATCTTGAATATTAGGCTGAAGGATAAAATAAAATCAGAAAACGTAAGGAAAATATGCTGGAAACGACTGGACAAAGAAAGCAAAGAAGAAAAGAATCTAGAAACTGTTGGAGGAGGCCGATACCCGCCAGGGGCCTTAACTATACAAATTTGCATAACATATTAATATGTATAATGTTAGTACAATCCAAATTTAATTTAGTTTAAAACTCTGTAAGTTAAGGAATATAAAGAAGCTTATTATTATTATTAAAACATCAACGTATTGTTTTAATTAGAAAAATAATTAAAACACATGGACGTAAAGTAGATCGACGTCCCTCTAAAATAAATATAATATTTTACACTCATACACTCGTCTAGGATGACGCACCATTAGCAAAATGACATTAATTATATAGGTACCGAACATCAAACGCCGTCGTAAAACAACTTACCTACATGCGCAAAGTGTTTTTAAATCAGATTTATAAAAATATTTTCCCGCGCAAATGAATAATATCATTTAAACTTGTGATCAGAACAGGTTTGAATCGGTATGAACTCGCACCTGCGAGCTGACTTGCGTCAGCTATTATGCTGCATTCACAAAATTCACTTCTCATTACTAATTTTAAGTTCAAATATTTAAAAAAATAATTGCTGCATAATCGCTTCTGAAGTCAGTTCTAACTTTGTCAAGATACTTCCATTTGAGATCGAGCAGCAGAGCACTATACCTACTAACTATAGCTTCAGCATCAAACCTGGATATGTTGGTTTCGCAATGTTCAGACTAAACTGTAACACTTAACAACACATTAGACTACAAGGAGCAATATATTATCTTTTATTTGTAACACGTAAAATTAACTACTTATATTTACACCACTTTTTAATTACATAATATTTTTGAAATATGTTCATTCAACGCGACATAATCCGTAAATACTAATTTTATTCAAATAGAAATTGAAAGGTGTCTTTTTGGTATATCGCAAAGCTATTTGAATTTAAAAAGTAGAGCCCTGTTAATCATATTTCGCATGAACTATTGAATTACAACTTTACTCGACCTGCATTTATTTCTACAGAATGCAAAACAATAATTCAACTGATATGATGAAACTTTTTTTGATCTGATGATGATAAGGACCTTTGATAAATATCGAACAAAAATTATTTAACTTTAAGCATAAACAGCGTTAATTTTAGAAACTTTTAATTTTAACAATCTTATATAAAAAGGAACATTAAAATGCAATAAAAATGTATTTACGAATTACGCATCCGTACTTTATCATTACTAAACACTGATTAAAAAAATAATGCTCATTACAATGCTTATCAAATATAATTGTCACTTACTTTAACAAGTTGATGTAATCACAATATCTATTTACGCTACATATTTCTACGTAAACGATTGCAGAATTTTTTTCTCCGCGATTTGTAAGGAGTTTTCTTTACTTCATAACTTTAAGATTATTACAGCATTTTGACAATTATAAATTAAGAAATGTACTTATAATTATATTCGTTAAATAATCACATTTACCACATACATTGTATAAACTAATAAAATATCACAGGTTTATAACAAAGGAGTAATTAGTATGCAAAACTACAAACATGTTTTCTAAAACATTTCTTATATTCATCTCGAAATATTCTAATGTAGAAAACGGTTTAATAACAATTTACATACTATAATATAGCTTAAGAGCCAGTAGGCGGCAGACTTATACGGTATTTCAATAGGTTTCACATTTTTTTCAGTTAATCGCCTATACCTGAGGTACTTACATGAAATGGGGACTCTTAAGTTTGAGCGGCGGTCGATATAGAGACGCTCAGGTGTTAAAGGTGTAAAATATGACCAAAAGAAAACGTGATAGCAATAATTCTGCCGCTTTGACATCTTGAAATATTCAATAAACGTTACCGAAAAATAACATTGGCAGATACCTGTGATGGTCTTAAGGTGACATGGCAGACAGCTTGAAAAGTACAAATTTTTATTAATAATTTACGCTATTTCAATAAAGTTGCAATTCATATATATTGTTGGTAATATTATTTGACAGACCTGTATAATTTTTATGGCAGATGGCAGGCGCTTACTATAGCACTCGCTCTAATCCAGTCGTTATATTAATTTAAAAAAAATTATTACATTCATTGAAATTTAATGCTATCGTTTCATATTGATTGCAAATAATAATAATTACGGCTTATAAAAATAATAAATGTCTGATTGTAAAAATAAAAAAATTAAGTATACCGAATCTGCCTTATAAACACATATTATTTTAAAATAATTGGTCACTCATGTTTCCATAAATTTCGTTATACCATGGATAGGTACTTAGACTTCGTCAAAATGATTATTTTACTAAAACAATAATTCAATTAAAAAAAACTTGCAATAACAGTCATACTATTTATTAATAACTTCTCTCCCAACGCATATAACGTTAAATACTATAATAATAAAAAACTAATTTGTAGTCGTGACGTAAATTAAGTGATTTTTTTAAATAAAACTAACTATACTAGTTAAAATTTTCTTGTATTTTTCCTGAATGGCTATGAGTTCCACAATGACCCATTTCAAGGCCGGATACCCTGTATAATGAATCGAAAACAGTTCAATAACTAAAGTATTCTATGATGTACGCCGAAAAAGGACGATAAAAATATTATAGCTTAAGAGTGTATAGCAAACCTGAGCAGACTAGCACCCACAAGTTGCACCGGTTGACAAGTACAGATTTGACCACCTCAGCAAGAAAGTGACAACTTGTCACAAGATGCTGCCATAAGCAGAGTCCTTTTAGCGAACATGACATTATCATCAAACACTGAGATGTATTTCTGAAAAAAAGTTTATTGAACACACTTGCAATTTCCCATGGAATCACTTACAATGTTTTCCTAAAAATCTATCTATGCAACCACCTATGTATTCTATTAACTAATAGTTAAGTCATAAACACTTTTAATGTGATTTTTGAATTTTCTTTTGGTACACACACACACACACACACACACACACACACACATATATATATATATATATATATATATATATATATATATATATATATATATATATATATATATATATATGTAAATTGCAGCATCTATAATAATACGTAAATTATAAATAAAAATTTGTGTTTTTCAAGCTTTCTGCCATGACCTTGAGATCACAGGCCAATGTTATTTTTCGGTAACTTTTATTGAATATTTCAAGATATCAAAGCGGCAGACTTATTGCTATCACGTTTTTTTGGTCATTTTTTTACACCTTTAACACCTGACCATCTTTTTCCCCCTTTCATGTACCTCAGATATATAGGTGATTAACTAAAAAAAATGTTAAGCTTATTGAAATACCGTAAGTCTGCCGCCCACTGGCTCTTAAGCTAATAAACTTTAACATTAAGCCGATATAACAATGTCATAAATAAAACCTCAATTTGACATCTTTAAAGTAAAATTGAAGAGCTATATCAACGCGCGACGCATCACAGTCTTTCAAAGGCGAAATAACAGGGGCTTCTTTCCACTTCTGCTGTTGTAATTACATTAATAATGATAACACCAAAATATATTAATCGTGCAAACCAAAAGCAATACTGCGTATCTTGTTGTGATATAGTGCAACCTCTCCTGAACGCGACCTATTATGCCTATAAAAAATTGTCACAACGGATTATCACGATACTTATTCAGACTCATACAATGACTTTAACGGAATTATTGAATGATTACTATTTCAATGTTTTTTTTTTAAATTTCTATAGCCTTGAGAATTATCCTTGGTAGGGATAGGTGTTCCTGTGCTAAGATTTGTGGTTTGCGAGTTTTTATCGATCTTTTTTTGTCATATATAAAAGAGATTACATTCACAATACACTTCTGAACCTTCTAGAGGGATTATAGACTTGGTGAGGGAAGAACTATGGAATATTCTTGGACGGCTTGTGTGTTTTCTATGGATGCTCGATTCATGTAGCAGTTCGCTTCAATGGTCCCGGATGGCATACTTTGAAAGTCGCGTATCGTGCTTTTATTGGAACTTAATCTTTTAAATTTTTAAATCATGTTTAAAAGTTCTTTGACATTGTGTTTATATTCTATTTATAACTGCATAATAGGAGCATTTAAATGTATCCTGCACATGCTATATTGTATGTTGTCATAGATTTTGCTCCCATCAGAAATGAGGGGAGGCCTGTGGCCAGCAGTGGGACGTATAAAGGCTGTAACTTTACTACTTTATATAGTATTTACTCAGTTTAACACGTAGTACATAAACGGTGAATAATAATTATTAAATAAATATAATTTCCGCATATTATTGTCGTACGATAGTTCAAATTATCGCGTAGGTATTGTAAAAGGTACAGAGGGAAACTGAATGAGATGGGTAGGAGCAGCAGGAGCATCCTGATAACTCAAAATAGTACAAAGCTGCGGCTGCCAACCCGCCAGCCAAGCGTGGCAACTTTGGCAAATGTAATGTAACGTGTGACGAGGCCTGTGTTCAGAAAGGGGATTTTGTAGCCTATACTTAATGTACATTTTGTGACGATGATGATGAAACAGTGAAAATAATTTTCAGCTTACTTTTCCTTGTTTTGATATCCTATGAAAAATGAAAAAGCATATACAAAAAATCAATAGAAGACAATGCAATTAAAACCAGTTAGGTATTAGTGATATCTAGATATTATTTCTTAATAAATCGTTATTCTACATACATTTATTTCTATTTTAATTTTTCAGAATTAAATAAATATGTCAAAACGTTGACTTAAATTTTAAATTTTGTTTTCATGGCTTATGTGTTATGTGTGTTTGCTTATGTTTGTTGCTTCGACTGTTTTGTATTCCATTTTGTACAGCTCCTACTATTGCTGCACCTTGGAAAAACGTATTCTGAAAAAAAACTTATATTAATTATACCGTAGTTAAAAAAAATACTGTAAATAATTCAAAACTTTTAACTCTTATTTAATAGGTAAGTAGACACTTGGTAAAAAATTAGTATAAAAGTACAGTGCGTAATACTTTTGCACAAGTTTGTATGTTTCGTTAGTATTCTACGAAACGCCGTGTTCTATAAACAACTTTAATATATCAAACTAAGAATACATACCAACCCATCTTTTAATTTATGTGTCCAGGGTTTGCGTGTTGTAGTTGAAACTGTGGGAGGTATACCTGGAGACACATTACATAATATAGTCGATATTTGGGAGCATATTGCTAAAACGACAAAAATTAAAGTAATTTTCATTACGACGTCTTGTTGCTGCTTGGTGAATGATGACAAATTAATCTCTAATAATTCTTATTGAGGTTTTATACTCAGTTGGAAATAAGGAAAATGTAAAGAATAATTCAGAAGTACTTTGTCGGAACTTGTGACAGGTTTATCATACTTTTTGACGTATTTACCCGGCACGTGGCTTGAGTAATAATTACTATTGTCATTAATTATTATTGAGTGATATGCGCATTTATAGATATTCTTTTGCCTATTCTAAACTATTCAGTATTATTGTTTGCAGTTTTCAGCAAGCGCGTGCAAAGATGATAACATGTATTTTCCAGAGGGTTTTTTTTCTGTATCAAAGGAAGACGATGAAATATTTTTTTATGGAATTATTTATCTTCCCGCACAATTATTTTCAATATTGTTCAAATTATACTACCTACTTAAGGCTTTCGGCATATTTAAAAATTATAATATAAGAAAATACCCTACCTGGTAAAAGTAAATTTTTTATAAATGTCTTTCTAAAGTAAAAAAAAAACATTACAAAAAAATGAAGGAGGCAAATATGGGCTTTTGGATTTTATGGATGGATGTAATATACTTGAAGTTCATCATGGAATTTTATTTCATATGGTATTTCAAAGCTAAAAATTTCTCATTCGTAGAAAAATTAGTATATTTAAAAAAATAAATAAAACAACAGATACTTGTACAAAAGTTGCAACGTTTTCGAGAAAGAATTTTAGTGTTGAATAATTTATACATATTTATCCTCATTGTCAATTAAATCAGGAATGTCTAGAACAGGTAAATGAAATTGTATACTTGGGGAGTGCTTTCAGCCGGGATGGAAGATGTGATTTAGATGTGGATAGGCGTGTCGCTGCCGGAAACAAAGTCAATGGTGCCCTGAATGCATTAATAAAAAGGCAAGGCGTGGTGAAGAGTGCACGCCTTGCAATACATAACGCAGTGTTGGTACCGACTTTGTTATATGGCAGCGAAACCTGGGTATGCCAGAAGAAGCATAAAAGCAAGTTGAATGCAGTGGAGATGCGATCTCTTCGTAAAATGTGTGGCGTTACCATAGCCGACCGAAAGCGAAACGAAGAGATTCGCAATATGGCAGGATTGAAAGATGACCTTATCACAAAAATTGATAGGGGCGTACTCCAATGGTTTGGACACGTTGAACGAATGAGTGAAGACCGAATGGTGAAGAAAATATATAGAGCGAAAGTAAATATTAAAAGGTGTCGAGGTAGACCGAGACTAACTTTCGAAGACCATGTGAGCAAATTGCTCGAAGAGGGGAGGGTCAAGAGTACTCGGATACCTAGACGTGCATGTATGAAGAAGTTAATGAACCTGAAAGAAGCGAAAGAGGTATGTAAGGATCGTGACACTTGGCGATCTGTTCTCTCTGGCTACCCCGTTAGGGATTGTGCGTGACGATAAGTAAGTAAGTAAGTAAGTATTGTAGCGAATGCGATACATCAAAGAAAAGCAATGAGATAGAGAAATAATTATGGATAAAATAAGGAAAGCAATAAAAGGCGTGATATAGGTTAAGAAGAGGGTAAGTTAAAAGGACATTAAACACTGTGAAAAATAATACAAATCTTGAAATTATTTTAAACTGCACGGATTTTACTTATTCAATTAGGATGCGTACAAGGGAACTGAACGCAACCGCTCCCAGGTGCCAGCCATATAATATCCCTACCTCACTTCATTAACGAAGGAAATATATAAAAACCAGCCATAATTAATTTTACGTTTTAGCGACATTGCTGTTTTTATGTTGATCGATTGAACGATAGTTTAATACGTGGTAGAGCCACGCGCAGCTATATTATAGCTGTATCACGATTGGGTCGCGGTCACGGTAGGCTCGACCGGTGTAGGAGCAGGTTCTCACAGAATACCTGCATATAAGGCCAGTTAAATGCTGCTGTGTTTCGTATGGTGAATGTGAAGAACTGGAGACCCTTTTTACAGAAAACGAGGCATTCCGTCTTAGTCCTCACGGGTGACAACGTAGGATAAATGTACATGTCTATGGGACACAGTATCCACTTACTATCAGGTGAACTGTGTACTCGTTTGTCATCCTATACTATAAAAAAATCAAGTATGTACCCGTTTTTTGTTATCAAAATACAATAGTCTTTTTGTAATGAAGTAAAACCTGACTTTTGTTTAGACCACAGGATAGAGAATTTTGTATAGATTTTATAATGCCAAATTTCTTCCTAGAAAAGTAGTCTCTAAATATAAGTTTTAATGGTTTTAAGTACCTACTGTGGGTGGGTGCAGTCGCACGCGACCGCTCGGGACTTGACGGACGCATATGACTGCGTGGGATTTTTATGGGGATTGAAGGGTTAAACGTAGAATATTAAATGTATTGAACAAAGTATTAATTCATAAAATTGTTCAAAACGAAAGAAGAAGAGAAGAGAGAAAGAGAGAAAGAAAATGTGCGCACGCACTGCTCTCTCTTGCTTATATCCCCCACTCAACTTCCATTCACCTTTCCCGATTTCACCTTTCATAACGCTTTAGTCACGCGTTCGCCAGCTTACTCCCTAAGTCAAGGGTGTGTAAAGAAGTTTTACTTCAATAAATTTATAAAATAACATTTTCTAAAATTGTTAACTTTGTTCTAAAACTAACAAAGAAGAAAAATAGAGCGGATTTCACGTTAGCGTGAGCGTGCGTTCATAACAAATGAAGTAAAAACCCAAGACCCATGCTCAATACATCATCATAAAGAGTAAATAGGTTTTACAATATACCATCATATATTGTAGGATGACTTACTCGCGTACACATATGATTCTAAAATCATTTGCAACCAACAACAATTTTAAAGAGCCAATTTACACCACCCGTGGTGTAAATTCAGCAGCGAACTTCTACTAACTAAAAAAAAGAAAGAAAGAAGAAAGAAATATGCACGAGTGTGAGCCAAGAAATCGAGCATGGTTTCGGCATCACTTGAAATGTACGAAACGCTCCGTATATCTTCCTGTGTTAGTCAGAGACTTTGTTATGATGGTAAAACCAAACTTGAGTTAGATAATTGCACCTTTAACCCGAACAGGAAAATCTTTGTTTTTGCAAGTGATTATATATACGCTACTCAAACAAGTTCAAGCATCACTTCGCCAACGCTTTCAGAGCTAACGCTTGTGGTATAATTGTACAGTAATTGAAATAAAAGTAAAAAGAAAACAACATGAAACTGTCGACTCTGCTTATGATGGTGATGGCGCTGCTCGCGCTGTTTGTCCACGGTAACAGTGCGGCGCCGAAAGTCAATGTTAACGCCATCAGGAAAGGAGGTCATGCCATTGTAAGTTTTCTTTTTATATATTCGTCTTACATTTGTTTTTATATATTAATTTTGTTTTAAATACGTGAGTAAAAATGTGAATAATGAGTAAAACAAACGATATTTTATTAGAATATTTATTTTTGACATTTTGTAAATAGGTACCATTGATATAACAACACAAAATTATATTAGAATAAAAACATTAATATACCTATAACTTTGATACAAACTTCAAGAAAAGGGCTAACTCCTTTCTAAAAGCCTGCAATTCCCCTGGTGTTGCGGTTGTACATGGGCGGCGGTAGTCACTTAACAACAGGTGAACCGTATGCTCGTTTGCTTCCTCTTCTATATAAAAAAAAACTTATTTCCCGATTACTTAAATTTATTTCTCTTTCAGAAAAAAGGTCTTGGCGTGATTTCGGCGGCGGGGACAGCACATGAAATATACAGCCAAGTACGAAACAGGCACAACTAACTTTGCTTTTTTAATATTATTTTAAATGCCATGTTTACTAAATGATTATACATATTTAATAAATTACATTAGTTTTACTTTGATTTTTATTTAAATATTTATTGTAAAGTGCTTAAAATTTTTGTTTGTATTCTATAAAATGTGTTATTAATGTGTTTAAATACTTTCACTTTCAATTCGTGATAGCTTTTACGCCGTCATTTAAGGTTTAATCGGACGAACAAAAAAGATAGACGTAACATTGTTAAATACCGATACGAAACAATTTTCATAAACTCATTTAAGCATCATTTGAGATTGTTTTGTATAATTCGTTAACATCCTGCTTGTGATGAGTAAAGTCGGTCTTGGTCTTGCGACTTTGCAAACATCATGGTGTTTACCTTGGTCTTGACTAAGGTCATAGATACATTAGCAAGACGAAGACAAAGCCCTAATGAACAAGAACAAGAGAATGCAAGACTAAGACCTAATTACAAGACTAAACTAAAAATTATAACTTCCGTTGTAAGTAGGATATGTGAGAATATTTGTCGAAGGCTACAGTGCATCAATTCGTCAGAAAAAACTAATAAATAAAAAGTATTATATTGTATCATAATAATAAATGATTATTAAAATCAATACGATAAAATTTTTGATTATTGTAAAATAAAGTTTATACTCGTATATACAGACTGTCCCAGAACGTAACGATCAAACGAAAGGGGGTTATAGACTATGGAAGAACTGTTAAAAAAAATTAAGTCCTACCCAGATCGCGTGGTTTAAAAGATAAAGGTTGATTTATAAATTTTCCAGAAAATAACCCCTTGCGTCAATATTTTTGATGCTGCATGTGCAAATGAAAATCGATTTTAAATTTTTTTCTGTTTTGTATAGCCTAATACTTCACAAATTATTTTTCTTGACATTAATCGAACGGACGAATCATTTAAAAAAATATCTAATTGAGAAATTTGCACAAAATATTCCCCCTGCCAGAAAAAAATGATACCACAAAAAGTTGAAATAAAAGCACAAAGTATTTATACCATTTTGAAATCTACATGAACTGCGCCTATATATATGTGTATATATATACACATATATATATATATATATATATATATGTGTATATATATATATATATATATACACATATATATATATATATATATATATATGTGTATATATATATATATATATATATATATATATATATATATATATATATATATATATATATATATATATATATATATATATATACTAGCTGACCCGGCAAACGTTGTTTTGCCATATAAATAATTTCCTAGTAATTTCTAGTGTAGACAAAAAATAGCTTACTTATTGTAAGTATGTATGTATGTTAGAATGTGTATATTGTACGTATGTAAGAATGTGGTATATGCGTGAAATAAGCATGGAGCGCTGTGAACGATGAGGGAATATAAAAATAACAAAAGGCAAACATTATTTTTAACTTATTATAATTTATTCCTTAAAATTATATATCATTAATTAAACAATTACGACAGTAACACTATTAAACAATATCAATCTCTTAATGCTATAGCGTGAACAATATTTTTTGTTAGTCCATCTTTAGCTAACACAAACAAACTGGATGGTTTACCCACTCGAGAGCATGCCACGTATAATTGCCCGTGTGAAAAACATGGTGTTCTCAAATCTAATCCACAAACAGACATCGTTTGACCTTGGGATTTGTTGATAGTCATTGCAAATGCCAATCTAATCGGAAACTGAATACGTTTGAATTGAATTGGCACATCTGTAGGTATAATAGGAATCCGTGGTATGAGTATATTTTCACCTCTGAACTTGCCATTTAAAATCCTGGCTTCGATCACGTTTTGCATTAATTTTTGAATGACTAATCGCGTACCGTTGCACAGCCGGGGCGGGTTCAAATTACGAAGCAAGATAATTGGAGATCCAACCTTTAATTGTAAATTATGCGGTGGCATGCCTGGCAAATCCAGTGAGTTCAAAAACTCTGTAGGAAAATTTACTGCTTCGCTGTCGTCGCAAACTGTATCAATAGATTTATATGATACCAAGTTCCCTGGCAACAACATTTTTATCTTCACATTTGAATTGTCAACGTCTACATTTTTTGCCGCTAAAATCGCTCTTTCTGCAAGCCACTCATGATTTATGTACTGTGTGTGTGCATCGGGAAATATTTGTTCAATGAGAGTATCTTGCGAATCAGCGATTGTTCAGAAATCGGTCGGTAATTTTACGTATCCAGTTTCATCTATAGCAACTTTTCCATCACCGATATCTAAGAGTTGTTTTGAAAATGTTTCAGCGGATGGATCTTGAAGCATTTGAACGCGCATATTTATTTTTAGCTGTAATTTTTCAACATTACGCCACAATGGAGATGATTTTAAGCAAGCGTTGATCTCATCAGCGTATGTTGAACGTGGAATGACTGGAAGTGTTTGTCTGAAATCACCTGAAAGGACCAAAAGAGTTCCGCCAAATAGTTTGTCACTGTTTTTAATATCTTTCAATGTCCTGTTCAACGCCTCAAGTGAATGTTTGTGTGCCATAGTACATTCATCCCAAATAATAATTTTACACCGTTTCAGCACAGTGGCCATGGACGATTCTTTCTTAATGTTGCATACTGCGTCAGGGTTATTCTGAATATTTAGTGGCAGCTTAAATACTGAATGAGCTGTTCTACCTCCATCCAATAAAGTCGCTGCAATGCCCGATGATGCAACGGCCAATGCGATGCCATTATTTGATCGTATTTCAGCAAGAATTAGCGAAATAACGAATGTTTTGCCAGTTCCACCCGGTGCATCCAAAAAGAAGAACCCACCTTGTCCAGCTGAAACTGCGAGCATAATGCGATCATAAATGGTTCTTTGTTCCTCATTCATTAGTGGGACATTGCGGGCAACAATCGCTGCCATTTCTACAGTACTGTACTGCAGTTCACGATTCATTTCAGTATTCATTAAATCAGATGCAGTTCGATTTGGCGAATTCATACCGAAATTACTAAGTGATAAGTTGGCAATGACAATGCAAAGATCCTCAATAGCAATCAATGCTTCATTGTACATTTCGTCGCTGAATGTTATGGTTAGATCGTTGCACCGTATACGATGTTGATGCAATATATCATCAGTCATTGAATCTTTGTGATTTTCCCATAATATCTGTGCTCGGGCTGGGAAACATGTAGTCAACACTATAGCGAATAGTAGACGAATTTGTATTGCTGTACAGTTCAATGCAGCTTCAGCAAGCATGCATTCCCACTGGTTGTCGTCTTCCAGCAAGCCGAGTGCAAGGCATGAATCTTTATACGTTGGATATTGTTGCCCATTCACTTTACGTATATCTTGAAATGATAATGGGCCAGTAACATTAACCAACAACAGTCGAAGATAAAAGCACACCGTGTGTCTTGGATTGACTGTAAATAATCGCCCCAAGGCGTTTGATTTAAATACATTGAGACATGCAGCAACTGGTGAGCCTTGCTTGCGGGGCATCCATGTTTTTGTTTGAGTCCATGTGAAATAGCGTGGTACTTGTGAATAGAGTAATGTTCGTGCAAAGGCACCAAAATCATACGCACGATTACACAATTCAAAAAATGCAGTGAGTGTAGTTTTAGGTGGATTTATTGCACGATCAATCGCTGTCTCGTTCGTGAAAAATACACGCTGACCATTTTCAAGATGGATGGCTAACTGAACAACTGCTGGATCCCGTTCATGAATTGGAAAACCAAAGATACGCCAAGCAGCTTCATTGGAGCTGATGTACCGACCAATTTGGTAGAGCGTTATTTCATCGTTTTTATTCACTGGAGGAGCATTCACATTAGTATTTTCCACTCTAAACACAGCCATATCACTGCCTTTATGGACATACTTGCAAATGTATTTGATGCTCTTCACAGAACTGCAGAACTCAACATTAATATGAGCATTATATGTCTTGCTCAGCAGAGGCGAATATGGCACCACCCAATGATTGTCAATATCAATGTCTGTGTTGATGATATTTTTAATAAATAATTGTCCGCCATTTTCAGGATTTCTTCGACGATATATTGGGTATCCGTCGACATTTGTGACCGTATCATTGGTAAAATCTTTAGGGAAATTTTTAGTACAGTTTCCATCAGCCATGCAAGGCGATGAACTATTAAGAGTACCACATGGACCATGAATCATGTTTGTTGTAACAATATCAAACAGCAGTTGGTCAGTGGATGGATCTGGAATTTCCGCAGAAATGATACTATCGATTTCTTCGGGACGGATTTTGTCGATGAACCAAACCAAAATGTGTGCATGAGGTAATCCTCGCTTTTGCCACTCAACCGAATACATCCAGCAACGTGTGGGACCAAATACATGTGATTTAGTAATGAAACTTATTAAAGACTTCAAGTTTTGTCTGAACACACTTGCTGTAATGTCATGGCGATGTATTGCATTTTGGCCAGGCAGTAGCAAAGATGTAATCTCTGGCCATTTTGGATTACATGTGAACGTGATAAATAAACATGGTCCTCCATATTCGCGCACGAAAGTCAGAGCATCCTGTATATATTCTTGCATATGACGTGGACTGCCTACGTACGATGATGGTAAAATGACATGGTTACCAATTTCGGCGACGTCGGCGTTGTTGTTGATAGCGTCTCGCAAATGAATGTACTCTTCCGCGCGCAGCTTTTGTTGATTATATCGTAAGTATCGTAGTCGTTCGCTCTCAATCTTCGCGTACATGTCGACCATGAATTGTTGACAAAGCTCACGACATCGTAAAATGACGTTGTCCAGGCCACGTCTAATCATTAATCGGTACGCATAATAATCCTTTGAGCTAACGTTCTTGTTTGTTTCAGCTCCTGTAATATTTGTTCATAAAAATTAATTTAAATTTATTACGTTCAACAATTTTATTGTTTTGTTAAATGATTAATGATCAAATTAATAATCAATGAAGTACCTGATACGGGATCTCGTTGTTTTATGTTTATGCAATATCCGTCTTGTCCCTTCCAGAATATTAGTGGATATTGGAGAGCGTCATATGAACGATGTGTGTCAGCAATGAACTGAAGATTATTATTTCTTCTACGAATCACAATTTCTCGTGCAGCTGTACAATCGCCAACCATGATTCCAGCAACATCATCAACGACGGGTGCATTGAATCTACGAATATGCTCTCCAGCTGGTGTTTTATCAGGATTAATGACGATAGCGTGATTATCGCTTTGTAATTGGTGCATATGTGATTTCAATATTTTCAACAACTCGTTGTGCTCGTTCAAAAGAGCATCTAGGTCGCTGACGATGCGCCTGGCATAAAGTGAATCAAGGTTATTATAATCACAACGTGCATTCACGCGATTGGCAAGTGCGCTTCCGGAATCCTCGCCGCCCATAAAGTAGATTTGTAAGAATTTATTTGGTTCGTTTGGCATTGGCAGCAGTGAGCCCATTTTGTGATAAACTTGGCCTCTGATTTTGACTGTAGAATTGGATTGTTGACCATTTGCATTAGTATTTCGAACTATTTCTGTTGCTCCGAACGATGTCATTTGAAAGCATGAATTGAATCTTCGAATTGACTTCAGGAACACGTTAGAATCTGGATCCGTGCCGATAAGTAAGCCGTTCAATGGTTCAGGTGGTGTTTCAATTTCAGGTAGTTGCACTTTTTCAAAATAAAGATTCATAATGATTGATTTTTTGGAAACTATGAAAATCTTAATTGTTCAATTACATTTTTTTAATAAAATTAAATTAAAATTACATATTTATAAGATCAACAACATTTTCGGTATAAATAAAAAAAAGTATACTTACAACACAAAATCCGTTGTTATTGGAAGCTCGTGTCACGTGTTGAGTACTTTTGAGGTTATAAAATCACTTGATTAACTAATCGTGCAAAATACACTCAAAATTGATAATTTAATTATTATTGATAAAATAGGAATGATTAAAAGTTAATATGAGAGTTACACTGAGATAGGAAAATAATAATTGTCAACGTTACTACTACACTTGATGCATAAACAATAATGATGGCCGACAACTGTGTAGGGAGTGAGAAAGAAAGGAGACCGGCTTCGTTCTCATCCCTACTCCGTGCTGTTTACTGGGTCAGAAGTGACACCTGTAGATATCTGGCGGGGATAACTAATTAAATGACGATTGATCAGTTTTCGACCGGAGAGGAAAAATGATTAAATTACTAAAATGGCTATTAAAAAATAAGGGTTGATCGTAGAAGGGTGAAAATTGAGGATTGTGTGTATTTTTGTATGTTGTATCATAAAAAAATAGAAATTAAAAATTTTGTCTAAAAAATAAAAAAAAATTTAGGGGTGGACTACCCCTAACATTTAGGGGGATGAAAAATAGTTGTTGGCCGATTCTCATAGATACCGGTTAAGCACAAAAAATTTTATCAAAATCGGTCAAGCCGTTTTGGAGGAGTATGGCAACGAAAACTGTGACACGAGAATTTTATATATTAGATATATATATATATATATATATATATATATAAGTAAATTGTTGATCATTTATAATTTATAGCAAGAAGTCTGAAAAACTAGACTGTCAACAAACAAACAAGACTGTCTTGGTCTTGCTTTGCTCATCACTACTTCCTACATGTTTTACCAGATAGTCACTGCCATCAAGTAGAGGACCGGCTATGTTTTCTTGGATATGTGCCTTCGCATAATCACTTCGCGAGGGTAAGGACAGGTTATGTTGGACCTGCGTTTACCCTATGTTCCAGCTTCGTCTTCGTTCGTCGTCGCATTTCGGCACACAAAGATACGCATAGGAGGGAAACGCATTCGCTCGCAACACAAGGTACCTTCACGCCTTCTTCTACGATCTCAAACACGACTTGCACAAAGAATCCACCGCCTCGGGGGCCGTTATGAAAAGGCTATGGGTTCAGGAAAAACAAGCACTCGGAAGCACCAGTCTCCTCAACCCTAGTGGCTGATCTAGTTTATAGCTTCACGTTTATACGATTTAGACCATGGACTACAGTGAGAGGGGCTTATCTTAATACCGACACTTCTGTTGCCCGCCAGAGGGCAGTCTCAGTAGCACCCCTGAGTCGGAAAGGTGGCGTTGTTTCCAGCCCGGCACCGTTTAAAGTTTTGTTGCACCGCCCAGATTTCAAGGTAATGAAAATTATTATTATTAGTATTTGGCTGTGACCTTAATTTATTTCGCTGGATAAGTTGAATGGTGAGGACAGATCGAAAACCTTCGCATTATTTTTTGCCCCCATTTGATCCTCAAAGCCTAGTCCGTAAGATAGCAGCTTGCACCGCTTACAGGTTAGCTTGCCAAATGCATTGAAGTTCATCCTTATAATTTTTTTGAAGTGAAAACTTCTTTAGCGGCGTTGTACACTTTTTTGTAATGAGTAAAAAATGTCAAACTCGCGTCAGGACACGTGACCTGATCGAAAATCCGTAAGACGGATGAAGAGTAGACAGCCAGCATGGCGTAGGAGAGGAAATGTCCCCCTCTCTTTCTACGGCGCGGTGAAAATGTATGCCTGCGCCTGCTGTTTCGTTTAGGCGGCGCAGGGCGCTTGCGCGAATTTTACATTTAAATAGGTTCGAATCAAAACTGTTCGTTTCTTACTTCAGCTATCATAAACCAATCGTATCAGATTAAGAGATTGGCGATGATGGTTCTGGTAAAAATGATGGTGAAAAAGTCGTCGAAATTATGGACAGAAGTTGATTTTTCTGAGAAATAAACTTTTTAATATAAATTTTCATGTTTGTGAACGATAGCGCAATAAATAAATATTTTATTCTACCACATAAATTATAGTAATTTTATACTGATAATTGAAGCAATTCGTGCAAAATTATTCCCTAACCATTCCAAAATATCAAAAATGCACAACGTTAATATTCAACTTTTCACTTCTGCTGGCACTCTCGGAGTGCAACCCGTCGTTTTCTTTTTAGAGAAAACTGTTCAGAGTTTGAATGTCTTTAAATAACTTAACTTTTTTAATAATTTTTTTACATATTACTTCAAAAAGGCTCTAATCTGGTTCTAGACAATCAATAGAAAAAATCTAGGGAGTATTAGAAGCGTTAATCATTATTACAATAACCGATAATGTAATGCATTATTCTTATGCAAAGTATAACCCATTATCGAATTCTTATATAACTAGCTGTTGTCATTCCTGTTGTTCTGCTATCGTGCGAATAGGCTAGTAAGCAATAGTGAGATAATAACATCACAATGCTTACGATAATAATAATAATAATATAAGCCTTTATTCAGACACATTTTTTTAACATAAATCTTATATTCACGACTCTGGTTAGTCAATGACACCAACAACTTGGTCTGTTTGCCCAACTTTGACAAAGCCCTCCTCCATTTCTTTCCACGCTGTTCTGTTCGTTGCTTTCCTAGTCCATGTTTTCCCTGCCGTGGCCTTTATTTCGTCTTCCCACCTTCGAAATTGCCTACATCGTTTTCTTTTTCTATTTCTAGTTGGTTGGTACAATGGTTTTGTTCCATTTCTCAATGCCTCTAATTATATGGCCTGCCCATTTCCACTTGAGTATTCTTATTTTCCTTGTTACGTTTTCTATTTTGGTACGTTTCCTAATTATTCTATTCCTTATTCTTTATATTCAGCATGCTCCTCTCAATGGAGAGGACAGCAATGGCTGTCTGACAGGTTTCTAGTTTCTGTTTTGCACTTTAGTAAGTGCCCAAGTTTGGCAGCCATATGTTAGGACTGGTAGCACGTTGTAAAGCTTTGATTTGACGAACATCTTAATTTCTGTATTTTCCATTACTTCTTTTAACTGCCAGTAACATTTCCAAGCTTTCCCAATCCTAGTATCAATTTCCTTTGACATTACGTCGATAGTTGAGATTTGTTGTCCTAAATATGTGTACTCTTTCACATACTCAATCGGAAATAAATAACGCTTATAGACTAGGAGAAAAGAAAGCTTACGATAAAGTTCATTTTAATTATTTTGTCTATTTTCTTGCAGTTGCAAGTCGCATATTTAAAACTATGATTTTTATTTGTAGCCGTTATTGTCATTTATTCAAAGCGAAATATGATGTAGGTATATGACATAGTTTACAATGAATCTATACATATAATAAATCTGTAGAAAATTCGTGTCTGTAATTCTAATATTTTCTGGAAATAAATAAGTCCAGGGGTCTAAATAAAGGGCACTGAAGCTAAATTATTGGTTCTTAGAATTTTTGTCTCTCTATCTCTCCGTCTGGCAGTCTGTGTATTCAAGATTTACGCAAAAACTACAAAAGAGATTTCCATGAAAATTTTCGTGTACGTAGTTAAGGACTCGGAGCTACTTATAGGTAACTTTCTATCCAATTAAGGAACTTCAAAAAATAATGGTTAAGTACTTTCCTTCCTTTGGATATTAATTTCTATATTATATTCTATTTTATACGATTGATGTGTTTTATGGCAACTATGGCAAATATCCCCCCATAAGCAACGACACAAATAAATGGCCCCCTGTCCCCGGCAGCCCCGCTATTGCTGGCTACAGTGGTGACCATGATAACGGCGAGGCTAAGAATCTCCGGTGGAGGTTCGGTTGCCACCTATGACGACTCGACCTGGCAACATATAACGCACGCACCCTGATGACTGACGCGTAGATACTATAACTAGAAAAAAGAAGGTAGATAAGTTGCGATGGCATATTATAGGATCGTCTGAGGTCCGAAGAGAGGGGGAGGACACGGTAATCTTTGAATCCGGCAACTTGTTCTATCACCATCTGTCCCAAAGAGGTGTCAGATTTTTCGTCCACAAGTCTTTCGTCAATAACGTTGTAAAGATTGAAAGTGTGTCGACGCGAGTCGCGTATCTGATACTCAGAATCACCAAACAGTATTCGTTGAAGGTCATACAGGTTTACGCGCCAACCTCGGCACATCCCGATGAGTAAGTGGAGGAAGTGTAGAGAGATATCTCTAAAGCCATGCATTCCTCCAAAACACACTATACGGTGTTGATGGGAGACTTCAACGCAAAACTAGGCACAATAGAAAGCGGTGAGCTGAAGTTAGGGAAATTTGGATTACGGCAACGGAACCGTAGGGGCCAGCAGCTGGCCGACTTTATAGAGTAAGAGGGACTATTTATGATGAACTCTTTCTTCTAGAAGTGGCCCCACAGGAAGTGGACCTGGTCGAGCCCCAACGGTTAGAAAAAAATTTAGATTGACTTCATTATGACGACCAGACGCCAACTGTTCAGTGAAGTGTCAGTGATCGCAAGGGTGAAAACTGGCAGCAATCACCGAATGGTTAGAGGCACACTGAACCTAAACGTTAAATTGGAGAGATCTCGTCTAATTAAGTCAACGCTCCGACCCCTCGTGATCTAGTCCAAAATCGCGAAACCTTTCAGCTCGAGTTACAAAACCGCTTTCAGTGCCTTGAAGATTGCAATGGACGATATGAATGACGAGCTCGTGGAAACTAACCTTGCGGCCGGAGCTAAGTTCTGCAAGATCCGCTGCAGAAGAACACAAAAACTCTCCGATCACACTCTTAATCTCATGGCTGTTAGACGGGAGATGAGTTTGCAATCGTCAGCAGATTTGAAAGCATACAGGAAATTGAACAGATTTGAAAGCATACAGGAAACTGAACAGACAGATCTCCAAAAACATGCGGCGGGAATTCCGCAACTTTAATACTGCTCGTATTGAAGAAGCGATTGAGCGGAACCAGGGCTCCAAAGTCTTTGCCAGAGATCTGTGTGCTAGAAAGAGTCAACTGTCAAAGCTGAAGGCTGATTGTGGCAACATCGTTTCCCGGACACCTGAGATTTTTAGTAAGATTGAGAGGTGCTATGGGCAGCTGTACACATCATCATTGGAGTCTCACGCAACTATGAGTAACGATTCAAGAGCAAGTTTTATCCGACACTATTCCGATGATATCCCGGATTTCAGTTTGAGCGAGATTAGAATGGCTCTCCAGCACCTTAAAAACGGCAAGTCCCCGGGCAAGGACGGAATTCCAGCGGTGCTTCTGAAAGCGGGTGAAAAACTGGCACTTGAAGTCCCTCAGAAGCTCTTTAATTCCGTCCTTCATGGAGGCAATACTCCCGAGGCGTGGAGTAGAATTGCGGTGGTCCTGTTCTTCAAGAAAGGTGACAACGCTCTCTTGAAGAACTACAGACCGATATCTCTTCTAAGTAACGTCTGAATACTAAATTGTACAACCAGTGCGTGTTGCCAGTGATGTCCTATGGAACTGAGACGTGGTCCTTTACTTGGCCGTATGAAGGCGCTCAAAGTCACTCAACGAGCTATGGATAGGGCTATGCTCGGGGTTTCTCTGCGTGACAAACTTCGAAATGAGGATATTCGCAGTAGAACCGGAGTAACCGACATAGCCCAATGGATTAGTAAGCTGAAGTGGCAATGGGCCGGCCATATAGCTCAAAGAACCGACAATCGTTGGGGAAAAAAGTTTCTCGAGTGGCAGCCTCGTACCGGTAGGCGAAGTGTAGGGCGACCCCCAACTAGATGAAGTGACGACCTGGTAAGACATGCAGGAAGTCGATGGATGCAGGTGGCACAGAACCGTGCCTTGTGGCATACCTTGGGGGAGGCCTATGTTCAGCAGTGGACTTGTGAAGGGCTGTAATGATGATGACGATGATGATGTATTTTATTTAAAGAAATAATATATTTAAAAATAAAGCCAAAAAGTAGTTTTAACCGTTACGTAATAAATTGTAATACGCCGACAATCTACGATGTTAGTGTTGTATTCACTTTTTCAAGTCAGTGCCAATATATCGGCAATAACGTGAAATAATAAAAGTAGTGACATTTTGCCTCTAGGTACTAATAAATTAAATAACTTACATTATTATAGTTATTTAATTAAAGTCATAATTAATTTGAAAATGTACATTTTTAGTTTTAGTAGATATACATAATAATAATAATAATAATATTAAACGGCGTAGGGAAGTGACGACCCCATCGCTCACTGACGTAACGGTTATGTGACAAAACCACTACGTCAGCGCAGTCAGTCAGCACCTTGCCAAGAGCTGTTAGTGCCGTGCCTCGGCAAAAATTGAAGGTGCAAAGGCCCGCTTGTGCACATGCCCGCACCATGAAACGGCGACGGGTCTGGGCATCTCCCGATAAATGACGCCCACCACTATGGATGATGGAATACGGAAGAACGCGCAAAGGGCCGCTGCTTGGAGGTCGCCAGGGCGCGTCTGGAGCTGGCGCTGGACGCGACAGCATGCGAACCGCCAGCCGAGCGAGAGGTGCTGCACGACCACCCATCAGCCCCTCACATCCACCACCCCCACCAGCTGGCTTGGTGTCGGCAGGATCTTCGCGGGCCCAGCAGTTGGCGCCCGCCACTGGTGCAGTACGCCGCATGCGATGGACAATCGAAATGAATACTAACGCATTGCGGGCGTATTTTGGGGTGAAAGGGGGAGAAGTTGGAGGTTTGGTGTATCGGGCTAGGATGCATCGTCTTTTTGCTGAACCGGAGTCATCTTTAACCGTCACAAAGCAAAACCTAGCAGACCGAGTTCGGAATCTCTTGCGCTTAAATATATTTGTTGTCGCCGAACTCGACCGGCTACGACGTGAGGCTGTTCCATCATTGGATGAAAATACTAGGGCTGAGGATACGGCGCCACAAATTGCAGAGCAACTCGCAAACGTGGATGCCGCCGTGAATACCCCAGTTATGGTTGATTCAAAAGATGATGGAACAGTCGCCCAGGACCTGGAATTAGAGCATATGAGGAGTACATTGGAAGAGGCGATTGTGGAAACGCATAGTACGCCTCCCGAAAATCGACCGCGACTTCCCCGCATAGCCCTAAGCAAGCGGAATCGGGCTGACGTGGGGGCTCTGAACCCAATGCTGCTAACCTATTTGGAAGCCAGCCGGGACCTTTGCGAAACGAACTCAATTCTTTTTGGCGCAGCACTGGCAGTATGCTGTATTATAGACGCCAAACTTTACACGGCTGGACGCGCTACTGGACAAAGTAGCGCTATCCCAGCCTGGAGAATAAGAATTGAAGAACGTATCGCAAAGGCTAGGGCCCTCATCGGCAGACTGATATGTTTAAGGCAGGCAACAACAGGTCAAGGATTGTGCGCACCGTCAGGATGGCATTTGAAGGGACAAATGTTAGTTTGTCCCAGCCGGATATAATGCAAAAACTGACGGAGCGCATAGACCACCTGAAGCGGAAAATTGCTGCTTGGGGAAATTGGATTCGGTGATATACCGAGAGGTCGACATGGTTCAACCGGAATCGTCTCTTCCAGAGTGATCAGAAGAGACTCTATAAATCATTGGAGCGACCAATGGTAAGTGGAACGGGCTCAGCACCGAATGAGGCCGACACTGTCGCATTCTGGCGCGGCCTGTGGTCAGACCCCGTATATCACAGTGAGGGCCCTTGGACGGAAGTTGTGGAGGGTCAGTGTGCGAGTATTACGCCCATGGACTCCGTCATCATAACGCCGAATGACGTAGCTGAGGCGGTTCGTAGAGCCCCGAACTGGAAATGTCCGGGACTCGACGGGCTGCATCACTACTGGCTTAAGGGGTTCATGGTATGCCACGCTGTGCTCGCCCGTCAGTTTCAAGAAGCTCTCAACCAGAAGTCGCTCCCTAGCCTCTTCACTACTGGGATCACTCATTTGGTTCCTAAAGACCAGGTTACCACAGACCCGAGCAAATACCGCCCCATCACGTGTCTACCGAGACCATATACAAGACACTAACATCCATTTTGAGCGCAAGAATTACTCGTCACCTGGACTCAAATCAGGTGATGTCGTGTGCTCAAAATGGATGTCGGGAGCAGTGGTCGTGGAACCAAGGAACCACTCCTCATTGACGCGGTCATTGGCAAAGTGGTGAAACGCAACCGTCGGAACTTCTCCGCCGCATGGATATATTACAGAAAGGCATTCGACTCGGTGCCCCCATACATGGCTAAAGAGGGTCCTCGAGCTGTACAAGATTGACTGTACAGTTAGAGACTTCCTCGAGCAGTGTATGTGGCAGTGGAGTACGATCCTCTGTCATCTAGGCGAGCGGATGACAGCTGCGGAAAGCCGCATAAGGATAAGAAGGGGTATATTCCAGGGCGACTGTCTGAGTCCAATCTGGTTCTGCTTCTCTTTGAACCCTCTCAGTACTTTACTGGAGGGCTTCGGGAGGGGATTTCAGCTTCGGAAAGGAGTTACAAAAGTGACCCACCTTTTCTATATGGAAGACCTCAAGTCATTCACCTCCAATCACTCCCATTTTATGGAATTGCTGAACATCACTTGTGAATTTAGCAATTATTATTCTATTGGAATGGAGCTGGGGGCGGATAAGTGTGCGGTCCTCCATGTTGAAAATGGAAGGGTTGCTAACTCTGAGGGCACAGCCTTATCTATGCCCGTCAACTTAAGGAGGCTGAAACATACTGATACCTGGGTATGTCACAGAACATCGGTATCGATAAGGCTGGTATGAAACAGTCAGTTTGCGACGTGTTTTATGCACGCTTGACCAAAGTGCTTAACAGCCTTTTGTCCGGTGTGAATAAGACACACGCATATATAATGGCTGGGTCATGCCTGTCCTCATGTATACCTTTGGCGTACTCCGGTGGACTCAGACTGAACTTAATGCCCTGGATAGAAAAGTCCGCACTACCATGACGTCCCATAGGATGCATCATCCGAGATCGTCGGTAATAAGGCTGTACATGCCACGAAAGCATGGTGGGCTTGGCTTCCTGAGCGCGCTCACCATGCATAATCGCGAAGTGTGCAGCCTCCGTCAATATAACTGGCGAGATCGGATGATCCATTCTATAATAACGTCATTTGTAGTGATAAAGGGCTTACCCCTCGATCAATGGCAGGACCCGGCGGTACAAAGCATTTCCGACCGGGAGACCGTATGGAAGGAGAAGGAACTCCACGGGAAAACCACGGGAAAGGAACTACAGGGCTCTACGTGAGCCCTTCGTAGATACAGTCGCCTCCTTCAACTGGCTACGTTTTGGTGACCTCTTCGGAAACAACCGAGGGTTTCGTCTGTGCAATACAGGATCAGGTTATTAAGACCCACAACTATCGGAGATACGTCCTAAAGGGTGGCACCGTCGACGTCTGTCGAGCTTGTCGCCATCTCGGGGAGTCACTTAGCCATGTCATCTCCGGTTATTAGGTGCCTTCTAACTCTGACTAGAATTCTATTCCAGGAGCTCGTTCTGAAATACGGTCTCGTGGACTGTAAATTGCCGTATTACAAGTACTTGCCGGAAGCCGTGCTCGAAAATGACCGCGTTGGGCTCTACTGGAACCGGGCCATCATCACAGACAGGACTCTTCTTGCGAATAAACCTGTGCTGACGGACCGAGCACAGTCAAGGATATTTTTGGTCGACATTACCATTCCGTATGACGAGAACCTCATGAAAGCCGAAACAGATAAGCGAACAAATATCTGGAGGTGACCGACATGTGGAGTGGTCGGCCGGCCGAAATTGTTCCTGTAGTCTTCTCTGCGAATGGGCTAATTCCAGTCAGCCTCTCGGGTCATCTGAGGTGACTGGGACTCCATAACGGACCGCTCCGGGCTCAAATGCAGAAGACAGTGCTCCTCAATACCGCCTGTATTGTCCGCCGGTTTCTTTTCCTTTCCTCCTATCCCTCGGCCGTTGGGTCTACCCTGCCGAGGGCTTCCATCTGGTTGGATCCTTATTTATTTGTGTATTTTTTGTATTTATTTTATTTTAATTGATATTTATGTATATTTATCTTTTCATTTTAATTTATAATTATGTATTTATAGAATCCAACCAGATGAGAAAACTATATAGATACCCCGAATAATAATAACTCTTTTATTTCAGACATGGATGCATATAAGTTGTTAGTAATACGAGGGCGGCACTGAAAATTTCGGGAATCAAGGAAGTGAACACAACAATACTTATTTAAAAATGTATTTATTGCTTTTTGAAGTATTCTCCGCGAAATTTGACACATTTTCCATACGATAGAACCAATCATTGAAGCAACCATTCCATTCCGAAGTTGGGGTCTCCAAAACGGCCGTTTTGTAGGCGTCCACAGCTTCTTCAGGTGATGAAAATCTCTGTCCACGCAATTTATTCTTTATTTAAGGGAAAGTATAGAAATCATTAGGGCTTAGTTCGGGGCTGTACGGCGGATGGTCTAATAATTCTATGTTTTCTTGCTCTAAAAACTCTTTTGTTCTGAGTGCGGTGTGAGAACTCGCATTGTCGTGATGGAGGATGATGCGGCGGTTGCAGTTCTCTTAACGGTGTTCAGAAACGACCTGTGGCAAACAAATGCTAGCATACCAATCTACATTAACCGTTCTTTGTCCATCAATAGGAATTGTCGTAACATGGCCGGCTTTGGAGACAAACGTGGCCACCATTATTTTTGCAACACTCCGTGAACAAACAATTTTTGTTGGCTTTAACTCATTTTCGAACACCCAAACTCGTGACTGGTTTTTTGTTTCCGATTCGTACTCGTATATCCAGGATTCGTCACCTGATACAATGTTGTATACAGCATTTGAGGATCCTGCGTGGAATCTTTCGAGAATTCTGACGCACCAAGTAACGCGAGCCTCTTTTTGCTGTTAACAGAGCGAATGCGGTATCCATCGGGAAAACAACTTTTTTTACACCTAATTGTTCATGCAAGATTATTTGTATTTGACTCATGCTAATGTCTAAAGTTCCCTAAATTTCGCGGTATGTCATATGTCGATCTTCTTCAATTAGCATCAGCATCAACGTTTTCTTGGGTGATTGCAGTTTTTGGACGACCTTGACGGGGATCATCACTGAGCTTGACACGTCCACGTTGAAATTCAGCAAACCAGCGATAAATTGTGGTTTTTGACGAGGCTTCGTCACCAAATGCAGAAATCATCCGGTCAGCACACTGGTTGAATTTTCTCGAGTCAGTTCCATTTTCTCAACGACTAAACAAGTTTGACAAAACCTTGTGACAAGACCGAGAATCTTTTTTAAATAAATAAATGGTATTCGATTTTTAAAACCAAGGAATTTTTTATTAAAAAGATTTTAATATGACAGGAACATTGGAAATATTCCATTCCCATCCTTTTGGTATCGGGAATGGAATATTTCTTTTCAAAAAAAGTGCTTTTAGTGCAGCCTCTGTACATTGCACACCTTAAATACTAATGTTGGTACCTTAAATATTATATTAGCAACAATATTTATATTAGTAACATATAAACAATAAAAGCGTATCGAGACTACTTAACCTTGCAGTCGTCGCGGCTTATAAAATAACGTAAATGGTCGCGTGGATTACGTATGTAGTCTAATTTAAAATAAGAGAAAGCTTTAAAATATCAATTAAAATAAACTTTTATTTTACTATAATATGAAACAGGGTAACATTTATTCAACGGTTAATTATATTTAATAAGCAAAAACCATTTATACGTCCTTTTTTACTCAATTGATAATATTTAAAAAAAAACTTTTACATATTAATATATGAAAATATTACATTAATTTCAAAGTTAGATCACAAAACAGTTTATATATTCTTTTCTAATCATTTGATTCCAGAAATATCCATATTTGAGATTATTTTGCAGCAGTTTACTACTGTAATCCACGCGACAACTGTAGGGTTAAGTGTTTAATTGTAAATGGTATCATATTGATTTGTGATGGTACTGCGATATGCGGATCGATATCGATAGTTTTTCATTTTTATTCATTGTAGAAGCATTAAAATTTATCATCAAACACTCAACTACAGAAGATTATCCATTAGTATAATAAAAGGGAGAATGAACAATTTTTGTCCACCACACTAAAACTTCCTATAATTATTATATTTAAATCATATTTACTTATTATCTAAATGATATCCGCGACTTGTGACCACGTGGATAGGGGAAAATTAAGAGGTACCTGTTAACTTTTTAATTTTCCGGGACAAATGTAGCTTGTGTTAATTCAGAGTATCCAAATCAGTTCAGTCGTTGTGGCGTGAAGCAGTAACAAAAATCTTGAATCTGTTTGAATCACAGAAATCTTAACAATAAGGCACTAGAAATGCCTTCCACTGTCTTTTAATACCGGGACGAGTGCCGCCAGGTCGTAGATATTACACATAGAAGAAACAAAAAATACACAATTACGCCTACAAATATCTCTAGCATTGATGCAACAAAGATTAATATATAAACTTGTAGCAGCCAGACTAATCAACCCTAAACGGGAATAAATAATATATACTCTGCTGCTACCATAACGCGGAAGGAAACAAGAAAACATTTATTTTCTAACTATCCCTGGCTACTGAGATACTGCAGACTGCATAAAGATAATTTGACGTTCTTATAAAGAAACAAGAAGCAGCCGCAAATATCATTCAGCGCCACATCGACTTCACACGCCGCTATCGTCACGTATCCGTCGACCAATGGGGAGCCGTTTCTTCAACGCCGCAGCTCGCTTCTTCTTGCTGTTCCGGAGCTGTATTCCACGCCGCCGCCGCTCGCCGACTACGCGCGCGCACCGATCTGCATGTCTTTTATAGCCCGGTCCAGCGACGTAGCTTCGTGAACAACACACAAGTCTCACGCCGGGAAACGAAACGTACATAATAGTTGTATATTTTGGCTAATTTTCATTGGTCATAATATAAGTATTATAATTGGCTAGGAAAATAAAAAATTGTTACCATTGGTAAACCAATTGTGAGCCGGCCATATAAATATAGGCAAGATGCAAATATATTCCATTCCAGTCCACAGTCCATTCTATATTCATACTCCAGTCGGACTTACATAAACAGTCGTTTCATTTCTCCACCTTGAAACCACTCGGAGTCTGTTAATAGTGGACCGTTCATCTCCACTATTACAGTGGTGACCCCGTACGAACACCGAGAGGGAAGATCCCGTACGAGCACCAAGAAGGAACACCCTGCGACGTACCACTATTACAGTGGTGACCCGTACGAACACCGCGAAGGAAAACCGTGGCGAACACCGAGAAGGAAGACTTCAGTATTTATAAAATCAGTTAATCAAGCCGCCGCTGTGGAGCAAGAAGCAAACACATATACATCAAACCCGGTCAAGGAACCAGAAATCGCCGGTATATCTCTATCGTTGAGAATACCACCGTTTTGGAGAGACAAACCACGACTTTGGTTCGTCAGTTTTGAAGCCGCAACGGATGGTTTAAAGAAGAGCCAGGCGCAATTAACACAGATGGTGATAGCCCAACTTGAGAAACAAGACATCGAACAAATTTCGGACCTGTTGTACAACCCACCAGCAATCGACCAGTATAATTCACTGAAGGATCGTCTGATTTCCGCATATGAAGAATCCGACAGTCGCCAGCTACAGAAACTCCTATCAATAGAACTTGGAGACCAGAAGCCCACACAACTCCTACGCAAAATGCGTACTTTGGCGCGAGATAAAGTTCCGGATTCAACGCTACGGCTAATGTGGGTAAACCACCTACCACCACATATTCGATCGGTAATAGCAGTCAGCGAAATATTCAGCACGCAGACGAAGCTCGACGAACTGGCACTTCTGGCGGACAAGATGATCGAAAACAGCAGTAGCTCACATATATCGATGATCGAAGGCACTTCAACAAAGGCCAATGATACCCAGTTTCTTCTCGAAGAAATTCGGAAGCTATCACACGAAATCGCTGCACTCAAAGCTTCCCAGCATCACAACAGTTACCAGCAACAGTACAACCAGCGCAATCAGCAACAACGAAGATCACCTTTTCGTCGCAACCGCTCTGCAAGTAGAAGTCGAATAAGCTCAACATCTAGATCCCCTTACTGCTACTATCATCGACGTTTTGGGTTCGAGGCAAGAAAATGCACAGAACCGTGTACATTCAAAAATGAAAATGCGAAGTCGCTCGAACTAACTAATACGCTCAATGCGGTGGGATCCAGCGTAACAGCAAAGTCCTACCGTCTTTTCGTCACCGATAAAAAAAGCAAGCTTACTTTCCTTATCGACACCGGAGCAAATATCTCAGTGTTACCGCCGAAGCAAGGACAGAAATTGAAGCCACTGGATTTTCAACTCTATGCAGCAAACAATACGGTGATTCCTACATATGGAGAAAAAACAATGGAACTTGATTTAAATCTACGCCGACCATTCAAATGGAGATTTATCGTCGCTAAAGTCAGCAAACCAATCATCGGTTCTGATTTTCTTCAACATCACCAGTTGATCGTCGACATCAAAAATAGAAGAATCATCGACGGGAAAACCAATCTTGCATCTCAGTCTTTTGTCCAAGCAACCAATCAGCCTACAATAAGAAGCATAGATGTTCAACAACCGTATCACAAGATCCTCGAAGAATACCCTGGTATCACAAGAATAACTTCAATGAAGTTAACACCGAAGAAAGACGTCATTTCATCGAAACCAATGGACCACCACTTCATTGCCGTTTACGTCCAATCGCACCACACCTATACGAGCAAGTTCGAAAGGAATTCGAAAACATGATTGAGCAAGGAATATGCCGTCCAAGCAAAAGCCCTTGGTCATCACCACTTCACATTGTACCTAAGAAGAACGGAGAATTACGAGTTCGTGGAGATTACAGAAGACTGAATTCTATTACCACTCCTGACCGCTACCCAATACCGCGAGTCAGGGATTTCACTCATCAACTATCAGACAAGACTATATTCTCCACCATCGATCTCAACCGAGCTTACCAACAAATAAGAGTACGCGATGAAGACATAGAGAAGACAGCAATAATTACCCCAATGGGATTATTCGAATTCCCAAGAATGATCCCAGGATTAAAGAACGGAGGTCAAACATTCCAAAGATTCATACACGAAGTACTTCATGGACTGGATTTCGTTTTCGCATTTATTGATGATCTCCTTGTTGCAAGCCCTGATAAAGAAACGCATGAAACCCATCTACGCACCGTGCTACAGCGATTAGAAGACAACGGAATCACAATCAACCCTTCGACATGCATATTTGGACAGCAAGAAGTTCAATTTCTTGGTTTCACCGTCAGCAAGGAAGGAATCAAACTGCCTGCCGAAAAAGTCAGAGCAATCATCGATTATGCAAAACCTAAAACTATCGAAGAGCTAAGGCGTTTTCTTGGGATGATAAATTTTTACAGAGAACACATACCTAAAGCCGCTGAAATCCAAGCACCACTTCACGCCTACCTTCACAACACGAAGAAAAAAGATAAAACGTCAATTGAATGGAACGATGAAGCCACGAAGGCATTTGAAGCTTGTAAAGTTGCGATCCAAAATGCAGCTTTACTCGCTCACCCATCACACGAAGCAACCCTTGCTATCTTCAGCGACGCATCCGATCTCCCAGCAGGAGCCGTTCTCCAACAATACAGCAATGGTAAATGGCAACCACTTGGCTATTTTTCGAAGAAGTTCTCCGATACCCAACGTAACTACAGTACATTCGACTGAGAGCTACTCGCTATTTACATGGCTATCAAGCACTTCAGAAAAACGTTCGAGGGTCGAAACCTAATCGTTTTTACCGACCACAAGCCATAAACATATGTACTTCCAAAGAAACCATCACTATCGGAAACACCACGAAGAGCAAGACAACTTATTTTCATAAGTGAATTCACTACCGACATACGTCACATCAGTGGAAAGGACAATATAGTCGCCGACGCACTCAGTCGCGTACCAATCGACAGTGTAACGTGCCCTACATCAATCGACTATCATAAGATCGCCGCAGCACAAGACAGAGATAGTGACAACATAAAACATCTATCGAAGCAAGGCAACTTGTCCATCAAGCAAGTTACAATGCCAATGACGCATCTACCTATATACTGTGAAGCCTCAACGACAACCATGCGACCATACCTACCAGAACAATGTCGTCGCGAAGTCTTCAATGCACTGCACAACATCAGTCATCCAGGTGTTAGAACAACAAGAAAACTCATCACTGAAAAATTTTTTTGGCCTTCAATGCAAGTGGATGTCGGCAACTGGACGAAGCAATGCATTCAATGCCAGAAATGCAAAGTACAAAGGCATACATCAAGTAGTCTAGCTACATTTCCACCCACGGAGAGATTCGAACATCTGCACGTTGACATCGTGGGACCATTACCTACTTCACCGCAAGGACATCGTTATCTCGTAACAATGATCGACAGAACAACAAGATGGCCAGAAGCAATACCTACCGATGATACTTCAGCCGAATCCGTCGCGAAGATAATTTATGAAAATTGGATTACTCGTTTCGGATCACCTAAAACCATCACAACGGACCAAGGAAGAAATTTCGAAAGCAACCTATTCCTCAAACTTCTTCAAACTATGGGAATACAGAAGACACGTACAACAGCATACCATCCTCAGTCAAACGGAATAATCGAACGATGGCATCGTACATTAAAAACCGCACTCAAAACTCGTTTATCTCAACATACAAAGTGGATTGATGAGCTACCTACAGTGCTACTCGGACTACGAGCAACACCGCGTGCAGACACTAGTCTTAGTGCCGCTCAGCTACCCTACGGCTGCAGCATAAGACTGCCGTGTGACTTCTTCAGTTCAGCAGCGTCAAACAAACACGAAATGGATTACGATTTCGTAACTCAACTTCGAGAATCAATCAACAAGGCCTTATCGTCGAAATGCACCGAAATGCAATCACACAGAAATAATAAATCGGTATTCATTCACCAAGATTTGAAAACATGCAAGCAAGTTTTTGTAAGAAACGACGCAATGAAAAAACAATTTCAACCTACCTACGATGTACCGTATAAAGTATTAGAGAGAAATAGCAAGACTTTTAAACTACAAATACCCGGAAGGAAATCTACGATTATTTCGATCTACCGACTAAAGCCTGCCTATATTATTAACGAGGATACTACAGAGGATTCATCATCATCATCAAAACCACCAGCGAGGAAGCTTGAAACTCCATCATCTACATCAACCCAGTTGAAACCTATTTTAAAAACTACGAAATACGGGCGAGTCGTCAAGCCAACCCTAAACGGGAATAAATAATATATACTCTGCTGCTACCATAACGCGGAAGGAAACAAGAAAACATTTATTTTCTAACTATCCCTGGCTACTGAGATACTGCGGACTGCATATAGATAATTTAACGTTCTTATAAAGAAACAAGAAGCAGCCGCAAATATCATTCAGCGCCACATCGACTTCACATGCCGCTATCGTCACGTATCCGTCGACCAATGGGGAGTCGTTTCTTCAACGCCGCAGCTCGCTTCTTCTTGCTGTTCCGGAGCTGTATTCCACGCTGCCGCCGCTCGCCGACTACGCGCGCGCACCGATCTGCATGTCTTTTATAGCCCGGTCCAGCGACGTAGCTTCGTGAACAACACACAAGTCTCACGCCGGGAAACGAAACGTACATAATAGTTGTATATTTTGGCTAATTTTCATTGGTCATAATATAAGTATTATAATTGGCTAGGAAAATCAAAAATTGTTACCATTGGTAAACCAATTGTGATCCGGCCATATAAATATAGGCAAGATGCAAATATATTCCATTCCAGTCCACAGTCCATTCTATATTCATACTCCAGTCGGACTTACATAAACAGTCGTTTCATTTCTCCACCTTGAAACCACTCGGAGTCTGTTAATAGTGGACCGTGCATCTCCACTATTACAAACTATTGCGATAAGGAATATTTAATAAAAACGTGTAAGGTCTCATCATAACTAACAAAATAAGCCCAAACTCGGCACACCTAGTTTTACTCTGCAAGAAGTTCAAATAGCGGTCACGAAAGTACACCTTCAGGTCACACCATCAAATCCGGAGGTAAGGTCTCATCATAACCAACAAAACGAGCCCAAACTCGGCACACCTAGTTCCACTCGTCCAGGAATTGCAGTAGTAGTTACCTTCAGGTCACTCTATCAACTCCAGAGGTAAGTTTATATATCCTACTTATTTTTAGCTAAATAAAAAACTGTGAGTATAAAAATAATAATTTTATCATTTGTCAAGTACCTACTATGTTTCCAATTTGTTTTTTTTCTAATATTTTATGTATGTACAGCGATCATTTCAGAATGAGCCGCTGCAAACAGGAGAAGGCAGTGTCCACTCAAGACGGCGGCCGAGCGTGGACTGTGGTTTCATCGAAATCTTTGTACAATAAATCAAAGCAGGCACCAACAATAAAATAGCCCTTATTGCAATAGATTATGATTCATTCATATAAGCAAAATATGTGAAAAAATGTGTATCAGTTTTTATTTTTTCTACGACTATTTGTGACATTTTGATAAAAAATAAACACAGATTTTTTTAATTGAATATGTCTGTCATCTTATAGTATTTTTTAAATTTTTAAATATTTTGATAATAGACCAAAACATGTACCGAAACTCAAGCCGGTATCGTTAATTTTGTCGAAAATGGCAACGAAAGTTCGTTTTTACAATATAAAAAACTACTATTTTCAACAAAAGAGTTAAATACTTTTGCAGATGAAAAACCAATCTATACATGGTAGTTTTTACTTATATTTGATTTGGTTTAGTTTTGTCACAAAACGTACCGAAAAACACCCTAATTTTGGTTGATTTGCAAACGCGTCCTTAATTAGTGTAAAGTGAATTAAAGAGTTAATTTTGGTAATTCAATCGGCAATTTTTAGGGTTCTGTAGTCAACTAGGAACCCTTATAGTTTCGCCATGTCTGTCTGTCCGTCTGTCCGTCCTCGCTTAATCTCTGTGACCGTAAGCACTAGAAAGCTGAAATTCATTCATCATTTTTAAATACCTTTTCACCAATATATCACACGTTAGGGTTGAAATTAAAAAAAAATCACTTTCCACTTTACATATAGGGGGGCTACCCTAATAAAACATTTTTTTCCAATTTTTATTTTAGCACTTTGTCGGCGTGATTGATACACATATTGGTACCAAATTTCAGCTTTCTAGTGCTTACGGTCACAGAGATTAAGCGAGGACGGACAGACGGACAGACAGACATGGCGAAACTATAAGGGTTCATAGTTGACTACAGAACCCTAAAAATTGCCGATTGAATTACCAAAATTAACTCTTTAATTCACTTTACACTAATTAAACTTAAAACACTAATAATTAATCACACTGATTCACTTTATTCCGCTCCGAAGCTTCGCTTGTCTCGCCAAATTCAATACTTCCCCGATCGCACCTTGCAGCGCCTATAAATACACATTAGCACCGAAATATACAGAAAATTCAAGTAAATACGCGCAAGGCGTCGAATCCGTAGCAATGGATGAAGGTTTGTTTATCTTAAATGAAATTCGTCTATTAATTATACATTGTAGTATGGTTAAAAATTGGTTTTAGTATTATAAAACCAGTTTAAACTTATAAAATAAAAATATAGAAAAAAATATAAAATAAGGTCGATAAAAAAGTGCAGTAAAGAAAAAGGGGGCTTTACGGTTTCATACAAAAAATAAGACTGGTGGTGGAGCAGAGGTTGTACAATTAACAGACATAAAGGAAAGGATATTGACCTTATTGGGTGGTGAAAGTTTTTTAGAAACGGTTGTTTGTTGATTGATTATACTGCAGTTAAAAATAATAATACTATAGCAACAATGTATTCATAATGATTTCTTACGTTTACGCGAACACTACACATTCAATAAAATTATTTGTACGGATTTTATCGCGGTTAATTGCTTTACAGCATCCATGGTCATGGGGGGGGGGGTGGGGATAGGGTGGACTTAAATCATACAAAAATCGCATAAAATTATAGCGTAATATTTTTACTCAAGTTTGTATGTTACGTTAATATTCTACGATACGCCGTGTTATATAAATAACTTTAATATATCAAACTACGAATATCTACCAATCCATCTTTTAATGTATGTGTCCAGGGTTTGCGTGTTGTAGTTGAAACTGTGAAAGGTATACCTGACACATTACATAATATAGTCGATGTTTGGGAGTATAGTGCTAAAACGAGAAATATCAAAGAGATTTTCATTAGGACGTCTTGTTGCTACTTACGCAGTGTATTGACAAATTAATTTCAAATCATCCTTGTTGAGGTTTTATACTCAGAAATAAGGAAAATGTGCAGAAGTATTCGGAAGTACATTGTGGGATCTTGTGACAGTTTTATCATATCTTTAACGTATTTACCCGGCTCGTGGCTTGAGTAAAAAAGTAAAGTAAAGTTACAGCCTATATACACGTCCCACTGCTGGGCACAGGCCTCCGCTCATTTCTGAGAGGGTTTTAGGGCAAGTAATGGTCCGCCGCGCTGCCCAAATGCGTGTTGGCGAACTTCACATGTCTTCGAAATATATTTTTTTCTTATTTCTCTGACATGCAGGTTTCCTCACGATGTTTTCCTTTACCGCTAAGCACGTGGTAAATCAGCACTTAAAATTGCAATTAACAATTTCATTGGTGCCGGCGGGGTCCCCGTGGTAGCTCAGACAGTTAGCGCTCGCTTTTAATTTACGCAGTACGCGAGCAAACCGGGTGGCTTGAGTAATAAAAATTATTGTCATTAATTGTTGATGAGCGATATACGCATTTATAGATATTGTTTTGCCCATTCTAAACTATTCAATTATCTTAATCTATTTGCTTCCCTTTAAGGCTTTCGATACGTTTAAAAATCATAATATAAAAACACCAAAACATTACTAAAAAAATTAATGAAGGCAAATACTTATAGGCGTTTGGGTTTTTTGGACGGATTTAAAATACTGGAAGTCTGTCACGCATTTTTAGTACACACTATACAAATTATTCGGAGGATTTTAAATCCAAAAACTTAACATTCTAAGAAAGTTTAGTATATTTGATTTAAAAGAAAACTTAAGAAACTTGTACAAAAACTGGTAACGTTATCGAGAATGAGTTTTAATATGACTAATTTTTACATATTTTTTCCTCATTGAAGTTAGAAATGAATGCGACCCATCAAATATAAGGAATGACATAGAGAGCTGATTATGGTTAAAATAAGCGTAAAAGCGTTATTTACGTGGTAGAGCCATGTTGCAGCTATATTAGTAGTGTTGTAGCACGAATGGGTCGGCTCGACTTTGGGAGGATCTCTCACAGAATACCAGCGTCAAATAGCAGCTCAACGAGGCATTCCATCTTAGTCCTCACGGGTGACAACGCATCTGCATTTTGTTTCGTAATCGAGATTAGATGTAGATGTCTATGGGCCACAGCAACCACTTACCATTATAGTTTATGAAAGATAGCTTGATCTCTGCGACAGCCGTCAGTAAAATCACGCCCATGAAGTCCTGAATTTCTTAGTAGTACAGACAGCACCTACATGCCATGCCGACCTAATTAGTGCATGCCCATAAAGTATGACATTGACAGGTACTGTCTGTACTACTAAGAAATTCAGGACAGCTGTCGCAGAGATCAAGCAATCCTTTATGAACTATAGGTGGACTCTGTACTCGTTTGTCACCCTAATTCTATATAAAAAGCATGAAAATAGATAAGGCAGAGGGTACGTAAAAGGGACATTATACATAATAAAATTATTTCAGACTGCACGGATTTTACTTTCACATATAAGATGCGTACAAGTAAATTGAACGCAATCGCTCCCAGGTGTCAGCCATACCTCATTCCTGCCTGACTTCATGTAAGGAAAAATCTAAAAGCTCGCCTAATCAGGTGATCATAAAATTTTTTCGTTGTCAATAAAAATATTTTCCTCTCAAAGTATACATAATGAATAAATTTATTGAGCTAGGAACACACAGAATATAAAATACCTACACTAAGGCGTTCTGAACGTAAGAGTTACGAAATTCCGAACATCGGACCCATTAAAACAACTTTTGAAATTATTCTAATTACTTTCTTGTCAAAAAGTTTTAGGAATAAAACTTTAAAACAGTATATTTAAAAAGTTCAGTTATTATTTTGTTACAATAGGTACTCTTGTAGTTTCTTCTAGCTGTGGTTTTAAAAAGTTACTCGAGAGCCTCTTGTTTATATTTTTTTAATCAGGAGAGGAGGTCATGCTATTGTAAGTTTTCATTTTATTTGTTCGTCTTACATTTTTTTTATATATTAATTTTGTTTTAGTTACGTGAGTAAAAATCACAGAAATCGTAATAATATTGTCTTATTTACGATTTCTGTGGTAAAAATGTGAATTATGAGCGAAGTAAACAATATTTTTTGGTATATTTATTTTTTAACATTTTATAAATAGGTACCATTGTTATAACAAGGCCAAACTATAATATTAGGATATAAACATTAATATAGGTACCTATAACTTAAATTTCTTTCATAATAGGTATACTTAAATTTTATTGTTTTACAGAAAAAAGGTCTTGGAGTGATTTCGGCGGCGGGGACAGCACATGAAATATACAGCCAAGTACGAAACAGGCACAACTAACTTTGGTTTTTTTTAAATATTATTTTAATGCCAAATTTACTATATGTATTAAAAATGTAGTTTAGTTTTACTTTGATTTTTATTTCAATCTTTTTGTATAAATAATTTCACTTCTATTTCCTTCACATTCAATGACCGCCGTGACCAAAATTCGGTCTGGGGGGACACTATTATTATTATATCGACTGATATCTGTCGCCATGAAAGTTTTATTGCGCTGCCCAGATTTCCGAGTATTGAAAACAAGCGCTGGAACAATAGGACGGACTTATTGCTCAATATCACTTTTTTGTAACCTAATTATAAATGGGAGGAGGCTTACGCCCAACAGTTGGACGTATTTGGCTTGCACCCTAATTTACTTCGCTGGATATGTAGATTGGTGTGCACAGAGCCGAAAACTTCGCATTAGTAGCGTTGCTTCTACCGGTCTGTGGGATGTATGTTCGGAATTTTAGGATTATTTTTTGCCCCATTGGGTCCTCGAAAACATAGACCATGAGACAGCAGCTTGCACCACTTACGGGTGAGTTTGCCAAATGGATTAAAAGTTTGCGCAGTCACCTTAAATGCAACACAAAAAAACATCAAGAGAGAACTGTTTGGAGTTTGAAATAATAACTTAATGATGCTGTAAGGCATGAGAGCAAAGTGAACTGTATTTATGTATTTTAAAAGAAGAAAACTGAACAAACTATTATTGTGACATCTGTCTGACTAAATATTTACTATAAATTTATTGCTAATTTATTCTGCTAGGGGCTGGGTTAAATTAAAGAAGGTACGAAACTAACACTAATTTATTACAGTATTTACAATATTGCGGCAATTAAATATTCTAGCACTATTGCATGACTAATGGAAACCTAACAGGGAGCTTGAGGGGTCTTCTTTCTTGCTTGTTATTGACTTGATCGTTGAGCTGCCGCGAATGAAAAAAATCTCGTTTTTTTTTGCGCCCGAAGCAAATATGGGCAACCCTCCGGAAAGCGGGGGAGGGAGGTTGGGAATGCTCATAGCATACCACGCAGCCGGCTGCGTGGTTATGTGGTGACTTTTACCCATTAAACCCAACCTTTTAGGAATTGGCTTAACGATCTGACTAGAGATCTCTAAGCCGTATACGAACGCGACTTGGCAGAAAGGAGGGCGCAAGCGGCGAAAAGCCGCTTAGAAGAGTGCCTAACTAAGGCAGATTAAGGGATGTTTTATGAAGGCTCGGCCTGAGCCGCCAGGAGGCAGTTCAGGTCAGCCGAAAGCTTGTTGGTCGGGAGCGCTTCTTATATTCCCGCTCCTGGAGTCACGTAGGCACCGAGTTTATGTAAACGTTTGACTCCGCGGGGGCCTCGCTCTGATGCAGGATATGGGACACGTGTCGAAACGGGTGAGGTACGCAGGGTGGTGGGTGATAGCTCCCTCGCCGTCCGTAACAAATGCTTACGATAGAGTTTACTTTTATTTCTATATTTTAATGTCGTCTATTATATTGCTGTTTCAAGTCGCATAATTAAAACTACGATTTTTATGTGTAAACGTTATTGTCATTCATTCAAAAGCACCACATAAAGTATACTAGCTTGCCAGGCAGACGTTGTTCTGCACGTTACGACGACCATTTGTCATGTCCTATTAAAAATCCTTAAAATTCGCAAAAAAATGTGGGTCACTCATGGGCAAAAACCTATTCTATTTCTCAAGTTGGAACAAACTGCACATGGTGTGCAAATTAGATTAAAATCGGTTGAGTAGTTTAGGAGTCCATCGCGGACAAAAAACGTTATACGTAATTTATATATATTGAGATAACAGAGTGTACAATAAACGTAAAAATTGAATATATAAATATGTTAACACGCATATAAAAGGCTTGTAGTAATACAGGGGCTAAGCGCTCGCTGGAAATATCACAGTACGCGGGCCACCCGGGTTCACTGCCCTATAGGAGCTATGAAATTGTTAATTACAATTTTAAGTGCAATAATACCAATGTATCAATAACCATCTCGCTCGGCAGTGAAAGAGAATACAATGTGGAAACAGTTACTACTTTGCGTTCTCCTTATAGTCTTAAAAATTTCCTGTCTTTCAAAACCAAGCTTACTCTGGTTCATTCCCTCATTCTGTCTATTACCGATTATGATATTACCCAGATCTGTTGTTGTCTGACAAGTTGGAACGCCTTTTTAATAATTCCATAAGGTTTTTTTTGGGTTTACATAAGTATGACCACATATCACCCTATCGTTCAAAGCTTAAATAGCTATCTATACGTCAAAGGCGATGCTCTAGAATCGCCTTTTATTAAAGTTTAAACGATCCAAGGTTGCTTTCGTATCTCATTTTCTTCATTCGATCGACGGTTGAACATCTCGACAGTGAAACCGTCTGTGGTTAAGGTAGCATAGGTCTAATTTTTATGGGTCGTCTTTTAAGATACAAGCAATATAACTCTGGTACCCTCCTTAAATATATTTAGAATGCCACAAATAAGAAAGTCTTCAAAGTTCTTCTACGATAACATTACCTGAGGGCAACTACTATTTGACATTATTTTTCCTTTATTCTTTTTTTACTTCAAATATTTATTTCATTATGTATTATTCATACATTATATTACATATATCGTTCATACGATATTTATTTATGAAGTTTATAAGCACGAATATGCAATATGTAACGTAATTATCGCACACCCTCAGACACCCCAATTAGTATATTATGTTATAATCATAATACATACACTGAATTTTTAGTTAAACATTTTTATGCACTGATTATTTATCAAATTAGTTATACTAATTCCGGAAGAATGTACAAATACAGTACAAATCCACGAACGCAAAGACTTTAACGTGCTTGAAATAGAGTTAATTTTTCTTTATTTTTATTGAATGACAGTATTAGTAATAATACAAATAAAACTGCACTCTTAAAAGTCTTATTGCCTTAAATTACGGTCCATTTCAGTTTGTTTTTACTGTACAGATTTAGTGTGACTGTAATTTACGTAGTTTTAATTATTTTTGGGATAAAAATTACTTATAATAAAAATGATAGGAATCGATTCAGTAAACGATTCTGAACGAACTACCTACTTTCTCAAAGTGCGTTAATTATGTTACGTGTTGTATATTATATATATATATATATATATATATATATATATATATATATATATATATATATATATATATATATATACATATATATACATATATATGTACGTGCGTACGTATTATTTTACATTTATTTATGATATATGTGTGTACATTTAAATGTGCTGTGTATGTATGCACTATTTATATATGTTTTAATATATGTATACTTTAATTATGTTCGCACTTGGCACCTGCCAACAATTGTCTTTGGCACCCAGGGTTGACTGGCAGAGAATGTCACATGGCATTAAGTCCGCCCTATGTACCCTTTAGCTTAAGTTGTTACATTTAAGTTTTAAATAAATTAATAAAACAGTTTCCTGTCTGAGAAATTAAAAGAAAACGCGGCGCGGTGGACATTTAATTGACCTAAAACCTTTTCACGAATGAGAGGAGCCCTACGCTCAACAGGGGCGTATATAGTATGTCGTATATAGCCTTTACTTTTATTCTTTTAATTATGGCTACTATCAATACAACTAGCACAGGCGCAAAGTAGCTTTCAGTTTTTTACAGGATACATTTCGGAGAGGGTGCGTAGGAATTTTACGTGGTAGAGCCATGCTGCAGTTATATTGGTAGTATACTTGTAGCACGTATGGGTCGGCTTGACCCGGGAAGGACCACGCTCCCACAAAATACCAACGTTAAATAAAAGCTTAATGCTGTTGTGTTTCGTATGGTGAGTGTAGGGAACGGGATACTGTTTTTACTGGAAACGAGGCATTTCATCTTAGTCCTCACGGGTGACAACGCACCTTCATTTTGATTCGTAATCGAGGATAGATGTAGATGTCTATGGGCCAAGGCAACCATTTACCATCAGGTGGACTGTGTGCTCGTTTGTCACCCTAGCCTATAAAAGAAGGAATTAACGTAACGTAGACTTAATTTCTACCTCGCTATTCTATCATCAGACGCTCGACTGTTTTCCACCCTTTTGTTATCGACCTACCACGGATTCGAACAAAACGCTTTACTTCGTCATTTATAATTCGTACAAATGGGTGGAATGATTTGCAAGCATCTTTCTTTCTATCCGATTATAACGTGGGTGTCTTCAAGACAAGAGTGAACAGGCCTTTGATAAGCTAAGTCAGTATGCTTTACCATCTTCGGCTGCAACACTACTTACTATCAGGGCAGACTTAATTCCTATAAGGCATTAAGTCCGCCCTTTGTAATCCTTTTTATTGAGGTGCAATAAAGTGAAAATAAAATAAATAAATAAAATAGCAGTAGTTGACCACTGGCATAAAATAGTAATAAATAGAGCTCCGTTATTATTATCTCTATAATTTAAATTAACAGGGTAAACCTTAATTTACTCAAAAGTTGACGTAAATTTATATTATGGAATGCAACCTTTAAAATTGTTGTACAAAGCTGAGTGAAATTATAATCATAATAATCTTAAATTATTTAATTTCTCAAAATATATTTAAAATTTGTACATTTGGCATTACAATAACATGTAAGAACTAAAATATTTAGTTATGCCTGTTTCGTACATGGCTGTATATTTCATGTGCTGCTCCCACCGCTGAAATTACGCCAAAACCCTTTTCCTGAAAAATAAAAAATATTATATCCAGGTACATAGGGTTAAATGCAGTAAACAGAACTAGATCTTAAGATCTCCGTCTTATTACCTGTCAGTAACAAACCATTAAAATTTGATTATGAATTTAATTTTGAACTTGATACTTACAATAGCATGACCCCCTTTCCTGATAGCGTTTACATTGATTTTAGGCGCCGCACTGTTGCCATGGACAACACAATCATCGCCATCACCATCACTAGGAGAGCCGATAACTTCATCTTGCTTAGTTATTAAAAATATATTATACAATGGTGTCACAAGCGTTAGCTCTAAGGGACGTTATTGGAATGTTACATAAAGCTTCTTAAACAACTGTATATAAACACTTCCAGTAGTGAAGTTTTCCTGTTCGGGTTATACCCAACAACAGATTTAAATTTACCCAAAGTTTCAAACCGGAAAATATTCTGATGTACATAATGTTGTGCTATGTGTAAATCGTAATAACATATTATGAATACCTGTTTTTTTCTCGTTCATCAACAATATCTAACCTTAAAGTTACAGACACTTAAATATGTTTGTTTTAAGGAAATTATTGATGAAGATTCGAAAATAAAGTACATGCTCTACTTTGATACACAATTGAGATTATATTAGTAAAAATACTAATGATAAAGTTTATGTTATTTGGGAATTTACTTTATCTTTGTTATTCCAACTAGCTATTGAAAATTTGATTGTAAGTAATATGGTTATTATGGTCGATCCCGGCTTTAGTTCATTTTCATTCATCAACTTTTCAAAGTTCATTTCTGACTTCATAAAGGGTATATTTTAATAATCAAATTCGATGATATTAATACGAATATGTAAAACATTTAAGAATGAAGACGAAATGAAAAAAGAATTGGAAATAATAAATCAAAAGTTAATAAAACTTGAGAGAGAAGAAAGACAGCAAAATTTTGTTAAGGAACTTCAATAAGAATAACGTACTAGGAAATATACTAGCAATAGTGTAAGTACAAAATGTATACGATCTAAATTGATATTAAGGTACCTGCGGGTAATAAGGTATAGCTAAGGGACATTCGAAATAAAATGAGAAATATGGAATTTATTCTACAGATTTTAATAAAAAATATTGGTTTAGTTCACTTTCTATAAAGTATGAACGATAAACTGTAACATTTGCAATAAAGAAAAACAAAATTAAACATTTATAAAAAACTTGCTAGTACCTATGTCTTACTTTAAAATGGTAGGATAATAAGGCTAACTGATTTAACGAAATCAAATAATCGAAGTATACGCAATATACTTAGTACGTAGTACAGAATTATAGTGTCCGAATGTATGCGCAAGCACAGGTGCACTCGATTCCCCCACTATCATCACAGTGCAATCCGACACGGTCCGAGAGAGCTTAGGCGCAGGACTAATTACTTACACATAATTTAATATTTTGTAATGTCTAAGCCTTTGTACTATGTGGACAGCGTACAGTGAAAAGCGTACGATTTATTTGCCTTTATAACATTTTAAAAGTGATATAAATTACATTATTAAACAAAAACATATTAAACAAGTAAAGCAGTATAATTAACATCTAAGAGCCTATGATGAGATTTAGTAAAAAAAAAAATTAAAAAATTAATATTACGACACGTTATTCAAGATCAACATAACACTGATTCATAAATAACAAGACTATTATTTTAGATAGCTTAATGTAATATTACAAATATACCTACGATTTATTTGGACTAATTTATTGGTGTAGAGCGGTCGTATATTAAGATAGATAATGCAACTCTGGCGGCAGGACGTGGGGTAGCTCGTCTCTGCAAACATTATCGTGCAATAGGAGTCTGTTATTATCTCCTTGAGCAAGAGCAGTTATTATAAATAAGATTTTTGTTACCTAGACTTTATTAGCCGACAGGCATTGTTACCCGCAGATACCTTAAATTAAATTTATCATCCTAATGGGAGAATTTATTCCTGGGAACATGCAGCGCTGCCCTATAGCATGACTAAAACTTAAGTATAACTAAATATTATAGGTTGCCAGCTCTATAATGCTCAGTCTCTGAAGTTCCCATAAGTAAGACCTATTTTATATAGCTATGTATATATATATAATTTAGTAGTTTGCTAGTGTGGTTCTGCGTCTGATAAAAGTTTCAAGTTCATTCAAATTGTTTGTACACTCTTGTATCAACATGATCACCATTATTATCATCGCAATCACCTCCACCACAACCACCATCATTATCATAATAACAAACTATAAAAAATCCAATGTAGGCCATAGATTGTTACATAGTAGGTTTATTTGCCATAGTACTACGCTACGTGGGCAACCGCAGTATTTTTTAAGTTGACATAGCCCAACGGATTAGTAAGCTAAAATTGCAATGCGCCGGTCTCGAAGACATGACAACAGGAAAGAAAGTTTCTCAAGCAGCGGCTTCGTACCAGTAAACGAAGTTTGGGGTGGTACCACGCTAGATAGAGTGATAACCTAGTAAGCAAGAAGTCGATGGACGCAGGTGGCTCAGGACCGTGCTTTGTAGTATTCTTTTGTGAAGGCTAATGTTCAGCATTGGACTTGTGAAGTGCTGTAATTATAATGACGACGATGATGACAAGATACTAGCCAAGACTTAATGTCTTGTTTTATGATTCATTGTCTTTACACCTTCAAACAAAAAATATAGTAAAACGATCGTCTGTTTGTCTGGAAAAGTGCACTGAAGCATTGTCGTGCTGAAGGAGAGTCCTGTCATGTCAAATGAAACATTTTACAATATTTACGACTCAGTTTTCGTTTAAAGTATATTTATTCACAGTTTCAACTGCTATTTGACTATTGAACCAGTATTTTAGTTTGAGTGATTATGGCAGAACTAAGACAGGTAACAGAATTAAGTTAAGTTAAGAATTAAGGTAAGTTAATTAAGTTAAGTTGGTGCTTAATTAAAGTAGTTTTATCGCCAACAAATAAATTAAAAGCTGAAAAATTAAATTTTAAATTTGTTACATTTCCTTTTTTTACCTTTCACCGGAAAAAAAGACCTAGACGATAAAATAAAGGCGCTCACTTTAAAGTGTACAGATCTACGTGAGAAACGTGATCACATTTTGAAGCAACAAAGGAACCTCTTTTAAATTATACAATTTTAAGTTATTTAAACATATTTTTTTCGTGAAGACTTGTTTATAAATTAATAGAAAACAGAATGTTCATTTACTTTCAGGTCTCGAATTTCTTATAAACTTGCAAACATTGCAGGTTTATGAGAAATTCGAGCCAACACAAATCAAAAATAAACCAATAATGTTTTAATACCTCGTCACGGTTTCACATTTACTTATTGATTTCATTGTTTCATTCGTAAATAAAATGAGGTATCTTTCCGCGATTTCTTTTGGCAATCAAATATCCAATTTCTCATATAAACAGACTTTTTAATATTAATTTTTTAATTTGTTAAATTTTTAATGTGTTAAATACCTATTAAGTGTAGTAATGATAATTGTGTTGTATGGAAGAACAATTATAAAAATAATTTGTGAAATATTGACACAGCTTCGTTCATCTAATTTGAATTGTTTAACTCGAGCTCAAAATCGAGTTACCTGAATTTCAACTCGAGTCGATTTTTTCCGAGTTATCACGGCACATCTCTAAGACAATAATTTTTTAAATATTACATTACCTTAGCCAATGATCAAAACACGAATGTCAAAACAAGTAATTTTTTTTTTCAGATTTCTTGTTTCCGTTTACATTTTCGAAAAATCTATAGACCATTTACTATTATAATTTGGTGTCTTTTTTTGGTGTAAATACCATTAAATGACGTTAATATTTCTAGTGGGCCCAAAAATGATTGTCTCCTTTCATAGTTGGTACGTAAGTAACTCAAATTAGATCCGCGCCGAGTCCACTAATATTTTAACTGCAATTTGATGTTTCTGGTGGTGAACAAAAGCATCGCAGGAAACCTGCATATCTGAGATTTGAAAAAATATTTCGGAAATTATTTTTTGGTATAGGTATGTGAAGTCGGTCATTCCGAATTTGAGTCAACTTAATCAACCTTTTTGACCTAAAACTCGCTGTGGCCTGTACCCAGGATGTATTTAGGCTGCTACTTTTTTAATTTTAATGGGGCCTTTCACTGCTGATCATAGGCTTCCCTCATTGCCTACGTCAAATAGACCGGGTATTTGCAGTAGTATTCACGCTTGGCAAACAGGTTGGCAACCGCAGCTCTTTATTACTTTGCGCTTTTATCGAGAAGGCGCTACCCATCTCCTTTTTCAATTTCGTCTGTCGCCTCTTAAGACACCCACGGGACGAAATTGGGTAGTGGTTTCTTTTTCGTCGCCTCTACATGGCTAATACATTACTACTACTTCCGTTCATCAAGCCAGTATTAAAATAAATGATACTTTAAAAGGCTAAATACCTATATTTAACACCATTAATATTAAGACAGAATGTTATTTTCAAAGAGCCTTAAAGTGGAAGAAGAAGTGGCCAGGGGTGTTTATTTTTAGACGTATACTCTAATAATAATACGAGGTGGCCAGTAGGAAAGTTCATATTTCGATTTAAGAAACATAATACTAGGTTAATGAAAACAAAATATTTATTTAACATGACAGTATTAAGAAACTCAGCTCGTTTTATTTTTTCTTGCCTCTGCGGCCAGGGAAGCGAGTCGAGAACTCCCTCTCTCGTTCCGCTGTTTCCTTTTGCGACATCACGTCCTCACAGAAGGACACCACTGCGTCTCACGATTCTGCGCTACCGACCATCCTCCGCACCAAGGCCGACAGCGACAGATCGCCTCTTACTTCATTTGTGAGGACACGGCACTGCTCCTCCCAAGCTACACACCTGTGTCCTCCCCGCAATGGACGCAGTGGTGGCACCGAACGTCCGGCTCCCTGTCTATGCGGCACAGGTATTTGCCGAAACAGCCGTGCCCCGACAGCACCTACGTCACCCTAAACGACAGGGAGCCGTGCTTTCTCCCGAACCAGTCGTCGAGTACTGGCCGGATCGCCTCGACGATAGCGAGGCCGGCAGTAGGGCGCAGAAGCCTTTGCCACTATTCCGCCACCAAGACCTGACGGAGCTCCTCTCGGCGCAGTGCGATCTGTCGCTGCACCGGCCTCGAGCCCCGTCCCCGCTCTTTCTCGCGCCATCGGTATAATGACACGGGTACCTTCGCCTCTAGGCTCCAGGGCGGCCAGGACGCAAGCCGCCTCGTAGGAAATCGTGCTATACCTGCGGATGACTCTGACGGCCATCGCCCTCTGCGGTTTGCGTAGAGTGGCGAGAGTGCTGGCCGTCATGTCCATCGCCCATACAGGGGACCCACACGGGGCTATGGACCGCACGATTTCCACGTACAACCGCCTACAGGCGGCGCTCGGGCCCCCCAAGTGAAGCAGCATTGAAAGGGCGCCCGCTGCACGCATCACCTTGGGCGCCAGCCGCCGGAAGTGGGGCCCGAATTGTCATCGGCTGTCGAGCACCAATCCCAGGTACTTCATGGTGGACTCGACAGCTATCCGGGCCCCACTGACCATGATGTATGATCCCGGCGGCGGCGCGCGTCGAAGGCCATGAAACACCATGGCCTCCGACTTGTTAAGGGCCACTTCCAGGCCCAGGCACCGGACGCAGTTCATGACTTGTGAAACCGCAGCCGTGGCAATCAACGCTGCTTCCCTGTGCGAGCTACCCCGGGCAGTGACGAGCGTGTCTTCCGCATAACATGTCAAGTCAGCGCCCGACGGGAGCTCACCCCTCAGCACCAAGTCGTAGCCGACGTTCCACAGGAGCGGTCCCAAGAACGATCCCTGTGGAACACCGCACTACATGACGCACCGACCAGCTCTGTCACGTCCCCAATACGTGATGCATCTCTCCTCAAGGTAGGCCCCTATTGTGCGGCGGAGGTAGGGAGGCACGCGATGGTAATTAAGCGCCTCCCGAATACAACTCCAGGGTAGGGTGTTGAAGGCGTCGGAGATGTCCAAAGACACCGCCAGCACCACCCCACCCCGGGATACTGTGTCCTCCGCCAGGGCCCTCACGCGCATAATAGCGTCTATGGTGGAGCGCCCACGACGAAAACCAAACTGGTTCTTGTCCGAGTCCGGCCCCTCTCTGAACAAGTGGCTGACGAGGCGATCTGCGATAATACGCTCAAGAAGTTTGCCCGACTCGTCGAGCAGCACTACAGGCCGGTACGCGGACGGTGAGTTCGCGGGGCGCCCCTCCTTCCTGAGTAGGACCAGCCTTCCCTCCTTTCACACACTGGGAAGCTGACCCTGCTCGAGACATGCCGTGAAGAGCCCCCTCAGCTGGGGCTCCAGCTCCTTTAGAGCCAGGACGAGAGCTCGACCAGGAACTCCGTCGGGTCCGGGCGCTGTGTTTTTATCCCGGAGTCGCGCCACGGCCGCTCTCATCTCTGCTTGCGTCTCCTTGGGGACATCGGTGCCCTCCTCTTCTGGAGAATCTGTGGCTGAGGGCAAAGCCATCGCCGGGGAACGTGTCCCACTCGTGGGTACGGGGCAAGTTGCGTTCCTGGGCGCCTCCGCCCAGGAACACAACTTGCCCCGTACCCAACGTTAGGGGCGTCCCCACGGATCCCGAACTAGGGACCCCAGCAGCTCCTCTCTGGCACGCGACTTCGAGTCGCCGATGGCCAGCCACAGAGTTTCCTTAGACGTGCGGTACACCTCATACAGCGCGTCCTCCTCGGCGGAATCCCGTCGAAGCCGTCTCCGGTATCGGGTGTACCGGCGACGAGCCGCAACGCACGCGATCTCGGCGGTCCACCAGTACATCCAGTGTCTTGCGGACCGTTGGCGGACACGGGGCATGGACGCGTCGCAGATCTGCGTCATCGCCCCGGCGAAACCATAGCGCCACTGCTTCGACGTCGACGGGGCCGTCCGTCGCCGACTCCCAGATCCAGGACTGGACTAAGGCAGCTTTTTTTTATAGGATAGAGTGACAAACGAGCCCACATTCCACCTGATGGTAAGTGGTTATTGTGGCCCATAGACATCTACATCTATCTTCGATTACGAATCAAAATGCAGCGTGAGGGCTAAGATGGAATGCCTCGTTTCCAGTAAAAAAGGGTCTCCGGTTCTCTACACTCACCATACGAAACACAGCAACATTAGGCTACTATTTGACGCTGGTATTCTGTGAGAGCGTGGTCCCTCCCCTGTCGAGCCGACCCGTTCGTGCTACAACTATACTACTAATATAACTGCAGGATGGCTCTACCACGTATACTTCTCTTCCTCGTTCTCGTTCTCGTAGCTTCCTCGAGTAGTTCCCTGTCGAAGCGCTTAAGTGCCCAACACGGGCCGTCATTTATTGGGGTTGTTGGATGGCGGCCGCCCGCAGTCTGGGCAGAGACGTCGAACCGGATATACCGATGGTCCGACAAGGTCTCCACCTCTACGGCGACACGCCAGTCGCGGACTCGGCTGGCGACAGAGGGGCTAGCAAGCGAGACGTCCACTATCGACCCACCTTGCTGCCGCACGCACGTGTATTCCGAACCCCGAGTCAGGACGACCAGACCAGTCGTCACCGTCCACTCTACTAGTACCTCGCCCCAAGGGTCAGTGACCGGACATCCCCACGCTGATGACTTGGCGTTGAGATTCCTGAGCACCAGAACGGGACGAGGGTGATAGCGGCCTACGATGGCGCCCAACTCGACAAGGAAACCCTCAAAGTCGGCGAGACTCTTGCTGGGGGAGAAATACGCCCCCACAATAACGATGCCGCCCGAGACCGCAGCAACCCAGCCGCGGCCCCGAGATGGGTCGATCAGAGTCTCGCCAATAATGGCCACCAAACCGTCAGCGCATCCCAGCTAGTTGTCACGGGCGGGAATGAAGTACGGTTCGGCGACCACAGCCACTTGAATCAACCACTCTGCCATGCTCTGGAGTAGGAGGTCCTGAGCTAAAATAACTTAACCTAACCTAACCTCACCAACTATAAATTTGTAAATAACTCCTGTAAATTGGTATTTTTCGTTCAAATTTTCTTAAAATAGTGTAGTTAATTCATATTCTCTTATAGTTTTCTTAGTAAATTTTAGCCGTCATATAATTATTTTTTATTTTTTAAACTTTTCAAAATTTTGTTTCCTTCGTTCTTTTTGCTCCTACTAGGTCCATCTTGTGTAGAAACTACCATCTGCACTCTAATTTGCTTTATAAAACACACAGAATTAGAAAAAATATCTAACCTAACTTAACTTAACCTAACCTAACCTCACCTACTATAAATTTGTAAATAACTCTTGAAAATTGGTATTTTTAGTTCAAATTTTCTTAAAATAGTGTAGTCAATTGCCTTTCATATTCTCTTATAGTTTTCTTAGTAAATTTTAGCCGTCATATAATTATTTTTTATTTTTTAAACTTTTTCAAAATTTTGTTTCCTTCGTTCTTTTTGCTCCTACTAGGTCCATCTTGTGTAGAAACTGCCATCTGCACTCTAATTTGCTTTATAAAACACACAGAATTAGAAAAAAATATCTAACCTATCCTAACCTTTTTTTTACATGGGGAAATGCCTACGTATACCCGCCTCGCGGGGGCAAGGACAGGTTATATCGGATTCGCACCGACTAAAACTCCATGCTGTTCCACCTTCGTCGCATATTGGCAGGGCCATGGGAACGCTTTCGCACACATCCGCGGCCCTACCAGCGCCTGCCGTGCCGTGGCAGCACCTCCTCGAGAGAGGAATATTCCTCCCCGTTCTCCTTCCCAGGTAAGGCTCACCAGAACTCATGGCGCACCTTCCTCCACGGCCTTCAATTACACCTGCGCAACAGACGCCCCCGTGTCCGATGCGCGACGGCCATGAGGCCAGGAAAAACGAGCATTCAGAAGCACTAGCCTTCCTGACCCCAGCGGCGGATCTGGTCTATGGCTCCGCTGCCAACCAAGATTCAGCGGGTAGGGAGAGCAGCGCCTCGCAATACCGACAATCCTCTCCCCCCGCAGCCCCACCACCACCGCATCAACGTTGCGGCCCCGTTTGAGTTGCGGAGGATAGGGCGAGTGGCGCATCGCCATACAAACACTCCTCTTCCTCCGCGACTCCACCTCGGCTGCAGCGGTAGAGGGTGTAGACTCCCCTCTCGCTGCAGTCCACCTGCACACATCCGAAGTGGGCTCGCCAAGCCCACTTGGAGTGGCCACCTTGGGCCGGCCCTTCACCTCGGGCCAGCCACGTGGGTTCCTCTTTGTTCACCGCGGGCGACCAAGCCACGGCTACTAAGCCCCCCCCCCCCCGCCACGACAAGGAGGGAACCCGTTCGGGGGGGAACTTAACTTAACCTAACCTAACCTTTTTTTTACATGGGTAAATGCCTATGCATACCCGCATCGCGGGGGCAAGGACGGATTACGTCGGACCCGCACCGACGAAAACCATATGGTGTTCCACCTTCGTCGCATATTGGCAGGGCCATAGGAACGCTTTCGCACACATCCGCGGCTCCACAAGCGCCGGCCGCTCCATGGCGGCGCCTCCTCGGAAGAGAATCACTCTTCCCCTTTCTCCTTCTCTGGTAAGGCGTACCAGAACACATGGCGCACCTTTCTTCACGGCCTCCAACTACATCTGCGCAACGGAGGCCCCGTGTCCGATACGCGAAGGCCATGGGGCAGGAATAATGAGCACTTAGAAGCACTAGCCTTCCTGACCCCAGCGGCGTATCTGGTCTATGGCTCCGCCAAAAACCAAGATTCGGCTGCGGAGGGTAGGGAGAGTGGCACCTCGCACTACCAACAATCATCTCCCCCCGCAGCCCCTCCACCACCGCATCAACGGTGCGGCCCCGTTTGAGTCGATATTATTCGATAAAGAATATGTAGTAGTAACTATTTTTTAAATAAATTCATATTGTTGTTTATTGCTAGAATATAATAAACGAAACAAATGATATAGTTAATATACGCGTCGTTTTCCGCGATCTCACTCAAAACGGAAAGCCGACGAAGGACTTAGGTACTAGGAAAAACCCAATAAACTCCACTCTTCGAGTGATAAAAAGTAACGTCAACTTTATGCCGACTAACTAATATCTAATAATTGTACCTAAATACTGCCGTAATTTTGATCCAATATCTATTATTTATTCCGTGCTAATATTTAGTAGTAACATTAAAAAACATGGGAAGTTTTATGAACATAAAATTTTGTTACAATACAGTGATCAAGAATAGAAATAAAAATAAGTATTGTTTATCGCCGGTCGATAAAACGTTAAAGCCGGTGTCGTAAATGTGTTGAGGTACAAGGTGGACAAATTGAACAATATCTTCGTGGTCGTCGTATCTATTATTTATTCTGTGCTAATATTTAGTAGTAATATATAAAAACATGGGAAGTTTTATAAAGTCAAGAATAGAAATAAAAATAAGCATTGCTTATCGTCGGTCGATAAAAAAAAAACTAATTACAAAGATGTTTTATAGGTACAGATACCGTGTTGCTAACACATCGCACCGTTCACAGTGACGCCAGTCTTTGATTCATGTTTGCGTGAGTACCACGTGACGCGCATATCTTACGTACCATGCCTGCATTAGTGCGTGTGACTTCGGTAATAATAGTGCGAATCGATTGCTCAAAAATTTGGGAGATTTTATATTTGATTCATATTGACATAACTGCGAGGCGTGTGCATTTGTAATAATGTAACAGTTAAAAATAAATAAAAAATCACAGTAGATATTTACGTATCTAACATATATTGAACTAATCTATTATTATTGAATATATATAGAGTACTACACTTTCGTACCTTAGAACCCAAAATATTGTCGCTTTTTACGAAGACATTAATTATTTTTTAAGTTTAAGTAAAATGACAAACAAAAGTAAGTTTGGTTAACTGTAACCGTAAAAGTTAACTTCGGCCAAGAGATAGCAAATGTTTTTTTTTAAAATTCATATATCGATCCAGTTTCATGACTAGATCAAGTAACCGGTTAAACAACTGGTTCACAACGGTTGCGTATCGGCTGCTTTGGATAAATATCCGTTGTCAACAGTTGCTTTACATCTATTAATGATATTAAAATAGGGAAAAACATTTCATACGGTAGGCAACACTCGAATATTATTGCGCAGTATTATTACTTGCATTGACATTCAGCTTTCGTATTATTTTATCAAGAAATACACCAGAAAATTGTATATTTACTTATGAAAAGTGGTGTTCTTATCCTTATCTTTTTTTCCAAGAGCAATTTTTACATGATTTCACAGCACAAATAGTCATTTTGTGAAATTAAAAACACTGTTGCGTGATGTACGTTCGCAGTGAACGTCGCTGGCGTAATGGCGGAACGATCAAACGAATACGCCAATATTGGCTCCTTATAAATGGAAGCATATTAGGCGCGCGTACACGGTGCAGTCTGTACCTATAAAACATCTTTGACTAATTATTACATTTTGAATTTTGAAGCAGTATAACAGTTTAAGTATTTGTTATTCATACCACCATTTTTTAAATGTTCCTTTTTTAAAAGTATTTTAATGTATTTTTACTAATCCTAGTTATAATTTAATTTCTTAATAACACTCACGGACGCTGTCTGAAGTAAATAAATAAATAATAACTATTTAAAAAAAATATCATAAAAAATCACAATAATTTTTATCTATTTAGAAAATATCAAAATTATGTTATAGAGTAGTTAGCGTTAGCTCTGATATTGACAGTTGTGTTTTATATTGCGAAATTTAATATTCCGCCGTGAGTGACTTGTGTGCGATGTCTTACTCACACAAGGCATATTTTAATATGTTGATGTGTCTTGGGAAATGTGACATTGTGTGAATGTACGGATGCAATTACGCAGCGGCACGAAGACTACGAGGAGTGCTTTGCTACTCCACGAAATATACAATTGCCGTCGGCGATGACGACGTTCCAACGACTTTACATTCGTATGTACAATACTGGCAGTGTGCATGGCCGTGATCAACAACGTATAGATTCAGGAAGACCGAGGATGTACGACGACGACATCGACGAGCACATTCTCGACATGTTTGAGAAAGATGCGACGTGGAGCACGCGCTTGGTGGCACGTGAACTGGGTGTGAACCACATGCGCGTTTGGAGAGCCCTCAAAGACGGTGGCCAGCACCCGTATCATTATCATCGAGTTCGGTATCTTCTTCGCAACGGCTACGAGCCAAGAATGGATTACTGTAGATGTTTACTCGATATGGTTGAAGGAGATCCTGAATTTTTGAACCGCGTACTTTTTACGGATGAATGGTCTTTTGTTAGAACAGGTGTATTTAACGCTCATAATGAACACGTATGGTCAACGAAAAATCGGTCTGTATGAAATAAAATGTCTGTTTTGCAACGCGTGCATTCAGACATTATACGATGGTGTCGCAATTGTATAGAGGTACAAGGTGGACATATTGAACAACATCTTCGTGGTTGTCAAGTAGATATAGTGATAAATTAATGTTTGACTATAACATCTGTGATGTGACGAGGTCACGACCTCAAAGTGCAGTTAGTGTAGGTGAGACACGCGCACGCGCGCGCGCCCCGTCTTTCATGCACGTCACCGCCAGCCGCCGCCTGCCGATATCGATAATTCCAGGCAGAGGTAATCAATCAACATAACATTTACAAATATTTAATTAAAATTTAATTTGATAATTTTTATGTTAAGTTTTCTGAAGTTAAGTTATTTCTGTACGTTTGAATACTGATTTTGATAACGTACTTAACGGGAACCATAGGCCCTTCATTGGCCAGATTAAACTTACTCATAACTTTGTTATCTGCATCTGATCTACTAGATCTAGAAACTTTAACTAAATCGCCAATGTGATACTTCATTAATCTATTACGCTTATCAAACTTTGTGTTTCTAATGCAACTTGCCTCTTTTAAATTCTTTCGCACTTGGTGTCTAATTTGTTCGACATTATGTTTATTTTTACTATTAAATATTATTTTGTCGAAAGACATTTCATTAGACTCGCCATAAAGAATCTCACATGGCGTAAGGCCTGTACTATTGTGATATGAATTATTATACAATTCTTCTATTTTGGACAATATTATTGCCCAATCTTTATGGTAAGCATGACAAAGTGTTCTGAATAACCTGCTCAACTCTCTATTTACTCGCTCTGTTGTATTTGGCTTGGGATTTCTTACTGTGGTATACATATAAGTTTTATATTTAGTTCTTTCATTGATTGTTTCCAATGATTACTTATAAACTGCTTTCCATTATCAGTCATTATTGCTTTGGATCTTATAAGACTCTAATTGAGCCATCCTTTTTAAGCGTGAATGTCTCGATCTAAATGCATATGGAATCGGATAAGATTTAGTAATTCTATAGGTTCATCATCGATCGTTTCAATTTTATGTTCATAACAATTCGCACTACCTAACTTGCTCGAAAATATATTCTTATGCTTTTCAAGACCTTACTACTTAGCTGAGCTTTTTCAGAGACCTCCAATTTTGATCCTATCTTCATATCTGTTAAAAGATCATCAGTACCTTGTTCGACGCAGTTGTTATATAATACAGACTAGCTGTTACCCGCGGCTTCGCCTGCATGTCACTGGGAAATGAACTATCTATTGCTTTTCGAATTGAAAGAAAACTGAGTTTTATAGATTTGTCAGAGATGCAACCATTAAAAGGAAACTGAGCAAAATTGATTCGTAAGCCTATTTAAATATTTTGAAACACAGCGTATATAGGAACGCATGAAAATAGCCTGTTTATTCCAAAAGGAATTGGGATATTTTTTTAATTAAAGGAAACTGAGCTTAATTATTCGTCAGGGATGCAGACTTTTGAAAAGAAACTGTGCTAAATTGATTCGTCAGAGATGCATTTTTCTGAATTGAAAGGAAACTGAGCCACATAAAAGATCCGTCAGAGATGCAGCCTTTTGAGTTGAAAGGAAACTGAGCTTAATAGGTCCGTCAGAGGTTCAGCATTTGGAATTGAAAAGAAACTGAGCTAAATAGGAAATTTTGAATTGAAAGGGAAGATCTGTAGGAATTCAGATTAATTGATTGTGGGAATTTTGGAAAAAAAACTAACTGAAAACTATTTTAAGACGCTACTGTACACAATGTTATATGTTTTTCCATTCGGGGAAAGAATGTGGAGATTCTGGGCATTTGACACACGCGAAAATGCTACATACAGCTGACCTTGCTGAATTGAAAAGGAAGATTTGTGGGAATTATAGGGATCCGTGGCATAATATCATTTTCACCTTTTCCTACGCCTGTCAAAATTATAGCACCGATTATGTTCCATCCAAGATGTGTCACACGCAACCTTGTTCCGTTACATAACCGAGGAGCATCTAAATTTCGCATTAGCATGACTGGGACGCCTACTTTTAATTGAAGCTTATGTGAGGGCACACCTGACAACTCTAGAGAATTTAGAAACTCTACGGGATATGTAGTGCTCTATTCTGTGTCCATAACTGTGTCTACTGACAAATACTCTGTTATTTCTTCTGCTACTTGGCTATATCTGAATTTATTTTGTTAACGCTCTCATTATAATGATTTCTTAAATTTACGCGAACACTACACATTGAATAAAACTATTATTTACGGATTTTATCGCGTTTAATTACTTTAATTTATTTTTATTATTATCCCGACGTTTCGGGTGCTTTACAGCGCCCATGGTCACGGGGGGGGACTGAGATGTTTGACGTCTCAATGGCATAGTTAGTCCGGCTACCTTCAGTTTTTTAATATTAATTTTTGGTCCGATTTACGCAAAACGAGCTTATAGTATCGTGAAGTCTTGCAGTGGTATGCTTGGGTTTGGGTTTAATTTTGTTAATTATAGGATCCCAAGCAGATGGTAGCACCCAACCATCTTCTCTATTGAAATTTGGATGTTTTTTAATTTCAATAGCCTCGCGTATCATCCTTGGTAGGAATCGGTGTTCTTTTGCGAGAATTTGTGGTTTATCAAATCTAATGTAATGGTGGGGACGATCTTGAACATGTTCGCAGACTGCAGACTTCCCGGAGCGTCGGTGCTTCACATCAGCTATATGTTCCTTCACGCGGGTTTTTATAGATCTCTTTGTTTGACCTATGTAAGAGAGACCACATTCACAATCTTGCTTGTACACACCTGCATCTTGTAGAGGAATATTACATTTGATGGATGGTAAAAATTGACTAATCTTCTTCAGCGGCTTGTAGTATGTCTTAATGGACGCTCGCTTCAAGATGTAGCCAATCTTGTCCGTGACTCCTCTAACATATGGTAGTAGAGCAGGCACGCGCTCGACTGTGGCCGGCTTCACTCGTTCACTGTGACGTAGGCGCGGGACCCGAAGCTTGTTGTCTTGCAATACTTGCTTGACGTGCTGAAGCTCCGCGGCCAGATGTTTTCTGTCACAGATCCCTCGTGCTCTCTGAAACAAAGATTTACCCACGGTAGCTAACTGTGAAGGATGATGTTGAGATTCACCATTTAGATATCGGTTGGTATGGGTCTTTTTCCTATACACAGTGTGACCAATAGTGTTATCAGGATTTCGGATGACTAAAACATCTAGGAAAGCTAAAGAATTATTTGCCTCTAACTCCATTGTGAATTGTATTTTAGAGTTTATGGAGTTTAGGTGGTCTAAAAATGCAGTTACTTTGTCAGATGGTAAAATTGTGAAAGTGTCGTCTACGTACCTCTTGTAGAACCTTGGATTTACAGGAGCAGTAAGAAGGGCTTTCTCCTCAAAGTCCTCCATGAATATGTCGGCGACTATGGGAGACACAGGTGAGCCCATCGCCACACCATCTACTTGCTTGTAGAACTTCTCCTTCCACAATAGATAGCCAGATGTGAGGCAATGTTCAAGTAGTATTGCATATTCTTGAGGCATGTTATTTTCTTCTAGCTTCCTAGTTACAATTGAGATGCAGTCCACAATAGGTAGGCATGTAAATAGTGACTGAACATCAAAACTGACCATAGTTTCATTGTTAGCGAGATGTAGGTCTTTTATCTCACTCACAAAATGGTATGAATCCTTTGTGTGTGCTCTGGTATGTCCTCTTAGTGGTGATAGTATTTTTGCTAAGTATTGTGCCAGCTTATAAGTTGGTGAATCGATCTGGCTCACTATCGGACGTAGTATATATAATAATAAAAATAAATTAAAGTAATTAAACGCGATAAAATCCGTAAATAATAGTTTTATTCCATGTGTAGTGTTCGCGTAAATTTAAGAAATCATTATGTGAACCAGTACGGACTGGTAATAGCAAATAAAATTCGCCGATTAGAGGATCTTAAAACCAAGCGCGCAAGATATATAACATCTTTAAATTTCTTGAAGAGATGCAGAGACCATAATCTCATTCCTACGTGTGTCAAAATATCAACAAAGAAGGACATTCGAGGAAGCGCTAAGATCTTAAATCAGGCAAGTAAAAAGTTGTTACGGACGGTGATTCAGCAGAAACGGTTCGATTTACATTTCATAAACAACACCATAGACGATTTGTCCAGTGAACTAAAGACAATTTTAACGACATTTGATTTTAATAATTGCATCGAAACTTTAAACAAACGAGAAACATCAAAAGAATGCAAAAATAAACAAATAGAAAAATACCAAAAATTAACGATCAAATCAAATGCCAAACATCCAAGTCAACGCCAGAACAATAAACAACCGTTGACCATAGACACAAACTATAAACAACGCACTGTCTATAATTTGTCAAAACATACACTGGACGAACCGACAATGAAAGTATTAGCGAAGGGAATGAACTTCGCATCAACTCCGCGAAAAATCCCGTACGAAGAAATTATCTGCAGTGTTGAGGATTATCTGTTTAAGAATAATATCGGTAAGGAAGATTTGGAGGCCATACGTCAAGATATTTCGTCCTTGTTACGTCGTAGTTCAGTGCCGAAACCAAACCTTCCCAAAGACGAATTTACAGCGCTAAATAACTTACGGAACAGACCAGAACTCACGATTCTCCGCGCGGATAAAGGAAATGCTACGGTAGTAATGGACGCGTCGGAATATAATTTTAAAATACAACAACTTTTATCGGACGAAAGTACATATAAAAAGGTCAAAACAGACCCTACAACTAACACGCTTAAAACAACTAGCGATTTAATAAAGAAATACTCCGAAAAATTAAATCTCGACGTGAATTCGCTAATACCATCATGTGTCAAACCACCGAGGTTGTATGGGTTACCGAAGATACACAAACCAAACGCTCCACTACGTCCCATAGTGAGCCAGATCGATTCACCAACTTATAAGCTGGCACAATACTTAGCAAAAATACTATCACCACTAAGAGGACATACCAGAGCACACACAAAGGATTCATACCATTTTGTGAGTGAGATAAAAGACCTACATCTCGCTAACAATGAAACTATCGTCAGTTTTGATGTTCAGTCACTATTTACATGCCTACCTATTGTGGACTGCATCTTAATTGTAACTAGGAAGCTAGAAGAAAATAACATGCCTCAAGAATATGCAATACTACTTGAACATTGCCTCACATCTGGCTATCTATTGTGGAAGGAGAAGTTCTACAAGCAAGTAGATGGTGTGGCGATGGGCTCACCTATGTCTCCCATAGTCGCCGACATATTCATGGAGGACTTTGAGGAGAAAGCCCTTCTTACTGCTCCTGTAAATCCAAGGTTCTACAAGAGGTACGTAGACGACACTTTCACAATTTTACCATCTGACAAAGTAACTGCATTTTTAGACCACCTAAACTCCATAAACTCTAAAATACAATTCACAATGGAGTTAGAGGCAAATAATTCTTTAGCTTTCCTAGATGTTTTAGTCATCCGAAATCCTGATAACACTATTGGTCACACTGTGTATAGGAAAAAGACCCATACCAACCGATATCTAAATGGTGAATCTCACCATCATCCTTCACAGTTAGCTACCGTGGGTAAATCTTTGTTTCAGAGAGCACGAGGGATCTGTGACAGAAAACATCTGGCCGCGGAGCTTCAGCACGTCAAGCAAGTATTGCAAGACAACAAGCTTCGGGTCCCGCGCCTACGTCACAGTGAACGAGTGAAGCCGGCCACAGTCGAGCGCGTGCCTGCTCTACTACCATATGTTAGAGGAGTCACGGACAAGATTGGCTACATCTTGAAGCGAGCGTCCATTAAGACATACTACAAGCCGCTGAAGAAGATTAGTCAATTTTTACCATCCATCAAATGTAATATTCCTCTACAAGATGCAGGTGTGTACAAGCTAGATTGTGAATGTGGTCTCTCTTACATAGGTCAAACAAAGAGATCTATAAAAACCCGCGTGAAGGAACATATAGCTGATGTGAAGCACCGACGCTCCGGGAAGTCTGCAGTCTGCGAACATGTTCAAGATCGTCCCCACCATTACATTAGATTTGATAAACCACAAATTCTCGCAAAAGAACACCGATTCCTACCAAGGATGATACGCGAGGCTATTGAAATTAAAAAACATCCAAATTTCAATAGAGAAGATGGTTGGGTGCTACCATCTGCTTGGGATCCTATAATTAACAAAATTAAACCCAAACCCAAGCATACCACTGCAAGACTTCACGATACTATAAGCTCGTTTTGCGTAAATCGGACCAAAAATTAATATTAAAAAACTGAAGGTAGCCGGACTAACTATGACATTGGGACGTCAAACATCTCAGTCCCCCCCGTGACCATGGGCGCTGTAAAGCACCCGAAACGTCGGGATAATAATAAAAATAAATTAAAGTAATTAAACGCGATAAAATCCGTAAATAATAGTTTTATTCAACGCTCTCATTTTTTGGTGCAAGAATCGTCCTTTCACATAAACATTTACCTTCATGCATGTTGTTCTTTAAATCTGAATAAACGCTACCAATTAATTTGGAATGACTCTGTACTAAATTACAAAAATCTCTTCCAGTTTCCAATCGCCCATCGCCAATTTTAATAGTGTGTCAGCATAGTTTCCAGCATTGATATTATTATACAAATGCACTCTCACAGTCGTAGTTAAACTGAATTTTGTCACCTTGTTCCATAAAATAGACGACTTGAGGCATGCTTTAATTTCATCTGCAGGTGTGCCCTGTTGAATGACAGGTAAAGTTTGGCGAAAGTCACCAGCCAGTAAAACCACCATTCCTCCCATTACATCCTTGAGCGTTCGATTTAGTGCTTCTACAGCTTTTTTATGCGACATTGTACATTCGTCCCACACTAAAAGTTTGCATTGTCGTAGCATTATACCTCGTGCACTATTTTTTGCTAAAGTAGCAGATCGGTGATTCTTCCTGGGCTAGATTTAGAGGGAGTTTTAAAACAGAATGTGCAGTGCGGCCCCCGCTTAGCAGCGTGGCGGCTATACCGGAGGAAGCTACGGCCACAGCAATGTTTTTATCTTTCCGTACTTGCGCTAATAATAAATTTAACAAAAATGTCTTCCCGGTTCCTCCAGGGGCATCTAAAAAGAAAAGTGCACCATTTCCAGATTCAATTTGTTCTAATACTTTGTCAAAAACTCCATTTTGTTCGGGAAGCAAGCGGGGTACAAATTCGGCTACTTGCTGCTTCAAAGCTGGTATATCGTAGTTTGTTTCACGTATAATTTCATCACTTAGTTCATTTTTGGTTGTTCGCTGAGGGCTTATCATTCCAAAGTCGCATAATTTTTTGCCTACCATTGCCATTACTTTATCTTCAATTTTTCCAGGTGCTTCATTATAAATGTGTTCATTGTATGTCATGTTCGCGTATGTCTGCTGTAACCTTCGCAAAATTTCTTCCGCCATGTATTCTTTATATTTGTCCCACAATTCATGTGCATTAGATAGCCCGCAAGATGATATGAGAGTAGCATAAAGATCCCTAATTTTGGCTGGTGACTGGCACTGCACAGCTTCCTCCATGGTTTCATCCCAGTGATTATCGTTTTCTTAAAGATGCAGAGCTTCACATGCTTCTCTATAAGTTGCGCATTCCTGACCGTTGACAGTTTTAAGGTCTTTATATCCTGTAGGATCCCGAACATGGTGCAGCAGCAATCGTAAACAGAAACATTTAAAATTAGTTACATGCAAGGAATACACACGACCAAGGGCATCTGATGATTTTACACCGGGCCTATTTGCAACAGGCGCGCCTTGAATACGGCGTTTCCACTCCTTACTAGATGTGTTCAAAGTATAAAAGCGGGGGACTTCAGAATATAACAACGTTTTTGCAAATGGGTCGGTTTGACAAAATTGAAAGAAGGCTGTTAGTGTAGAAATGGTGGTATCAACAAGAATCAGTTGCCCCCATTTAAAATTACATTAGTATTGACATGTTTAATATTAGGAGTTACGAATTTCATACATTTAGATTTAGTTCAATTCAAATGCAAATTATTAACATTAAACCAATTGACTAACTTAGCTATAGCATTATTTACTTCGTCGTAATTTAATAACTGTCATTTTAATTTGAAAATTAATGAAGTATCATCAGCAAATAATGCTATATCATGGTTATCCCCTACTATGTAAGGTAAGTCATTAATATATACTAGAAATAGAAAAGAGCCGAGAATTGAGCCCTGAGGCACGCCCATTTGTACAATCGACCCGGAAGGACTCATACTATTAATGACAACTTTTTGCATTCTGTCACTTAAATATGAAATAAATAATTTAATAGCATCGCTTCTTACACCGTGGTGTTGCAGTTTCCTGATTAATGTTTCATGGTGAACACAATCAAAGGCTTTGGATATGTCACAGAATACACCCAAAGCATCCTGTGAATTCTCCCATGCATCAAATATATATTTAATGAGCTCAACACCAGCATCAGCTGTCGAGCGACCCCTTGTGAAACCAAATAGATTTTTATGAAGTAAATTATTTACATTAAAAAAAATTTACATTTGATCTAATTAAAAGAAATTTAACATTTGAATAAAAATTTTACTAAGTGTTGGCAGTACAGAAATAGGTCTAAAATTAGCAGGGTCCAATATACTATCAGATTTAAATAAAGGTATTACTTTCATGCTCTCCTCGGGGGTCCGGTCTGCGTGAATGACGACTTTATAATCCTCTTCAGGTAGGTTTTCTAAAGCAGTTTTAAATGTTATGACTAAAATGTTACGTTTATGTAAGAATCATTGAATGACACTCTTTGAATGAGAAGTGTTCAACACTGTGTCTCTCTCAACTCCCTAGATAAATTCGCAACGACGGTCTACCTCAATTTCTGCGTCACCCATAAAATATACTTGTAAAAATTTATGCTGTTCGTTTTCAGCTGGAAAAAGTGAACCTATTCTATGTATATATAATGTAATATAATTTGTTAATGTATATATAATTTGCCCTTGCACCGCAAATGTGGGCGAAAATCCCGGTATTATTATTTCCTGGTCAACTCCGAAGGACGTCATTTGAAAGCAAGAGTTATATTTCTGGATCCTGTTTAAAAAGCGCCGTGACTCATTAGCATCATATAAAAAGAGAGTTTTCAAAGGTTCTTCTGATTCCCCAAGTAACGGAAGAGACACTTTGCCATTAGAACAGCACATACCTACGGTCTTATCTTTCCATTTTAAAGCGCTGCAAAATCGACACGCCTTGTCCATCAGTCCGATAACAACTAACCTCTGATTTTTATAATCTATCAACGGATCATAATTGAATGCTGCGTCATTAAAAACCGACCAATTGTTTCTTTGAAAATTTTGTCGACGTTCAGTTTGGAGCTGTGCATTTGCATCTCTTCGCGCCTATGTCTGTTCTGGTGTTTCAGATGCCCTTATAGTAGATTCACGTTCAGCTTGCTCTATGAGTCTGTGTTGAGTTTCATCAGGTGTTTCCGTGGCTCTTAAGGCAGCCTGACGTTCCGCTTGTTCGAATAGCCTTTGCTGACGTTGAGCAGGTGTTTCAGTAGCTCTTAAAGTAGATTGACGCTCTGCCTGTTCAAAACGCCTTTGCTGACTTTGAGAGGGTATTTCAAAAGCTCTTAAAGTAGCTTGACGCTCTGCCTGTTCAAGGCGCCTTTCCTGACTTTCGGAAGGTGTTTCGGGAGCTCTTAAAGAAGCCAGACGCTCTGTCTGCTCAAGACACCTTTGCTGACGTTGAGAAGGTGTTTCAGATGCTCTAAAAGCAACCTGACGTTCTGCTTGTTCTTGCCTTCTCAGTTCAGCATCTTCTAAAGATTCTAGCGATTGAGCTAATCTTTTCGCTTGTCTTTGAGAAGATGCTCTTGAAAGGCTGGACTTACGTTTGCGAGGCATTATGAAGCAACAAAAAACCTATTTATAAAAAAACGTTAAAATACCTAAAAGGAATTAAATTTCCTTTTAAATATTTTTTAAAAGCCAATCCAAAATATTTAAAAGGAATAAATATTCCTTTTAAATATTTTTAAAATCAGAACAACAAAACCAATTTAAGACACAACACGAATCCAAAAACGATCACAAAACAAATTGCAGTAAACCGAAATCGAAAGCAGAAGTCAATATAAATATAACCAACGAAAAAAGAAGTAAGTGTATAGGTACCGTATACACTGTCTATACTACTAATATTCCTTTGAAATATTGTTAAACAACCTAAAACAACGAAAACCAATTCACGATTCTAAATAAACAAAATCCAAAATCGAAGCCAGAGTCTAAATATGTATAAAGGAATACCAACCAAATCAACAAAACCGATCCAAGAAAATACACAAATCCGAAAATGAAAGACAATATAAATCCATTCAACCCTAACCAAATCACAAAGCAAATAACAAACCACCGAAGTCGAAAGCAGGTAGTCGAATAAGCTACGAAATAGAAACAATTTAAGCGTATAGGTGCCGTATGCACCATAAGTTGACGCTCGGCTCAAGGGCAGGAGTTAAGTACAAGTCAGGAAATATTTCGTTACCGCGTTTTAAAAACCTAGTAACGACATCTAGCGGAATCAATTTAAACTAATAAGAACTTTAAAAAATATTTTTCTTATAATTTTGCACATTTTTTCTTATTGTAATACCGATTCATTCATAATTAAAGAAATGTATTCATTTCCGTTCAATAAATATTACTAAGGCTTATTAATAAGGCTTAATAAGAACTGTTTCTACCACAGTTAAGTAATAGTTAAGGGTGAAAGCGTGACAGGTGGTGATAGCATTTCTGTTCCATACTTATAATCACGTCTGTAACCCTTGCAGGGTAGGCAGAGCATCAACGGATTACTTAATATCGTCTGCGAGGTTATCGCCTATTCTGTGAATTACAATGCACCAAAACGTTTGAAGAAAATCAGCTGGTGAATTTTTTTTATCGCTCTCTTCCCGGTCCTGCGTGGAAAAATACAGATCCATACATTTTTTATCTTAATTTTGGTAAAAGGACATAATAATCCGGATATTCTGACCTTCTGTGTTCGTCCATCGTACCGTCGTCCGTCTTGTAAAATCACGGTGGCGCCACCTAGCTGAATTTAATTTTGCAACATATTCGATTTTCCTACGGGAATGATAAGTTTTCCGCTGAAAAAAGTAGCCTATGTCACTCTACAGCCATCGAACTATCCCCATACAAAAATCATGCCATGCCGACGCTCTGTTGCGACGTGAAAGAAGGACAAACAAACAAACAAACACACTTTCGCATTTATAATATTAGTATATATAGTTTGGATTTACTGTTGTGTTTAAAAGGATGAAGTAGTCTTTGTTTTTCAACTTGAATTCTATACCAATTGCCGTATTCCTAAAATCAATCAATATTTTATTTTTCTTGAACCGGCCAAAGGTCAATATTAAGGGCCTTATAAAATTATTAACAATTGAAGTTTGTGTTTCAAAAACTACCTCATCTATCTTTATAGGCAACATGATCATCTGTTGTATTTTTGTGGTGCGCTGCCCAATAGCTCCTTTTATTTGCATTGTTTTAACTGTAATATGTTGACGACTGTATGTAATAAACTTTCTGAAATTCATGTAATATCGCTCCCAGTATCGAGAAGCGTATCTATTTCTTTATCAAATATTGAAACTTTAATTTCTGATCTCATATTCCCTATAAATTCCTTTTGATATTTATCTTCGTCTTCCTCAAGGACGATTTGCAAGAATATCTACGTTATGAGTAAATCTGACTTTGTTTTTAAAGTGTTTATTATACTATTTACATTATAGTTATAACCAAGTCCTTCTCTATTAAAATGTGCTTTTAAAGAAATAGTTTTTCGCAAACCCCTAATATTTATACCAAGTGTTCGACCAGGTCGCCAACCCAGCTTAAATAATATAATTAATGCTTTGTTTCCTTTTACATTATAAGGGATCGAACCGGGAACTAGTTCGACCTCTATTGCTCTAAATTTGGCTCGGGAGCCGAAACATTTATTTGTTCATTAGTGACTTGTATTTTATTCATTTCGTTAACCTTCTTTTTTCCTTCTTCAGGTTTACGCCATGATTTATATGGTTGCTGTATTACTTTTTGTTTTTGTTCTGCATTATTATTAAGTTTTAGTTTTTTCTCAATATAGTAAGGTTCACGACCTGTTTATCAATCTCATCTAAATTTCTCAAGAAATCTGTTGTCTCAAATAAACAAGTGCCTCGATGTAGATATAAATCTCAAGTTATTTTGATCGCTTAGGCGTCTTATGAGCTTGAGTGGCGGTCGTCATCGATTGTTCATTCGTTGAGTTATCCTCAAAATCACCCAAAAACTTCGCATGGTGATGCATCAGTACTTTGTGAAGAAAAAAATCCATAAAAACGAAGATCCTGAATGAAATGACGACATGGCTTAAATGATAAGTGGCCAAGCCTAAATTTTTAATTAAAAAGGTCAAAAACGTTTCGTTCTTGCTATAGTAAAAGTATTACCTTTCGTTTTTCAGTTTCATTTTATTTTATTAATGTATTAAGGACAACAGAAATAAACACCTTTCAATTATGCTTATAATTTATGATTTTTTTACCAACGTATTTCTATATAACTGTTCAGTACGATGTCAAGCACCCAATTTCGTTCATCTCTTTTGTTTCATAACCGCAAGATATAAAAAAAAGTTTATTGATTATATAAAGTATTGTGAATAATAATTTAGAAACTTGATATTTTTCTTGAAAATGTTTCAATAATTCTATAATTTATTACTTCCGAATTAACTAACTTCGGTTAAAGTCTTCTAGTTAGTCCTGCTTAATTACACCGTTCGAAGTTATTTTATCTGGCCTTTTGCTGCCTTGCTAAAAGAAAACTAAAACTCTTCCACCTTCACTGTTTATGGCCAGGGCCATGGGAACTGCACACAACCGCGATGTCATCAGTGCTAACCTCTGCAGCCATAGAAAACAAGCACTTGGAAGTAACAGTCTCTTGATTCCAGCAGCGGATCTGGTCTAACTCCGCCTTCAACCAATTTTCGGTTGGAGAGAGCGGCATCGCGTAACACCGACACTCTTCTCCCCCTGCGTCCGAAGTAACCTACTGTAACCTACAATAATACTCAGATACTATAATATCTTAACCCTTCAATCCCCATAAAATCCCATGCAGTCGCATGCATCCGTCAAATCCGAAGCTGTCACATACGACCGCACCCACCCACAGCACATTAAACCATTAACATACCTATATTTAGATATTACTTTTCTATGAAGAAGTTGGGCATTACAAAATCTATACAAAATTATCTATCCTGTGGTCTAACCAAAAGTCAGGTTTTACTTCATTACAAAAAGACTTTTTGTATTTTGATAACAAAAAACGGGTACATATATTACTCGAAATTATTTACGTAAGCAGATCAATTATATTCACACAAAATTTTTTTACCAAATTTATAGTTAAAACACTATGCTAAAACACTAATAAAACACTAGAAAATCCAAAAATCAACACAACAAAACACAATGACATCCACACGAAAATGGCGTACGTAATAAACGTAGATTATAAATAAATAACCATTGAGGAACTGACTTTTTACTGCACTAAAGGATAGAAAATTTCATATTGACCCTATAATGCCAAACTTCTTTATAGAAAAATAGTCTCCAACCATAAGTGTTTATGTGTTAAAGTGCTATGGGTGGGTGCGGTCGAATTCGGTCACGTGGTATTTGACGGAATATCGCCGCGACCGAATTAAGCCGCTCGGTAGCTTAGAGGTTAAGCGTCTTCAAATGTTTATAAATTCTTAAACAAATTAAACCTTAGCTTTAGCATTAATTTCCCTGATTGACTGTGCTGATGTTTCCGAAAACTCTCATTTCGACGTTTTACATTAATGTTACGATGCAAAATTTACTACAATTCAGAAACACAATAACTGTTCTCCTTTTATTTAGTTTTGTAAAATGAGTTCATGGCGTCCGTAGACAAAGCGATTGGAAATAGTCCAACAACTTTTTACAAAACAAGAAATAAGGAAGATCGTAAAATACAGAGAAACATGAATATTCACGAGTTGTGAAAATGCAACATTCAGTACTTTGTATTGTACAGAATTCGTTTTATTGGTAAAAATTAAAATAAGTAATTTATTATTTATAAAGTGAGGATTCAAATACGCTCATTGGAAAGAAATAAAAGAAGGAAAGAAAATACAACAAAAAAAACGAGCGAGCCTTACAGTCGTCGCCTATCATGGGTAACATCGACATTTCACCTTGGTAATGAGCGAAATAAAGAACATATTTATTTTTAAATCGAAATTAAAAATATCAATTGAGAATCGACAGAAATTAACCTCAACATGTACATAATGCTAAATACTGAAATATATATTCAATTAATTTTTCATTATTACTTACTTGAGCGTTTTATAAATGATCTGCACTTATTTCAGACACTTATTATCAACAGTAAATGCATTTATTAATATAGTTTACACATATACGTTAGTTTATATAACAGCACACTTTACTACCACCATGCGTGCTCATTGGTGAAATCAAATAGCACGCGCTTCCCCGGCAGCCTATTACAAACTTCCGTTTAAGCATCTTCAAATGTTTATAAATTCTTAAACAAATTAAACCTTAGCTTTAGCTTTAGCATTTCCCTGATTGACTGTGCTGATGTTTCCGAAAACTCTCATTTCGACGTTTTACATTAATGTTACGATGCAAAATTTACTACAATTCAGAAACACAATAACTGTTCTCCTTTTATTTAGTTTTGTAAAATGAGTTCATGGCGTCCGTAGACAAAGCGATTGGAAATAGTCCAACAACTTTTTACAAAACAAGAAATAAGGAAGATCGTAAAATACAGAGAAACATGAATATTCACGAGTTGTGAAAATGCAACATTCAGTACTTTGTATTGTACAGAATTCGTTTTATTGGTAAAAATTAAAATAAGTAATTTATTATTTATAAAGTGAGGATTCAAATACGCTCATTGGAAAGAAATAAAAGAAGGAAAGAAAATACAACAAAAAAACGAGCGAGCCTTACAGTCGTCGCCTATCATGGGTAACATCGACATTTCACCTTGGTAATGAGCGAAATAAAGAACATATTTATTTTTAAATCGAAATTAAAAATATCAATTGAGAATCGACAGAAATTAACCTCAACATGTACATAATGCTAAATACTGAAATATATATTCAATTAATTTTTCATTATTACTTACTTGAGCGTTTTATAAATGATCTGCACTTATTTCAGACACTTATTATCAACAGTAAATGCATTTATTAATATAGTTTACACATATACGTTAGTTTATATAACAGCACACTTTACTACCACCATGCGTGCTCATTGGTGAAATCAAATAGCACGCGCTTCCCCGGCAGCCTATTACAAACTTCCGTCCTTTTAAACGAAATCACTCCCACAGATTGCGGAAAAAAAAGAGGAAAAATGTTACCCATTGATTATTGATTACATAGACATATTGTTGATTATTGCTGTACCGCCTCCAAAATGTCTATGTCTGTTTAGCCCAATGGTTGACTGGGGGAGAATGCCTTATGGCTTTAAGTCCGCCATGTGTACTATTTTGTGCACGAAAGTATAAATAAATAAATAAATACACATCAAAAATAAATACAGAATACTCATGAGTTAGTTGAACTGCCGCTTATCACCATTCTGTGGAATTTATTTTGGTTACTTTAGTACGTCACAGCCCAATGAAACACCTGACCTGACCTGATAACATGATTGTTGCAACACACGCATAGGATGCACGGAAATATCGCCCGTGTGTTAGTGTTCAATCAAGACCCGCTAAGATGCTTAACCTTGATTTCTTTTTCTGCCAATGTCTGATGCCATGTACTATCGCTGGTCTGTGCATAATTATGCGCTATGTACTATATTATATAAATATTTGCAGCTTTAGGGCAGCCCAATGGCCACCCCAGCCAATTAATAATAATATCTGATGTTATATTACTAATGATTTGTGCTTTATTCTAAGTATAATTATTTTCTTAAGAATGAAATTAACTATCACAAATTCAATGAAATAAAATTTTAAATATAATTTGGATTAAACCTTTCACCATTTTTATGAAACTCTCGCAATCTTTAATTATTTTTTAATAACTGAGTCGTGTTTAAAGATTTAATTTGCGTTACTTTTACATACTGGCTGATTATCTAAATAATTTTCTGGCCAACTTAAAAAGGACGACTTATTCGTTTCATCCTTAGTTTAATCTTTAATTGATTATGTGACATTTGACCCAAAGCTCTAAACATAATAAGGAGTAATGATTTCTTATATTTACGCGAACACTACACATTGATTAAAATTACTTTTACGGATTTTATCGCGTTTAATTTATTTTATTAATCGCGTTTTATGTATTTCGTAGCGGAGAAATTAATTTGTTCGAAAAATGTTTCTTTTTGAACTATTAGTTATATTTTATACTAGTTTTTACCTGCGCGGGCTTTAATTTAGGAACACCATTAAATGCTGTTTCGTGCCAAATTTAACAGAATTTAATCGAAAATTCGCCGCTTCCGATGTATCCACTAGAAAAGTTGAAATCAAACTTGCATTATTTACATTTTACTTTTTACATTATTTCATAATTAAACTTAATTTAATTTTAACAAAATAATGACAAATTTTATGGTCGTCAATTGATTTGCGGTATTATAATATGATTATTTGCGATATTTGAAAGGATTGATTGGCCCCAAACAAACAAAAGATGGGCCGCATCATTTTTCTGATAGCAGATCAAAATATTAAAACCTGCATTTGCTGACCCGCCTGCCAAGTGTGGCAAGTGTGGCAAGTGTGGCAACCGCAGCGAATATCCAGCCTGTTTGACAATCTATGTGTAAGATCGTTCAGTTCAATGGACTGTACAGTGTACACAGGCCTGGAAGACTGTAATGATAATAGGCGTAGGCCGCAGAGAGTCTTGGGTCAAAAAAGTATTCACTGCAATGACCACACGCCGAATGACCTTAACTTCTTAGATATGGAGATTTCCTCGCGTTGTTTTCCGACACCGCCGAGAATGTGGTAAATCAACACTTCAAATTGCTATTGAAATATATCAAATTTGGGTTGTCTACGAACTATGAAATCTACGTTTGGATCGTTTTTAAATAAAATAGACCTTAGCTTAAGTTGGGAGATGAAACTGCTCGCGTGCGTAAAAATTACTTTAATTCGACTCCCTACACGTATCCGAGTATATGGGTAGTGCTAAACGAGCAGCATTACATACTGATTATGTGATAGGTTGGTCCTCTACTAGTGAGAGGCCCAGCCGAGGGTTAGTTACCACGCACCTAATAAAGACATACCACCAAATGATGCAAGTCATGTACTGGTATAATGTTGGGTGAAACCTATTACATAGAGAGAATGGGTCTAGACGGCTACGTTGCGTTTGAGAACCGGTTGCGATGCGGCCGTTTCTTAGTGCCTTGTTATGGAGTTTAGTGAGATCCAAAGCACGGTTACACCGCTGGCCGAGTTGGAAGCCCAACCAATGAGCCAGCCCCTCATTAAAAGCTGCCCCACCATTTTTCGAAAAATCCTGGGATGGCTTCACCATGCCGGTTGTGACCGAAGGAGAGGGCATGGTGGCGATTTCCAAGGGGACTTGGGCGTCTCCGCGATCTTCATGCTAGGTACCATGGATGCTGTTACTCTGTTTACGTCCCTAGATTATATGTGTGACGCTTCAACCGACTGCCATTCTCTCAACCTATTCACTCCATCAATAATGAAAAAAATAAAAAAGAAGAGTAAGTTTGTACAGCGGTTGCACTCCCTTTCCATCAAAAAGTACCTTACAAACCTCCGAAGCATACACTGTAATCTCAATGCAGTCCATTACCACCTTGAGACTGACAAGCCGTACTTACTCTTCTTGTCTGACACGCAAATCAGATGTCCTGTAGATGCGGTATACTATGGCTACCCTGGGTACACATTAGAGCATAATTTCCATCAGCGCACTTGAGTCTTTATGTAAGTCTTCAACTACATCTGCAGTAAGCGTCTCCATCACCTTGACGATCCCACTTTCACTACGATCTGTGTATTGATAGACACAACAATGGATTAAAAATTATTTATTCTTGTGTCTATCGATCGCGCAGCGCTGACAAGAAGACGACTAGACTATTTGAACACCTCAGTGAATATTTCTGGGAGACTTTAATGCCTTATAATATGATATGTAGAACACTACGACCTGACCACGAATGTGTATTAATCTCTTTGAACAAACTATAAAAAAAATTCATGTTTCGGAAAAAAATTGTTTTAATTAATTTAGACATAAATATAAAATTTCATATTTTGGATTGATTTTACTATTACCCATTTAAATTCTTACACTTTTAAAATTATAATATTATAAATATACCTTTGAAGTTTTATAAATCTAAATATTTAAATATATAAATGTAAGTTATTATTTAATTTACATAGGTCCATTTTATGACACGTGGCACTGTTTTGAAACTTAAACGTAGCTGTCGGCTCACAAATACAGAAAAATATATTCTGAGATCGTCAGCGTAGTTTCAAATTATCACCCAGCGGATAAATTTTAACCTTTTTTATAGATCATTTAATTTGTTAGAAACTGATGGTAAAATATGCTCCTTATTTCGTATGATAATAGATGATGCTGTTGTGAAAACTGAAACATAGATAGTCAGCGTGGTTTCAAATTACACAAAGGTTAAAACTAATCTTACACTTTCTTTATAAATATGGTATTTATTTTGAAAAAACTAACTCACGTCATAACGCTTCTAACAGAATTATGTACACTAGAAAATTTACACCTAAATGACAAAACACACTTAAACTTCTTTTTTGACGATTTGTATGAATACATAGACAGACAGAGAAACGGACAGAAAATTCCTAAAACCATTAATTTGGCTTAAGTATACATTATTTCCGGATTTCCGGATTGCCGGAGACCCAATCCCCCCCCCCCTTAACATGGTAGAGGAGTTAAAAGAATATTACCCCAGGAGGGTACCAGCACCCCTGGTGACGGGGAATCCCTCGCCGAGCATCCACTCCCAAGCCACCCTATTATTCCTGAGCGTGGATGCTCATGCTGCCCCGCGTATTCTTGGGAGCGGAGGGGTGTCAAATCCCGCTCGAGATTAAATCTTCTTGGGGCAAATGGAGCAATAAGACAGAGGTGTCCTCTGCCACGCTATCCGTGAATTTCTCCAAACATCACGGGACATTATTCAAACCTTAACGCCTACCCGGGTGCCTATATAGATCCCATATCGGTAATGCCGACACCTTTGAGTATTCAACCAACTGGGGAGGGTTAATTCTTTACCAAAATTTCTGTCAACGTAACTACAAATAGAAAATTAAATCGCATCACCGTAAACGCCACACTACAGCATTTGTGTTTATGTTCATTGCATTTACGCATACCGTCAAATCGTACACGTGTCGATACACTGTCGCTGCTGTCCACGTGCGTAAGCAACGTAGGGCCTGGACTATGTCGATATTTTTTATCGATATATAAATCACCATAGTTAGCATATGTTTTTATTTGATTATAACTAATACATAGATAAATTCCAAGGTGTTATTTGAAATTCTATTTTTTTATATATATTATAAAATGATCTTCGGAAAAAAAACTGAGAAATAATTAGTCTTAGATGGTGTGAACCAAGTTTGGTTTTTATTATAAGGCTTCAATTACAAAACCGCTTTTTAAAAAAAAACTTGTTGATTTTCAAGAGTTATTAAATGATCTATCTGGTAAATATTTAATAAATTAGGAAATTAAAGTATTTTTACAAAATGTAATAGTTGAACAAAGTGAATTTTTAACAGACATCTGCTTAAAAATAAAACGTGACATCTATCTAGGGCCTAAGTATTCCCCAAAAAGATGTTTTGCTTTAACTTTACATTACTATTCACCGAAAGTTTGAAGATATGTGTGAAATATCAAAAGTTTTGAAATTTGTCGGCCTTCATAACGTACTATAACAAAGTGGTATAGTACAAATGATAGCCGACTTGGCTACACAAAAAATTTAAAACTTAGACTAGAGAGTAACCCTGACAAGAAATTGTATTGTATATTAGTGATAGATGAAATGAAAATAAAACAATTGACGGAGTACCATGCAAATTCTAAAAGACATTTTGTTATGATAATTATGGATTTGACTACATTTCTGACAATTCGGAGAATGCTACTGATGCTTCAACATTTTAAGGGGCCTGGACTAACGCATTGATATTTCAGGATACAAATATCAGTATCCTTAAAAAGAAGTATAATTCTGTCTCCAGGTGCTTCAAAAGTGTCAATGCTAAGGTAAAGACAGAGCACGTCGGCAGCATTGGCGAGAAACTAGTTCAACTTGCTTTATGAACACGTGCATTCTGGTCTTTTGCCAAGGCTGTCCGAGGACACTTCTGTCAGCCATCATTTCTATCTCTGCATAGGGAGGACGACTCACTGGTCCATGCAGCAAATGACAAAGCCGATCTGCTTGGCCCTCTCTTTGCATCAAAATCAACTCTTGATGACGGGGGAATACACCGGCGACTACCCCACGGTGTGAGTGATACATGCTGGATGTGCTGCTTACCCAGCGCTCGGTGCGTAGAGCACTTCTCTCCCTGGACGTCAACAAGTTGAGTTGGCCTGATGGCGCCCCTCCTATTGTGCAGAAGACGTGAGCTCCGGAGCTGGCACCGGTTTTAATGCGCCTTTTCCGGCACTCCTACACTCTGAGCGTAGTCTCGAAATCACGGAAGACAGCTTTATTTCACTCGATCCTTAAAAAAGATAACCGCTCCGATCGGTCAAACTATAGGCCTATCGCCATCCCCTCCTTGTTCTCCAAATAATGGAATCCACTATAAACTGCGAGCTCATACGGTACCTTTAGCATCGCCAGCTGATTAGTGACCGCTAATACGGTTTTCGTCAGGGTCGATTAGCTGGTGATCTTCTAATATACCTGACTCATAAATAGGCCGAGGCAGTAGAGTCCAAGGAGGAGGCATTGGCCGTTAGTTTGGACATTGCAAACGCCTTCGGTTTGGCTCAAAGCGCTTCTTTCGCAACTCCCTTCCTATGGGCTTACAGATAAATTGTGCAATTAAATTACCAGCATTCTTGCAGATCGGATCATCAAGGTAATTGTAGATGGTGCATGCTCCGACTACAAGCCTATTAAGGTTAAGGTAACATTCACTGCTATTCGGATGACAGCACTGCTAATATTTCTCGGGAAAACGTCACCGAGAACCGAGACAAACTTGTGACTGAAGTCTAGTCTTTGCTTAATAAAGTTTCGGACTGGGGGCGACTAAATCTAGTCAATTTATTCCTCAGAAAACACAATTTTGCACGTTTATCGCTTAACACAACCCTTTTGATGTAACTTATATTCAAGTTTCAAAGCATTCCCCTTGTTGCCTCAGTCAGTAGCGAAATCCTCAGCGTCGATACATTGACTCACTTGGAAGAGAGGGCCAAATTGGCCTCTAAAAAGCTTGGTGAGCTCAGAAGAGCTGGACAGTAATTCATGCTGGCACGCCGCCTACAACTTTACAAGGCGCTGGTTCAGCCGCATATGGAATACTGCACCCATCTCTGGGCTGGGGCTTCCCAGTGTCAGCTCTTTCCATTTGATCGCATCCAGCCAATTGTTGGTGGCCGAGCTTTTTCTGATCGACTTGACTCGGTGGCATTGCGAAGAGATGTTGCATATCTTTGCGTTTTTTATAGCTCTGAGGAATTGTTCGGACTAATTCCAGCAGCACAATTTCGCCATAGCACATCGCGACCAATCTCGCGATACCACCCCTACCATCTGGATGACTGGCGGTCCATGCAGAAAGGCGCGCCATGTGTTCTGGGGCGCCTTAGCTGAGAAATCTTCCACTGGTGGGGCCGCAGATGTGTTCGAAAGCATTCCCGTGCCCAGCCAATATGCGACAAAGATAGAACACCATGGGGTTTTAGTCGGTGCGAGTCCGACGTAACCTATCCTTGCCCCAGCGATGCGGATATGCGTAGGCATTTCCCCATGTAATAAAAGGCCACCCCACTGGAAGAAGTTAGTAGAATGGAGGCTGTGCTATGGGGGATATTTTTAGGGTAGGCCTGTGTTTAGAAATTTACTTGTGAAGTACTATAATGATGATGATAACGACATGTATCATATTGTAGATATAAATTTTTAAATACAAGAAACTGATTTAACATATCGATCAAGCTTTGATACTATGAGTATTGAATGTAGCAAAATCTAATTATTCAAAAAATTAATAATTAAGGTTTTATGAACAGCTTGATTGTTTCAGTTTTATATTCAGGTAATAATTTATTGGATGGATAGCTTTTATACGATTATTTAAAAATCAGCTATTAGTAATTTATTGATAATGGGCTTTACTACCCCATTATACTGATCTAAATCGGATAAAAAATTGTCCTCCAAAAAGACTACCGGTCACTTCGGCCTGCCTTCTTTCCAGAGTGAATGTGCAAGCACTGGTGCACTCACTATTAACTTACTCTCATTCTAAAATGAGACGGTAATTCGACACAATCGGATATACTCGTAGATAAGGCGCAGGACAAACAGTTTTTCATATTTACCGAGGGACGCAGATGAAACACCGCCACCTTCTTTTCTCCGTGTTGCTAGAAAATGTTTTCACATAAAAGTTGTAGAGCAACTGATTTTTCTGTCCAACCCGGGATTTGAACATGGGGCTGAACAATCATCAATCGCATTTACGACAACTAAACTAGTGGTCTAACACAACACTAGACCAAGTTTACACCTACAACTTATTATATAAATATAAAATATACAGACGAAAAAAATAAATAAAAAGAAAGTAAAGATTGTAAAACTGACAAAGTTTCATTGTAATAAAATTAATTTAAAACAGTTTTATCATAACTTTGGATTTAACACTTTAAACGGTATTGCTGTGATGAAGCAATCTCTATGTTTCATTAAACAAAGATAAGCTGCTCTTGCATGGATATAGCACGTTTTGATTGCTTAATGATTTAATTTCGCAATAGAAATTTAATTGTTTGATTGCGATATAATTATAAAAAAATCAGGAAACTAATCTCTCCTTTTTATCTAAATTGATCTTGCTGAAAGCTATTCGATTTAAAAAAATCATTTAAATAGCTAAATCTATTAAAAACTTTTTTTGTAGAATAAGGATGTCAAACGAGCACACAGTCTACCTGTTGGTAAGTGGATGCTATGGCTCATAAACATCTAAATTTATACTCGATTAAGAATATAAACGCAGATGCGTTGTCACCCCTGAGGACTAAGATGGAATGCCTCCTTTCCAGTAAAAAAAGGGTCTCCAGATCTCTACACGCGTCATACGAAACACAGCGATATTAAGCTGCTATTTTACGCTGGTATTCTGTGAGAACGTGGTCCTTCCCCGGTCGAGCCGACCCATTCGTGCCACAACCATAATATAGCTGCAGCGTGGCTCTACCTAAAACTCTAAAACATTACCTCGGAAATTGCTGTATTCTAATGCTGAATTCGATGTATTTATTCATATACTTCGGTAATTTTATACTGCCGCGGTCACCTCGTTCTTTGGCTCTAGAAGATCGAAAAACCATCCGATTTCGATGATTTTTTTTAAAAATCTTCATTTTTGCGGCGCATTTACGAGAAAAATTACATGAATAAATAAATTAAAACGTATATTGGTTTCACGCTTGAAATGTTCATGAAAATGCACTCATTCACCTATAATTTATTTGTTGATAACTTTTCTTAAATAATCGAATAAAGTTGTTATATTTTTTTCATAATCTACACAAAAAAACGAACGTTTAAAAAAAATAAAAAAATATTTGTTTATTAATTTCTTATTTTGGTTTTATTGAGCGTTAGAACGAGCGATGCGAGCTCGGGACTCCGGGCATGTCGACTCAGAAAAAAATTAAAAAATGTTTGTTTATAAATTTTTTATTTTAGTTTTTATTGAGTGTAAGTTCGAGCGATGCAAGCTAAGGACTTAGGGCGTCCCCACTCGGACAGGTTAGGTTAGAAGGAGATGGCGGGTTCGACTGTGCGAGCGAAGCAAGTGTATAGACCCCGCCATCTCCTTCGTGGTTATATTTTTAGAAACCACTTAGAAGTAGGAGCCCCGCTAAGCGGGGCTCCGTCGACCGGCCTTCCCTCGACTGCGCTACGGGAGAGAGTTAGGGGAGGGAAGTACCACGCCACTCAACGTAGCGCAACCAAGGAAAACCCGGTCGACGGAGCTCCGCTTAGCGGGGCTCCTACTACTGAGTGGTTTATAAAAAATAACCACGAATTAGATGGCGGGTTCTATTCGCTCGCTTCGCTCGTTCACTCGACCCCGCCATATCCTTCTAACGTAATCTGTCCGAGTCGGGATACCCTAAGTCCCGAGCTCGCACCGTTCAATCTTACACTCAATAAAATACCAAAATATTACCTTTAATAATTATTTAGAATTTATAGAGCGTTTATGATAATATTTAAAGTTAGAAAACCATATAAAAATTTTAGGTGAAATAAAAAATTAATAAACAAACATATTTCATTGTTTCTTTTTTTAAATGTTCCTTTTTAATGTGTAGATTAACGAAAATAAATATAAACTTCGTTTAATGCTTTGCAAAAAGTTATGAACGATTATATTCAAAGAAATGCGTTTATGATTACATTTAAATTCATTCATATATATTTTTTTACATAAATTCGCCATAAAGACGAAGATTTTAAAAAACATTATCGAAATCGGATGACTTTTCGATTTTCTAGACCCAAAAAACGAGATGACCGCGATAGTATAAAATTACCACGACTTGTAGACAATGTCTCGCATTTCTATTATTGGCGGTGTTTTATCCCCGTGCACCCTGTGCCTGATTTCTCTCCGGTTGTGTCCATTTATGAGTCTTTTTATATCCCGTAGAACTCGGTATAATTTTATTACATTATCAGTTAAATTACTACCTGTCAATAATATGTTTCTTTCTCGTGTCGGATTTTCTTTCGCCGCCACAACAATGCGAACAATTTTCTAGCAGTTGCAGCCTATATACGGCCCACTGCTGCACACAGGATTCCCCCTATTTCTAAGAGTTTTAGGACAAGAAAGTGTCCCCTGCGCTGCTCTCTAATGCGTGTTGGTTCACCTATCTTCGAAATATTTATTTCTATTTCTCAGACGTAGAGGTTTCCTGATGATGTTTTCCTTCACCGTCAAACATGTGGTAAATCAACAATTAAAATTGCAATTACTTAATCATTTAAATGGTGCCAGTGGGTGTCGAACCCGGTTTGCTTGCGTACTATGTAATTAACAGCGAGCGCTAACCATCTGAGCTATCACGGCCATTAGTTCTACCAAGACACATTTAAAGGTTATCCATTAAACATCGGACAACCCGTACAGTACACTGCCTTAAGACGTTTTTCTTTTCAAATACCTATAAATAACTTTGGTTGCAACGTTACCATAGATATGACGTTTCACTAAAGTAAAAACTTTACTCTCGATCTGTCAGGCGATATTTCAGTGATGCGCCGACATGGTCAGACTGACGTACAACCGTCCTCGGACGTGTATTATTATTCATAGAATCCTGTAACAAATATTTACAATTACCAAATTATTCGCTTGTTCACCCTGACCTTATAAGCTACAATTGTATTAATTACAACTAATCTATACAAAAAATAAAACTAAACTAAACTAAAAACAATTAACAAGACATTACAGAACTCTCATTTATTTATACCAACATCACCTTTATCATAGTAATTTTAATGAATTGAACCGGGCGAGCGCAACAACACAAAAAGGCCACTCATTCTTTCACTTCATAGCATGTTGAAGTTAAACATTTCCCCGGTACATCGCTCAATATTTCGAACTTTAAACATCTAAATCATATTTCGCATGAGCATAAAAATGTGATAACAAATCCAGTAATAACTTAATCGGGCATGATTGTTTTAGAAATTTACCCGATGAGGGATCATAAGCAAATACTAGTTTCAGACGCTGTTTCTTTAACTGTGGTTTGTTTACTAAGTGCTTTTCCATTTTAGTAAACTTAAGCTCGGTAAGACAATAAGATTAAAGATCCTTTAAAGCGATAGCTATTATCATTAATAAATCAAATCATTTTCTATATAAGTGTCCATTTTTTCTATACTTTTTACTATATTACCATATACTCCTGATAAAACGCCTCCATATTACCCAATATTTTGTAGCATTTGTTTCTCATTTTGATTTTTATCGTAATACACTCATGACGGATAGCGCAAATATGGATGCGTTACAAAATAAATTACAAGAAAATTTAATAGACATATCGTTAGCAATTTGTCGCAAGGTCCACTGCCGCATAAAATAAAAAATGTATTCTGTTGCAATAATTAATAACAAAAATTCTTTGTACTGTTCCTGCTATTGACTCTTCCAATGAATATTCTGATTGTCGAGATACTCTTGTAGCTCAAAAGGCAAGAGCATTTAAGAGCTTCTTTTTATATAGGATAGAGTGATAAACGAGTACACAGTCCAGCTGATGGTAAGTGGTTACTGTTACATGGTGCAAGAAAACGATTCTTTGCAATATATCTCCTCCGTAATCCGTAAGCCGATTTACATAATTTTTTTGGCAATGTATGTATCTCAACGCAGACAAGGTTTGTAAACAATAGAAATGTGAATTTATATTTTTTATTCTTTTAGGTGAGCTGATTAATTTGAATTAACTAGATGAGCTGATTAATTTACATCTGCGCAATGTCACACCATTTGATTGAATCTTTTGTTAAAATAAAGATAGTTATGACTTTAGACTTTTACTCTGCTCCGCTTTTGATGCTAGCAAAATGTTTTACCTTTGCTACTGCATCGGCCCTAGTGTTACGATGCAAAACTTACTACAATTCAGAAATACAATAACTGTTCTCCTTTAATTTAAAATGAGTTCATGGCGTCTGCGGACAAAGCTATTGGCAATAGTCCTACAACTTTTTACAAAACAAGAAATACGGAAATCGTTAAATTCAGAGAAATATGAATATTCTCGAGATGTGAAATTGCAACATTTGGTACTTTGTATTGCACCGCATTCACGTATTTGGTAAGTATTGTTGAAATAAGTGTCACAGAATGAGTACCCAAGTATCACATTGGAAAGATATAAGAGAAAAAACGGAAACTGAAATCATATTTTGCAGCTGCAACGTAAATGCAGACAATCTTGAAAGATTTATTTTCGTTGAAAACAGAACCAATACCCTTGAGTTGATTAAACTGCTGCTTATCACCATTCTGTGGAATTTGTTATTTCATTACGACACGGCCTATGAAACAGTGATTCATAATATTTTATTTATTTATTTATTTATTTATTTCTACCTCTGTCTTTACAGGCATTCCTAATACGACAGTGTAGGCACATAAAACTATCTAATTTAATAAGTACAGAACACAACTTATCAACTATTATAACACAATACATATAATGTCACTTTTGTGAATTCACCCAAGGAACAGCAGAATAAATCTATACCCTGTTATCTATATTGCTACGTGCTCAAGTCGACGGCACTAGCGCCATCTAGCCTCGAATCGAAGAACTAAACTTCTTGAAGTTGAAACACGAACGAGTTGAGCCTTGCGCGTGTTTACTTGAATATTCTAGATATTTCGCTGCTAATTTATATAAATAGGCGCTGCAAGATGCGATCGGGGAAGTATTGAATTGGGCGAGACAAGCGAAGCTTCGGTGCGAAATAAAGTGAATCAGTGTGATAAATTATTAGTATTTTAAGTTTTAATTAGTGTAAAGTGAATTAAAGTGTTAATTTAGGTAATTCTATCGGCAATTTTTATTGTCACGAACCTCAAGCTCGTAACAATTGGTGTCAGAAGTGGGATCAAATGATGCCGATTTTACCGAAGGAGGAATCGGAGGGTGTCCTTACCCGAAATCAACGCCAGTAGGAGACGGACCAGAGGAGATTTGGTGGTGCAACGCCGCAGACGTCGGAGGGCCAACTGCCAGCCACGGAGGCTGCGGGTCCGTCAGTAGCTCCTACATCTGCAGCACCTGACTTAGGTACTCTGATGGCGATGCTACAGGAGCAGCTGCAGCGCGGACGAGAGGAACAGGCCCGTCTGTTGAAAGAGCAGCAGGAGGAACAGGCTCGCCGACAGGTGGAACAGGCTCGCCGACAGGAGGAACAGGCTCGCCGACAGGAGGAACAGGCTCGCCGACAGGAGGAACATGCCCGTCGTTTGGAAGATCAGCTGCGGGACGGACAAGAGGAACAGGCCCGTCGGTTGGAAGAGCAAATGCTCCTCATGAAGGACCTTCACGCTACCTTCGGGAAGGAGATCAAGGAGGTGAAGGCTAGGGTTGCTCAGCATGACAACCGCCTGTCAGAAGCCGTCGCGAAAGCTGAAACCCGAATCGAGAAAGCTGAAACCCGAATCGACCAAGTGAACAATCGGGTTGACAACGTAATGGCTGACATGAAGAAATCACTGGACGAACTCAAACTTGGGGATGGAACTACAGCTCCCGTAGTAGCTAGTACACCTTCGCTACGTGGGTTCAAGGTGCCACCGTTCGACGGGACTTCTTCCTAGTCAGCCTACAAAATCCAGTTCAAGGCTGTTATGAAAGCGAACGGCTGGAATAAAAGTCAGGACATGACTGCTCTCACACTAGGCCTGCGCGACCAGGCCTTAACAGTTCTGGAAGCTCTCGGTGAGGAAGTGACTTATGAGCAACTCCTTGAGGCATTAGAGGCGAGATATGGCGACGCTCAGCTGGAACACGTCTTTCGTGCGCAGCTTAAAGATCGCGTGCAGCGCATCAACGAAAACCTGCAGCAGTGAGCTCTAGAGGTGGAGAAGCTGGTGCGAAAAGCATACCGGTCTGTACCTGCGCTCATTGAAGGAAACCTGATGCTGACATTCATCGACGGCATCCGGGACCTGGAAGTCAGAGCTGCTGTGAGGCTCGGGCACCACGAGACGCTTAAGGACGCCTTGGCCCATGCACTGGAGGTGGAAGCCGTGCGGCAGGATCATCGTCCCCATCATGTCAGGGAGGTTGCAGCATCTACAGTTCGCGACTGCGACAAAGGATACAGCCCTAGGTAATATGGCTGTGGGGAAAAGGGCCACCTTCGATCCAGCTACCCTAAGCGAACCCTAGAAAGGGTAATTGATTGATCGCAGGAGGGTAGTGCGGCCAACAGCACCGCCCAGCAGCAGCAGGGAAACGAGTAAAAGCCAGAACTGCGGGGCGGGTGCTGGCTGATGTTAAAAGAGCCCCAAGGCTCGCGATCTCACAAACCCATGATGGGAATGGTCTAATCATCAAGGGCGAGGTCAACGGAATGCCGTGTAAACTGACATTAGACACTGGAGCCTCTCGTACGGTTGTTAGTTCCCAACTTATAAGTCAGTTTCTTGGGGACTCCGCATACAACCGAGAACGCACAGCCACCGGACAGCGTATACCCGTCCGTGGAGAGAAGGAGATGGAGTTGAAGCTAGGCAACGTGATCTGCCTGCACAATGTCATCGTGGCTGGTATAATGGACGACTGCATCCTAGGCCTAGACTTTATGTGGAATAATTGTTGTGAGATCGACGTAAAGCTAGGTGTTTTGAAATGTGGAAAGGAGGAACTTTTTATGGAAGGTGCGTTACCAGGGAACGTGTACAGCATTAAGAAGATTGTTCCTCCGCCGAGATCGGAAACGATTGTTCCGGTTAGTCTTCCTCGGAATGCTGGGCAACCTCATCGTTGTGTACTCGTGGAAAGGTTAGAAAATGACCTTCCATGGAAAGTGGCTCGAACCTTGGTCAGAACCACTAACATCTCAGGAGTACGTGTGCTGAACCTTCGTGGCCAGGAACAGATTATAGAAAAAGGAACACTGGTTGGTACTTGTGAGGAAGTGGATTGGTTACATCGGTGCCAATATCTATCAACTGGGACCCCCAGCAAGGATGCACAAACGAGAGTGAGCACACTTTTAGAAGAATGTCGCAGCGTTCTCTCCCCGAATGAAATGGTCAAAGCGAAGAAGTTGTTACTCAAGTATGCCGATGTATTCTCATCAAACGATGCTGACATAGGAAAGACTGGCTTAGTTCAACACAAAATAAACACAGGCAAAGAATTGCCTATCCGTCGGCGGCCAAGAAGATTGCCGGTAGCACGTGAAAAAGAAGTGGAAACCATGATTGAGGGAATGGTGAAGGATGGTGTTATTGAACCTTCATCTAGTCCATGGTGTTCAACCGTGGTACTGGTAAAGAAGAAGGATGGCAGCATGCGGTTTTGTGTTGACTACCGCCGTCTGAACGACATTACTAAGAAGGACAGCTATCCCTTGCCAAGAATTTACGACACGCTGGACATGCTTACAGGAGTAAAGTGGTTTAGCACGCTGGATCTAAAAAGTGGCTACTGGCAAGTTGAAATTGACTCTATGGACAAGGAGAAAACTGCGTTTTCGACGGGAAAGGGTCTGTGGCAATTTAAAGTTATGCCTTTTGGGTTATGCAATGCTCCAGCAACGTTTGAAAGGCTGATGGAACTTGTACTTACCGGGCTAATTGGCGATGCCTGTCTGGTCTTCTTGGATGACATCATCATCGTGGGCCGTACGTTTGAGGAACACCTTCAAAACCTGAAACGCGTGCTCATGAAGATTCAGAGTGCCAACCTCAAGCTGAGTCCGAAGAAATATTCACTATTCAAACGGCAAGTCAACTTTTTGGGGTATGTAGTGTCGGAAGAAGGTATCCGCATGGATCCAGAGAAAATCGCAGCTGTAAAAGATTGGGCGGTTCCAAAAGACAAGACGCAAGTTAGAGCATTTTTGGGTTTGTGCTCCTATTACCGGCGATTTGTGAAGAACTTTGCAGATATAGCCAAACCTCTGCATAAGCTAACCAAGGAGAAGCGACATTTCTGCTGGGATGAAAGTTGTAATATCGCATTCCAGGAGCTCAATGACCGTCTGTGCAAAACACCTATTTTGGGATACCCTGATGCAAGCAAAGAATTTATAGTTGACACAGACGCAAGTGATATAGGACTTGGCGGTGTGTTGTTTCAACGGAATGGTGACCAAGAGGTCGTGATAGCGTACTTCAGCAAGTCGTTGTCAAAACCGGAAAGGAACTATTGTGTCACAAGACGCGAATTGCTCGCTGTGGTAAAGTCGTTGCAGCATTTTAGCAAATATCTTCTGGGGCGAAACTTTCACTTACGAACTGACCATGCTGCACTAAAATGGCTTTTGCAGTTTAAAAATCCAGAAGGACAAGTTGCGAGGTGGATTGAACTACTGCAGGAATACGACTTTGAGATCAAACATCGCAGTGGGAAATCTCATGGCAACGCAGATGCATTGTCAAGAAGACCTTGTCCTGAAGATTGCAAACATTGTACTAGGCAAGAGAGTAAGGAAGTGATATCCGTGAGGATACCCAGGGCCGACCACCTCAGCAACGAGTGGAAGGATAACTTTCAACGTGCACAGCAGGAAGATCCGGACATGAAGCCGATACTGGAATGGATGAAGGCCAGTGCTCCCAAGCCCAAGTTGGAAAGTTGGAAATCATTGAGTTCGTGGGGCACCCATTTGCCGAGCACTTTTACCTTGCCAATTTGACGCAAATGGAAGAATCCTGTTTTGATTCTAATGTCGAAAGCTGCAGCTACTTAAACCGCAGATTGGGTATCATGAGCTTCCACAAACGCCTTTAATTTATCATTGTCAACCAAAGGTTTCGGAAAACCACGGATTTCATTTTTCTGGTCGAAATTTCTGGAATGGATCATCATCATCGTCATCATCACAGACCTTTACAAGTCCCCCGCTGAACTTAGCCCCCCCCCCAAGGAACACCACAAAGCACGGTCCCATGCCACCTGCATCACTTGACTTCCTGCATATCTTACCAGGTCGTTACTCCATCTAGTGGGGGGTCGCTCTACACTACGCCTATCGGTACGAGGCTGCAACTCGAGAACCTTTTTTCCCCATCGGTTATCGGTTCTTCGAGGTATATGGCCGGCCCATTGCCACTTCAGCATATTAATCCGTTGGGCTATGTCGGTCACTCCAGAAATGAATCTGAAAATATTGTTACGCGTCCAAGTCGACGGCACTAGCGCCATCTAGTCTCGAACCGAAGAACTAAACTTCTTGAAGTTTAAACTCCAACTCTCGTTACCTTGCGCGTGTTTACTTGAATATTCTGGATATTTCGGTGCTAATTTATATTTATTGGCGCTGCAAGATGCGATCGGGGAAGTATCGAATTCGGCGAGACAGGCGAAGTTTCTGAGCGGAATAAAGTGAATTAGGGTGCTTAATTATTTGTGTTTTAAGTTTTAATTAGTGTAAAGTAAATTAAAGTGTTAATTTAGGTAATTCTATCGGCAATTTTTATTGTCACAAACCTCAAGCTCGTAACAATTGGTGTCAGAAGTGGGATAAAATCATGCCAATTTTACCTAAGGAGGAAACGGAGGGTGTCCGTACCCGAAGTCAACGCCAGCAGGAGCTTCCAATGCATCGGTGAAGAGTTTCAAGGATATAACGTCACCCTATCTACACCTCTCTGCAGTTGGATTGGTTTCGAACTCTGATTCTGTACTCGGATAACCGTCATAGCCCTACTGTACAAATACTTCAGCACTTCAATATATCGACAGTCAACTTGGCACCGCTGATGAGGCTGTAGCACCACCCAAACTTCGACGGAATCAAAAGCTTTCCCAAAGTTCACATACGATAGGCAAAGTGGCAGATTGCATTCTTCAGTCTTCAGTAAGATCTGCCACAGGGTATGTGTGTGGTCTATGGTACTTAAGCCTTTTCGTAAACCGGCTTGTTCAGGAGGCGTGAAGTCATCGAGTCTGCGTGAGAGATGATTCTTAATGAGTAGACACGTAGACGCGACTTAGAAGGGAATTCGGTCTGTAGTTCTTCAAGAGAGCGTTGTCGCCTTTCTTCAAGAACAAGCCCACCGCACTTCTGCTCCACGCCTCTGAAGTAGTGCCACTGTAGAGGATGGAATTGAAGAGATTCTGAAGGACTTTAAGTACCGGTTTTCCACCCGCTTTATTTTGCATTAGAGTACGAGGGGGACTGAGCGTTGACTTCATTAGACGAGATCTCACCAGCTTAACGTTGTGGTGGCGCTGTCGTCGCGCCGCAAGCGAAACACACCGAAGCTTAAATCACGCTATCAACATTCCGAATCATAAACAGCATATATAGAACATCTCCGAACTATCACACGGAGTGTCGGCCACTCCCCGGGCAGAACACCTTGCCCGGCGGGAGATCTCCCCTTTTCCTACCACGGCCACAGTGGTGACCACCCGACGTGATCTTAACACGCAACGACAAATAACCTTCGGAAACTACAATTTCAAGCCCTCGTCATTATCCTCAAGAACCCCTACCATTCACTACTGAGAATCATCTTCTGCAGTCTTCAGTTCCTGCAAGCCAGTTCCACTTGTCTTCATCTCGACTCACCGCAGATTTATAAGGCAGACTTCTGACACTTGCTCCGGCACATCGTTCTCACCGGCATCACTTGCCAGTGCGTAGTACGGCATGCATTACACATCGGCATATTATTGGCACCGGTGTCAGTTGCCCTTACGCACACAGCATGCATTCCCCACCGGCATTAAAAGGACACACCGGCAATCGGACTGCACTATCGACCTCCGGTCTGAGCAGGGGTGTGATGTGGTGGCGCTGTCGTCGCGCCGCAAGCGAAACACACCGAAGCTTAAATCACGCTATCAACATTCCGAATCATAAACAGCATATATAGAACATCTCCGAACTATCACACGGAGTGTCGGCCGCTCCCCGGGCAGAACACCTTGCCCGGCGGGAGATCTCCCCTTTTCCATCCACGGCCACAACGTTTAGGTTCAGTATGCCTCTAACCATTCGGTAATCGCTGCCGATTTTTTTTCACCCTTGCCTGACATCACTAAACAGTTGCCGTCTAGTCGTCATGATGAAGTCAGTCTCAATTTTCGTCTAACCGTCGGGGCTCGACCAGGGCCAGTTTCTGTGTGGTCGCTTCTGGAAGAAAGAGTTCATCATAAATAGTTCCTCCTTCTCCATGAAGTCGGCCAGCTGCTGACCCCCCGGGTTCCGTTGCCCTATCCCAAACTCCCTACCTTCAGCTCACCGTTCCTTTTTGTACCTAGTTATGCGTTGAAGTTTCCTATTAACACCGTATAGTGAGTTTTGGAGGAATGCATGGCTCTAGGAGTATCCTCGTACATTTCCTCTACCTCCTCATCGGAATGTTCCAATGTTGATGCGTAAAACTGTATGACCTAAAGCGAATACCGTTTGGTGATTCTGAGTATAATGTACGCAACCCTCGTCGGCACACTTCCAATCTTTAAAACGTTCTTAACGAGAGATTTCTTCTTCTTCTTTAAGTGCCTCTCCATTACTGAAGGTCGGCAGTCATCCTCTTAAATTTTTCTTTGTTCAGGGCTAGCCTGAACAGATCTTCTACTTTCTTTACCCCGGTCCATTTCCGGATGTTACAGAGCCAGGACATTTTCCTTTTACAAACACTTCTTTTACCATAATAGTCTGCGGCCATTGGTAACGTTCATGCCTTAGCACGTGTCCTAGGTACGCAACTTTTCTATGAGTAACGATAGACTTGTGTCCAAATCCAACACCTCCTTGGGACGGATGGTCACCCTCCCGGTGATAGAACAAGTTGCCGGATTCGTGGATCACCGTTTCCTCCCCCTCGCTTCGCACCTCGGATAACCCTATAATATTCCAGCCTAACTTGGCTATCTCTTCTTCTAGCTCCAGGATCTTCTTGTCAGTCCTCAGGGTGCGTGCGTTATACGTTACCAGGTCGAGTCCAGGAGATTCTTAGCACCCCCTGCCCCACCGTCATCATGGTCGCTACCGTAGCCAAGAATAGCGGGACCGCCGGGGACTGGGGGCTGTTTCTTCGGAAGATATATTGCCATAGTTGCCACGCTTGGCGAGCGGGTTGGCAACTGCAGTTTTTCTTGTACAGTTGCTGCTATCAGGAAGACGCTAATGCCCATCTCCTGCCTGTTTCCCTCTATCGTCTTTTCCAAAACCTTCTAGAAGACATGGGGTAGTGGATATTCTTAACTGTCACTACACAGCATACTACCAGGATGGAGCAAAACAATAACAGCGCTTCGTAAACTTCGTTGATGATGCGTGCCGCTTGTGCTGCGTTCATATTTCGTGCCACGTGTGCTGCGTTCCTGCCTCGACGGTAATCATATTCCATAATTACCCGAATTTTTAACGTATCCATGATGACGAAAATGATTTAAATACGATGTAACGCTAACCAATAAACAAATGACTAATTTTTACAAAATTCTATGTTATTAAAATAAAATTAATTTCAAATTGGAATTCTTAGCCAAACAAAAATTATTTTGATCTCTTAAATTTACGCGAACACTACACATTATTAAAAACTATTATTTACGGATTTTATCGCGTTTAATTACTTTAATTTATTTTTACTGTCCCGACGTTTTGGGTGCTTTACAGCACCCATGGTCACGTGGGGGAATGAGATGTTTGACGTCTCGTCCCGACGTTAGTCCGGCTACCTTCAGTTTTTGAATATTAATTTAAATTATAATATTAATGTAGTTAATAATAAAACGAAATATTATGTATGTGTGTTTGACAAAGGTCAAACAAAAAGATCTATAAAAACCCGCGTGAAGAAACATATAGCTGTCGTGAAGCACCGACGCTCCGGAAAGTTTGCAGTCTGCGAACATGTTCAAGATCGTCCCCACTATTACATTCGACTTGATAAACTACAAATCCCCGCAAAGGAACACCGACTCCTACCAAGAATGATACGCGAGGCTATTGAAATTAAAAAACATCCAAATTTCAATAGAGAAGATGGATGGGTGCTGCCAGCGGCTTGGGATCCTATATTTAACAAAATTAAAGCCAAATCCAAGCATTACTACTGCAAGACTCATGATACTGTTACGAGCTTGAGGTTCGTGACACTAAAAACTGCCGGTTGAATTACCTAAATTTACACTTTTATTACCTAACACCAATTAAAACTTAAAACACTAATAATTAACCACACTGATTCACTTTATTTCGCTACGAAGCTTCGCTTGTCTCGCCAAATTCAATACATCCCCAACCGCGTCTTACAGCGCCTTTAAATACACATTTTTCACCGAAACGTCCAGAATATTCAAGTAAATACGCGCGCCAATCGACCAGGCGCCGAAAGTTCGAGTGTAGGGCTTCTAGAAAGCTTAGTTCTTCAATTCGATACTAGATAGCGCTGTCGGTCGAAAGATTAGCCATGTCATTTTCTGGAAAGCTCTCCTCGCTTTGTTACCCGACACTAGATGGCGCTATTGCAGGGTACATGACGTCAACTTAGGCGCGCAACAATGCTATAAGCTCGTTTTGCGTAAATCGGACCAAAAATTAGTATTCAAAAACTGAAGGTAGCCGGACTAACTATGACATTGGGACGTCAAACATCTCAGTCCCCCCCCGTGACCGTGGGTGCTCTAAAGCACCCGAAACGTCGGGATGGTAAAAATAAATTAAAGTAATTAAACGCGATAAAATCCGTAAATAATAGTTTTATTCAAAAATTATTTTGATTTGAAATGGCCAGTACAGCAGAACGGCAATTTCATAGGTCTGACCAATTGTAATTTAAAGCAGCTTATATTGATTTTCTTACGAAATCGATGTAGTTAACGATAACCAATTTAAACAAATAAAATTTAAAAATATTTTGGATTTAACCATCCGCAATTCTTATGAATCTCTCACAATATTTAATAATTTCTTAACACTTGAGTCGTGTTTATCGATTTTATTTGCATTACTTTTACATATTGGCCTGTTCCTTAAATAATTTTCTAACCAACTTAAACAGGACACTTATTATAATTAGCAGAATCAGGCCTTAATTCGCGGAAATCCATTATAATAAAAATATTTGCTAAGATCCGCCTAATATAACCTAGTTTGAAGAACACCTCCCGCCTTGCCTTAAATGCGCGCACTATTTATGTTATACCGTTGATAATACGACACGTGTTTTGCCTATACACGAGGCATTCCCAAGTGAAGTAGAATCTGCAGTGACTGGTAGCTAAGAAGCCTATTAAGAAGGAAATATGGAGAGCACTTCCCACCCACCCTCAAGTGCGCGCAGCCGAGATAGGCCGGGAAGTGCTCTTCAAACTAGGTTAGACATATAACTTTGTTTTGTTACGCGGATCGTAGTAAATTAATTTCAAGATCTACTAAGAACACTTAGTCCATTAACCTCAAAGTTCAGTGAGTGACTGAATATGTGACATGTGAGCCAAGGCTTTAGACATAAAAGGAATAGTATAGTTGTGGATATAATTACTTTACATTTTGACAGACTTCATTTAAAATGTAAGCCGGTGTTAACACATCAAGCGTTTTTAGGGTAGTTAAACAACAAGGAACCCTTATAGATTCACCATATCCGCCCGTCCGTCCGTACGTCCATCCGCGGTTGTACTCAGTGATCCTAGGTGCTACAAATCTATAATTTGGCATTGTCATAAATATTAATCACGTCTATAAAGCTGCGAAATAAAATCTTTAAAAACATTTTTACTTTGGATACCTCTCATAAAGGTAAAGGATGGATGATTTTTTAACCCATTCCATCGTATATCGCTGGATAGGTCATTTAAAAATACTGCAAGTATGAAACATTTTTTAGATTTAGGGTTCCGTTTGCGAAATATTTAGCTCTAAGCTCTATTATTTTAGTCATGTGTTCTCCCCCTCTACCAATGAAATCCATGTTTTCGGAAAAGAGAAAAGTTTGCAGAATAATAAATAAAATTAAAGGGAAAATTATCAAGTTAACAAGTTAAGGAGTAACAGTCGACCAACTTACAAAATGCACATGGATAAGTAAAAATTTTGTTACAATTCCGTATAAAATGACCTACAATGCACTGCACTATAACTTTGTAATGTATAAAATAAACATTTTTTTGAAAGAAAAAACGGCTCACGCACTGCTATTACAGCTTTTCTTTTTCCTTTATGAGGTAGGCAGAGAAGATCGATTGCCTGATCCTGACTTACCACTTTCGCTTATTTTTTATTTGGTGGTTCTTGTAGGCCTCATACACCTCGTACAGCCTCATACAGTTTAAATCGTGGTACAGAAACAGAAACTAATCTTAGTTTATACTCATATATTTAGGTAGCATTTATTGTAGGAATATAGTTCAATTCTTCGTACCAATTTATAAGTCAGTTCCTTGGGACTCCGCATACAATCGAGAACGCAATAATTTGGTAACAGCCACCGGTCAGCGTATACCCGTCCGTGGAGAGAAAGAGATGCAGTTGAAGCTAGGTAACATGATCTACCTGCATAATGTCATCGTGGCTGATATAATGGACGACTGCATCCTGGACCTAGACTTTATGAGGAATAATTAATGTGAGATCGACTTTAAGCAAAGTGTTTTGAAATGTGGGCAGGAGGAACTTTTTATGGAAGGTGCGTTACCAGGGAACGTGTAGAGCATTAAGAATATTGTTCTCCCGCCGAGATCGGAAACGATTGTGCCGGTTAGTCTTCCTCGACACCCTGGGCGAGCTCACCGTTGTGTACTTTTGGAAAGGGTAAACAATGACCCTCCATGGAAAGCAGCTCGAACCTTGGCCAGAACCACTGATATATCAGGAGTACGTGTGATGAACCTTGGTGACCAGGAGCAGATTATAGAAAAAGGCACACTGGTTGGTACTTGTAAGGAAGTAGATTGGTTACGTCGGTGCCAATATCTATCAACTGGGACCCCCAGCAAGGGTGCACAAACGAGAGTGACCACACTTTTAGAAGATTGTCGCAGCGTTCTCTCCCCGAATGAAATGGTCAAGGCGAAGAAGTTGTTACTCAAGTACGCCGATGTACTCTCGTCAAACGATGCTGACATAGGGAAGACCGGCTTAGTTCAACACAAAGTAAACACAGGGGAAAAATTGCCTATCCGCCAGCGACCAAGAAGATTGCCGGTAGCACGTGAAAAAGAAGTGGAAACCATGATTGAGGGAATGGTAAAGGATGGTGTTATTGAACCTTCCTCTAGTCCATAGTGTTCAGCCTTGGTGCTGGTAAAGAAGAAGGATGGCAGCATGCGGTTTTGTGTTGACTACCGCCGTCTGAACGACGTTACGAAGAAGGAAAGCTATCCCTTGCCAAGAATTGATGACACGCTGGACATGCTTACAGCAAAGTGGTTTAGCACGCTGGATATAAAAAAGTGGCTACTGGCAAGTTGAAATTGACCCTAAGGACAAGGACGAAACCGCGTTCTCGACGGTAAAGGGTCTGTGGCAATTTAAAGTAATGCCGTTTGGATTGTGCAATGCTCCAGCAACGTTTGAAAGGCTGATGGAGCTTGTACTTACCGGGCTAATTGGCGATGCCTGACTGGTCTACTTGGATAACATCATCATCGTGGGCCTTACGTTTGAGGAACACCTTCTAAACATGGAACGCGTGCTCGTGAAGGTTCAGAGTGCCAACCTCAAGTTGAGTCCGAAGAAATGTTCATTATTCAAACGGCAAGTCAACTTCTTGGGGTATGTAGTGTCGGAAGAAGGTATCCGCACGGATCCGGAGAAAATCGCCGCTGTCAAAGATTGGCCGATTCAAAAGGACAAGGCGCAGGTTAGAGCATTTTTGGGGTTGTGCCCCTATTATCGGCGATTTGTGAAGAACTTTGCAGACATAAACAAAGTATAAACAAACAAAGATATAGCCAAACCTCTGCACAAGCTAATCAAGGAGAAGTAACATTTCTGCTGGGATGAAAGTTGCAATATCGCATTCCAGGAGCTCAAGGACCGTCTGTGCAAAACACCTATTTTGGGATACACTGATGCAAGCAAAGAATTTATAGTTGACACAGACGCAAGTGATATTATAGGACTTGGCGGTGTTTTGTCTCAACGGAACGGTGAACAAGAGGTCGTGATAGCGTATTTCAGCAAGTCGTTGTCAAAACCGGAAAGAAACTATTGTGTCACGAGACGCGAATTGCTAGCTGTGGTAAAGTCGTTGCAGCATTTTAGCAAGTATCTTCCGAGGCGGAAATTTCACTTACGAACTGGCCATGCTGCACTAAAATGGCTATTGCAGTTTAAAATCCAGAAGGACAAGTTGCGAGATGGATTGAACTACGGCAGGAATACGACTTTGAGATCGAACATTGCAGCGGCAAATCTCATGGCAACGCAGATGCATTGTCAAGAAGACCTTGTCCTGAAGATTGCAAACATTGTACTAGGCAAAAGAGTAAGGAAGTGGTATCCGTGAAGATGCTCAGGATAAACCACCTCAGCAACGAGTGGAAGGACAGCTTACGACATGCACAGCAGGAAGATCCGGACATCAAGCCGATTCTGGAATGGATGAAGGCCAGTGCTCCCAAGCCCAAGCGGAGCGACGTCTCGACGATAAGTTTGACTACTAAAAGCTATTGGGCCCAATGGGACAGCTTGCTGCTTCAGGATGGAGCTCGGTGCCGTAAAAGGGAAAATGTTCGGGGAGACAGCTGTCATTTGCAAATGGTTGTCCCTAAAGTTAAAGTACTGGATGTTCTACAGCTGTACCATAATGATTGACAGCGCCGCCACATCATCATCATCATCATCATTACAGCCCTTCACAAGTCCACTGCTGAACATAGGCCTCCTCCAAGTAATGCCACAAAGCACGGTCCTGAGCCACCTGCATCCATCGACTTCCTGCATGTCTTACCAGGTCGTCACTCCATCTATTGGGGGGTCGCCCTACACTACGCCTACCGGTACGAGGCTGCCACTCGAGAACCTTTCTTCCCCATCGGTTATCGGTTCTTCGAGCTATATGGCCGGCCCATTGCCAATTCAGCTTACTAATCCTTTGGGCTATGTCGGTCACTCTGCGGATATCCTCATTTCTGAGTCTATCACGCAGAGAAACTCCGAGCATAGCCCTCTCCATAGCTCGCTGAGCGACCTTGAGCGTCCTCATACGGCCAGCAGTGAAGGACCACGTCTCAGATCCGTAAGTCATCACTGGCAACACGCACTGGTTGTACACTTTAGTTTTCCGAGATTGAGGTATACCTGACGAGAAGATGTGTCGTAATTTCCCGAACGCTGCCCAGCCGAGTTGAATCCGTCGATTGACCTCTCGGTCGATGTTGGACTTACCTAATCAGACTATTTGTCCCAGGTAAACGTCAACAACTTCGAGCATAGTGCTCCCAACAACAAGCGGCATAGGTGACACATGGACATTGAACATGATCTTTGTTTTGTCCATGTTCATCTTAAGACCTATCCGTTGGGAGACACCATTGAGGTCATTGAGCGTAGTGCTAAGGTCCTCCAGCGATTCTGCCATAAGGACTATATCGTCGGCAAATCGAAGGAGAGTGATGTACTCGCCTTGATGTTAATACCGTATCCTTTCCAGTCCAGAAGCTTGAAAACGTCTTCCACCGCAGCGGTGAAGAGTTTCGGGGATATAATCACCCTGTCTTACGCCTCTCTGCAGTTGGATAGGTTTCGAACTCTGGTTCTGTACTCGGATAGCCATCACAGCCCTACTGTACAAACACTTCAGCACTTCGATATACCGACAGTCAACTTGTCACTTGCACTGACAGTCACTTGGGAAGAAGTGCAATTGATAGCGGAAAAACTATTAGCTAAGGTTGCTCGTTGGCTTGATAATAACTTACTTACTTTGAATGTTAATAAAACTCAATTCATATGTTTTTCTATAACTAGAAGATCACAGCCAAAAGATGATTTTAGACTTAAAATACATAAATGTTACAATCCATCCAGCGGTAACTGTACGTGTACATCTATTGAAAAAGTTTCATACATAAAGTATCTGGGCGTTATGGTGGATCAACGACTTTCCTGGTACAAACATGTCGAATTAGTGTCTGCTAGAATTCGAAAACTCACTTGGATATTTAAAACTTTAAGATATGTTGCTTGTCCTGACCTTTTAAATCAAATTTATGTAGCGCTTGCTCAATCTATAATAATATATTGTATACCTATTTGGGGGGGTACTTATAAAAGTAAATTTATTGAAGTTGAGAGAGCTCAAAGATGTTTATTGAAAGTTATACATTTTAAGCCATATAGGTTCCCCACTAGCATTTTGTATTCATCTTGTGGGGTGATTTCGGTGAGGCAGTTGTACATATTACTCACTTTGTTAAAAAAACATAAGTCTTTGTCTTTTAATCCTACTTACAGTAGTAAAAGAAGAAATTATGGTGTAGTTCCTACATGCAGTACGAAAACCAACTTTGCGAAAATCAATATTAAAAACGATCAGAACACTTATATAATCAAATTAATAAAATATTGCAAATATATCCTTTAAAGACATACGATTGTAAGAAAAAAATAATGCAGTGGCTTAAGACACTTAATTACGATCAAACTGAAGCCTTATTAGAATCTATCCTATAAATGCATTCACTCACTGTCTTTTTCTCATACGTACACACGTACATACCCACACTAACACACACACACACACACACACACACACACACACACACACACACACACACACACACACACACACACAGAGAGAGACACAGACGCACACGCGCGCACACACACACACACACACACACACACACACACACACACACTGTTTCTCTTATGTTAATTGTACTTAGTTAAGGGAGGGCGAGGGCCCTCTACCACAAGTATCTTTATACTTAAAAGAAGTCCTCAAACTCGTACTAATTTTAAGAAAATGTTGGAAACAATAAACTTTCATAAACTTTCAACTTGGCACCGCTGAAGGGACTGTAGTAGAGCGTTGTCGCCTTTCTTAAAGAACAAGACCACCGCACTTCTGCTCCACGCCTCCGGAGTAGTGCCACCATGAAGGACGGAATTGAAGAGCTTCGGATGGACTTCAAATACCGGTGTTCCACCCGCTTTCAGAAGCTCCGCTGTAATTCCATCCTCGCCCTGGGGCCCTGCCATTTTTAGGGTGCTGGAGAGCCATTCTAATCTTGCTCAGACTGACGTCCGGGATATCATCGGAACAGTGTTGGGTAAGATTTGCTCTTGGATCGTTACTCACACTTGCGTGTGGCTCCAACGATGATGTGTACAGCTGCCCATAGAACCTCTCAATCTCACTCAAAATCTCAGGTGTCTCGGAAACGATGCTGCCACACTCAGTATTCAGCTTTGACAGTTGGCTCTTTCTGGCAGACAGATCTCTGGCAAAGACTTTGGAGCCCTGGTTCCGCTCGATCGCTTATTTATACGAGCAGTATTAAAGTTGCGTTAGTCTCGCCTCATGCATTTGGAGATCTGTCTGTTCAGTTGCCTGTATGCTGTCAAATCTGTTGTGTGTATGAGATTAAGAGTGTGATCGGAGGGTTTTTGTGTTCTTCTGTGGCAGGTCTTGCAGAACTTAGCTCCGACCGCATGGATAGTGTAACGTCAATAAAAGGCGGAGTTGAACAGCGAACTGAGAGCTTTATTGGTACCCACTACCTACATACACAAAAACGAAAATAACTATAATATACCCTCCACATTCCCCCTTTAAATGACTAAGTGACATATCATTTAATAAAAACATCTAACTATATCATCCCACAAAAGGATGTATGTTATTGTACATTAATTCCGATTCTTTCCTATTACACAGAAAAAAGAAAATAATTACAATTCCTTTTTCTTGGCTCGAATATAAGCACGCAGTGCTCTAGCCGATACACTCGGTGAAGGCGGTGACGAGGAGTTTCTCTCTGCGTTATCTGTACTATTCGAACTGCCTTTTTCGTCCTGGTCAATGCCCTCTCCGGTTGAATCTTCAAATAAGTCATCGGTGCCACTATCAGGCCTCAGGTGTGGGGTCTCCTCGATCTCTTTTAATTCGCTAATGCTAGGCCTTGAAAGGGAATAACGACTTTTACGATTGGTTGGTATCACTTGGTCGATATGTCTTTTCCACTCGATTCCATCCCCCATGCTGACCCTATAAGAAACGGGTCCCGTTTTTTTTACTATCTTTCCTTCACGCCACTTGCCCCCTTTTGGTGTATTATTTCTAGTCAACACCCGGTCTCCTATAGCTATATTACGGTCCGAACCCCCGGAATTGGCAACCTGCTGATATTGAGCCCTTCGCACCACATCAGCCGTGTTGGGACGTAAAGCATCCAGGCGACTGCGTAGACGGCGACCTAACAATGCCACTGCAGGTGACACCGCGGTTGTGGCATGTTCGCAGTTGCGGTATTGAAATAAAAATCTGTTTATTGCCTGTAATATATCTTCCCCTTCAAAAACCGCCCGTTTTATAACTTTTTTAATGGTTTTCACCGCATTTTCCGCAGCACCATTTGCCTGAGGTCTGTAGGGGGCCGATGACACATGCCTAATACAATTTTTTTTACAATAATTTTTAAAATCTATGGACATAAAAGGCGGTCCATTATCCGTGACCAATTGCGACGGCAAGCCAAATCTTGCGAACATACTTCTAAATGCGGTTATGGTCTCTTTGGCATCCGTCCGACCCATCGGTACTACCTCTATCCATTTCGAATGGGCGTCTATAACTATGAGATATTTCTTGCCCACGTATTCGGCAAAATCTGCATGCAAACGTTGCCACGGATTTAGAGGGAATTCCCATGGATGCAGAACGGCTCGGGGAGGACTATCACGAACTGAGCAACACGCTTGGCAATTACGACATAAGTTTTCTATGTCCTGGTCTATACCAGGCCAATAGATGTAATTTCCAGCTAGATTTTTCATTTTATTCATTCCTAAATGACCCTCATGAATTTCCATTAAAACTCGTTCTCGTGGTGAGGGAGGGATTACGACGCGATATTTATAAATTAAGCAGCCTAGATCAAGCAACATTTCTTGCTTTCTATCAAAGTACGGCTTCTCGTCGTCGCATTTGGTCGAGAAGGGCCAACCGAACATTACATAGCCTGTAATTCGGCTCAATACCGTATCCTTTTTTGTTTCGATACTAATATCCTTGAAGTTTACCGGAATAGTATCTTCCAGTAAATTAATGTAAGACGTGACCGAGGACTGGTGACGTTCGGTTGGCAGAGGAAGGCGGGACAGCGCGTCGGCCGGGCCGTTAGCAGCCGAGCGAACAAACTCCACTGAAAAATCATAGGCGGCCAATCGGGCAGCCCACCGCTGTAAGCGACTGGCTGCCGTTTGTGGTATCCCGCCTCTTTTCCCAAAAATGTAACTTAACGGCTGATGATCCGTTCGTAAAACAAAGCGTCGACCGAATACATATTGGTGGTGTTTCGTTATTCCAAAAAATATGGCCAGAGCCTCTTTATCTAATTGACTATAATTTTTTTCTGAAGCATTAAGCGTACGCGATACACAGCTGACCGGTCGCTCGGTGCCTTCGGGGTATACGTGTGCTAGTACTGCGCCCAGCCCATACGCACTGCTGTCCACCGACAGAACCAGTGGCCGCCCTTCCTCATAGTGAGCCAAAACCTTTTCGCCCAACAAAGCTCTTTTAGCTTCTCGGAAGGCCTGCTCGCATTTTGAAGTCCATTTCCAATTAACTCCTTTGTTTAATAACCAATGTAAGGGATGTAAAATGGTACTGAGATTAGGAATAAACTTGCCATAGTAATTAAGGAGACCAAGAAAACTTTTTAATTGGGTAACATTCAGTGGTGTTGGAGCATTAGAAATGGCTTCCATCTTTTTCGGATCGGGATGCAAACCCTGCTTGTCAATAATAAAACCTAGGTACTTTACACTTTTTTGTAAGAACTTACATTTCTCGGACTTAACGGTAAAGCCCATCGTCCGCAACCGTTCAAGTACAGCTCGTAAATTACTCAGATGTTGATTTCGCGTAGCTCCCGTGACACAAACGTCGTCCAAAAAAACTACCGTACCGGGTATACCGCTGAGTGTCTCTTCCATAATTTTCTGGAATTTTTCGGGAACACACGACAACCCAAATGGGGTTCGACGATATACGAATGTGCCTAGATGTGTAGTAATTGCAGTGTAACGCCGAGAATCCTCCGTTAGCAGTAATTGTTGATAGGAATTTTTTAGATCAATTTTCGAAAATTCTTCACCACCACTTAATTTGGCAAAAAGTTCTTCAATTCGCGGTAACGGATAAAACTCCCGCTTGAGCTTTGGATTTATCGTAATTTTATAATCTCCACAAATTCGTATATCGCCGTTTTCTTTTATAACCGGTACTATAGGAGTACCATACTCGGAGTGGTCCACCTTAAAAATGGTACCCTCGGCCTCAAGCCTCCTCAGCTCCTGTTCGACCCGGGATCGAAGCGCCAATGGCACGGGCCGCGCGCGCACGTACACCGGTTGTTCGTCACTGAGCTGTAGTTGAACGCTTTCGGTACAAGTGCCTAACTGATCTGTAAACACTTCGGGGAATTCGCTAATGAGTCGGCTCACGAATGAATCATCTAGAATTTCATTAACACTAATATTAATTTGATTTATTTCAAGAGCTCGAATCCATTGTCTACCTATTAAAGGGCATCCTCCGTTACGAATTACATATAAAGAACAATTTTTTTTTCTGACCTCTCCCAATGCTACACTGACCAATATAAAACCCAAAGATTCGATTCGCGAACCGACATAACTATGTAATCTTACATTATCTTTGATAAGGGATTTATACGGAAAATGACACAAATAAAACTGTTCACTTATTGTCGAAATGCGACTACCGGTATCGACTTCGAAAACTAACGGCTGTCCATCTACTTTCAAAGTTAATTTATAAGACTCGTTACCTTTAGCTTTCAGCTGGATATTAAAAAAATCCTCTCCTTCGGAACTCACATCACTCACATAATGCTGGGGGCTGCTCGACTGCCTCCCGTCGCGCACTTCTTTGCACATCACCTTAAGATGTCCGCGCCTACCACACTTATCACAATTGTATTGCGCAAATCGGCACTTATCCGCCCTATGTGGCTTTCCACAACGCCAACATGGCCCCGAGCTTCGCTGACTCCGTCGCGTCTCCATGGTGCCTCCTCTAGAGACCGAGCGTAGGTCTCGCCGCCCTCGGCGCTCCCCGGCCTGATGTAAACCTTCGCCTCTTTCTAGACTGCTGCTCCGAACACCTGAGGTCGAAGCTGGTGCCGTGGCACCACTCACCTCCGCGTGTCTCTCCGCAGCCTCCAGCGCAAAAGCCAACTCCACCGCCTCCTTGTACCGAATGTTTCTTTCGGCAAAAATACGGGACCGCATCGCCTCGCTCGCAAGACCTGATACAAATTGGTCCCGCAAATTCTCTTCAAGTGTCACTCCAAAATTGCAGGTCGAAGACAAATGTTTCAGATTTTGCAAATATTCGGCAAGTGATTCACCTCCGAGTTGCCTGCGCAAGCGGAACACGTGGCGCTCTGCAATCTCGGAACGCTGTGGTTCTAAGTGACTCGACACTAAACTCACTAATTCTTCGAAAGTTTTGTCTTCCGGGTGTGCAGGAGAACATAGATCGCACATCAACGAATATGTCGCCTCGCCGACCACGGTTATTAACATAGGAACTCGTAATTCAGACTTGATTTCGTTTAGCAATATAAATTGTTGAACTCGACGAATATACGCGGGCTGTTTACTGGCTAAATCGAACGGCTCTAATTTACCAATAGGCATAATTACGACCACTTTATAACGTTTTGAATAATACGAAACAACGCGTGGTTACGGACTCGTCGCCAATGTAACGTCAATAAAAGGCGGAGTTGAACAGCGAACTGAGAGCTTTATTGGTACCCACTACCTACATACACAAAAACGAAAATAACTATAATATATCCAGATAGTTTCCACGAGCTTGTCATTCATATCGTCCATTGCATTGCAATCTTCTAGGCACTGAAAGCGGTTACGTAACTCGAGCTGAAAAGTCTCGGGATTCTGGATTAGAGCACGAGGGGGACGGATCGTTGACTTCATTAGACGAGACCTCTCCAACCTAACGTTTAGGTTCAGTGTGCCTCCAACCATTCGGTGATCGCTGCCGGTTTTCACCCTTGCGATCACTGAGACATCACTTAACAGTTTGCGTCTGGTCGTCATAATGAAGTCAATCTCATTTTTTGTCGAACCGTCTGGGCTCGACCAGGTCCACTTCCTGTGGGGCCGCTTCTGAAAGAAAGAGTTCATCATAAAGAGTCCCTCTTTCTCCATAAAGTCGGCCAGCTGCTGGCCCCTTCGGTTCCGTTGCCCTACTCCAAATTTTCCTAACTTCAGCTCACCGTTTTCTCTTGTGCCTAGTTTTGCGTTGAAGTCTCCCATCAACACCGTGTATTGAGTTCTGGAGGAATGCATGGCTTTGAAAATATCCTCATACATTTCCTCCACCTCCTCATCGGGATGTGCCGAGGTTGGTGCGTAGACCTGTGTGACCTTCAGCGAATACCGTTTGGTGATTCTGAGTATCAGGTACGCGACCCTCGTCGATACACTCCCAATCATTACAACGTTGTTGACGAGAGACTTGTGGACGATAAATCCGACACATCCTTGGGACAGATGGTCGCCCTCCCGGTGATAGAACAAGTTGCCGGACTCGAGGATTACCGTGTCCTCCCCCTCTCTTTGGACCTCTGATAATCCAATAATATGCCAGCGCAACTTGTCTAACTCTTCTTCCAGCTCCAGTATCTTCTCGTCAGTCCTCAGGGTGCGTGCGTTATACGTTGCCAGGTCGAGTCGTCGTAGGTGGCAACCGAACAGCCACCGGAGATTCTTAGCACCCCCTGCCCCGCCGTTACCATGGTCGCCATCGTGGCCAGGAATAGCGGGGCCGCCGGGGACTGGGGGCCGTTTATTTGCATCGTTGCTCATGGGGGGATACTTGCCATAGTTGCTACGCTTGGCGGGTTGGCAACCGCAGTTTTTTTGTTATATTATTGTTGTTATTAGGAAGATGCTACTGCCCATCTCCTGCATGTGTCCCTCTGTCGCCTTTTACGACACCCACGGGAAGATATGGGGTAGTGGATATTCTCAACCGCCACTACACGGCATGCCGCGTCACAGTTTTAGGCACACGGCGCCGCCACAGTTTCAGTTTTATATTCAGGTTATAATTTATTAAATGGATGACTTTTATACTATTATTGAAAAGTCAGCTCTTAGTAATTTATTGATAATGGGCTCAACTACCCAATTACACTAATCTAAATCGGATAAAAAATTATTCTCCAGAAAGAATACCGGTCATGACGACCAGTCTTCTTTGGTGTGTATTTTATTTTATTTTATTTATTTATTTACACTTTATTGCAACTTAACAAAAAGGATTATAAAGGGCGGACTTAATGCCTTTGGGCAGTCTCTCCCAGTCAACCCGAGACGGTTTATCATGTTTAAGATCACCTCAGCAATTATATCTGATTTCATTAACCAGAAGTCCTCGCAAAAGAAAATTGACTTCTAAAAAGGATGATTCATCAGGTCATTGAAATTAAAGAAACATCCTAATTTCAATGTAAAAGTTGGATCCTATAATTAATCAAATTAAGCTCAACCCAAGCATACCACTGCAAGACTTCTGGACAATATTTAGCAAGCCCCCACTAGTTCGTATTAGTAAGATGTCAAATCTGACCGAAGCTAACATAACCGAACCGAACAGAAGGAACTGGACGTTAGTGCCCGATTGAACTGCGGTTGAAGGTCGCAAGAAAATTTGTGATGAATAAAAGGAATGCTTTCGCAGACTCCATTACATTATAATAACTTTACATAGCTCAATGATGATAATGATAACATAACTTATTATTCAATTTATGTATACATTCACGACATATTTATTAATTAAAATAACGTAAAGTTTAGTACGAATCAATGTTATTGTCTGAAATTGAAACCATCATACAAAATTCCTTTTTTTACGACGGAAGTCAAATGTGTTTAATAGACGTTTCAAATATTTACTACCGTCGTAAAGATTTTTCGTCGTAAAATATATCTATGCCATAAGAAGTCGGCAGTTAAACGACTTGTATTTGATGAATTACGAATATGGTGTTTATATTATTAAAAAGACCTACGTATATTTAAGCGACTTTTACTTTTAATACATATTATATCTGTTAAATGATTTGTTAGGACAGTAAAGGGGAATGCCCACTCTTCATAGACACTTCGGCCATGAGTGCCCACATATAAAAGCGTATAGATATGATAATATGCAATTAAAACAATGAAATGGTAAAGGAATTGCTTTAAAAAAGGTCGGGGTTTTGAAAATATAGAAGTTTTTATTTTCACAAATGCAGTTTTTTTAACAACTATTTTTATCGATTTTATCGCGTTTTATTTCTTTGATTTTTAATTCCAGACGTTTCGGGTGCTTTCCAGCACCCATGGTTACGGCAGACTGAGGTGACTGATGTCCCAATGTCAGTTTTAACCCGGAGCACCTTCAGATTTTTAATTTTTATTTATGGTCCGATCTACAGAATAAACTTACTGTGTCTTGAAGTCTTGCAGTGGTATGCTTGGGTTTAATTTTAATTTCATTAATTACAGGGTCCTAAGCAGGTGGTAGTACCAAGCCTCCTTCTCTATTGGAAAAAGAATTTTTTTATTTCAATAGTCTCATGTATCATCCTTTTAGAGGATTTTTGGTCTATCAAACCTTTTTTTGATGTCTATCTGGTTGGGGCCGTCCGAGATATGATCACAAACTGCAAACTTCCCTGAACTTTGATGCTTCATGTCAGCTCGCTTCAAGATGTAGCCAATCTTGTCTGTGACACCCCTGACAAATGCTAGTACTGCACATACTTGACTGTGGCCGGCTTCACTCGGTCACTGTGATGTAAGCGCGGACCCGAAGCTTGTTGACGTGCAAAACTTGCTTGACGTGCTGAAGCTAGAAGGCCAGATGTTTGCTGCCACAGATCCCTTGTGCTCTCTATAACAAAGATTTGCTCACGGTAACTGACTGTGAAGGATGATGGTGAGATTCACTGTTTTCTATACACAGTGTGACCTATGGTGTTGTTAGAATTTTGGATGACTAACACATCTAGGAAAGCTAAGGAATTATTTGCCTCTAATTTACACATCAATTCATCATTCAGGAACTGAGCAGGAAGCAAAATATTAGTCTGATGCCGTGCCCAACCCAAATACCATATTACTGTCATAACATGGGCACAGCATAAAACAGTTCGTCGGCCGACAGTACTTTTTAATTGCACTTCTACCAGAACCAATAATAATAATAATAATAAAGCCATTTATTCAACAGTACGTAATACAATTTCTTAATATCTAAGCCATATAAAATCTAGATTGTCTTATGCTGATTGCCAATCGGCAAAGGTGTCCTCCAACCTTTTCCACTCGTTTCTATCCTTGGCAACCCGGCTCCAAGTCACACCCGTGAAATTGACCAGGTCATCCTCTACCAGAACCATTGCCACTAATTAAAATATATATAAAATACACTTTACGACTAATAGTGATGACTTGCAATTCTAGCCCTAAGTAAAGATCAGCTAGGGCTTAACTTTATTCCTTCCATAATGCTGCTCCTCTGGTTATTACAGAGTTCTATCCGGTAGCAACCATTAAATCTTATATGCTCACCATAATAGTAGCGAGCTTGCTTTAATTGGTATGTGACACAAGCAATTAATATTAAGTCGCTGTAATACATACATACATAAACACTCACGCCTGTCACCCAGAGGGGTAGGCAGAGACTACAGACTTCCATTTAGCACGATCCTGACATACCTTTCTCGCCTCTTCCACATTCATATACCTACGCATACATGCTCGTCGGTTAAGGGTACTCTTAATTTGGCCCATTTTTAGTATATCGCCAATTTGGTCGACAAACTTCCGCCTAGGACGTCCCTTTCCGACTCTTCCATTCACTTCTGCAACATATATTTGCTTTGTCAGTCTTTCCGCATTCATTCTTTCTACATGACCAAACCACCGAAGCATTCCTTTCTTAATCCTGGTCACCGCATCATCTTGCAAACCACACTCTTCTTTTATCACACAGTCGCTGTAAGTTAAAACAGGAAATTCCCTAACATTTTAAAGTCTACATTTATATTTCTAAAGTCTGCCTGCCCTAGCTCTATTTAGATTGTTTTCCCTAGCTTACTCAGAAAAATCATTATTTGACTCCATATTTTGATGAACTATTTCAAGTATTTGAGCCGCATCATCCCTGTCCCTTATTTTTGTTTGGAATTTATTAATTATAGCAGCAGCCACAACAGTCTATCATCAAATGTGTAGAAGCCCTGTTAAAGTAATTTTGATGAAATATTTTAAATTCAGTTTTAAAAATGCCATTCACCACCTCTACTACCCATATCGATATAACTGCAGCATGACTCTACCATGTATAACACACATACATAGTAATTGTCATTATGTATGTTTGTTATCGCAAAATGTAGTTAATCACAAAAGAGACATACTCGCAATGCTATTGGAACTGTTACGACTAGGTAAAAAACATTGTGCTTTTAAATTAAATTAGTTAGCAGTACACTGTGTGATGTATGATCTAAGCTTTGTTGTTCTGGGTGCAATACATTACTCACTTCAGATTGCAACGAGGACGGACTAGATGATTCAGATGGTTCCCGTTCTGCAGTTGAACGTGATGCTGTTCTATCAGTTCATTGCCAGCAATTATGATATACACGGCATGACAACGGCAACTGAAATAATGTAAAATACAAAAATGAAGTCAAAGTGAAAAAATAAAATAAAATAGATTAGTTTATTTCAAGCTCAAATATAAATAAAATATTTATCAAGTTAAATGTTACTGCACAAGGAGGGATTTAATGCCCTATATTATTTAATAATTAAGGCCTGACAGACTACCAGCAGTCCAAAAACAATAAAAAATCAACTGTCTCCTTTCTTGGTAGTCAATAAAAATGGTCAATCTCATAAATAAGCTAGTATGTTTGTTAGATATACGAGTAGCTATTGCAGATGTGAAAAAATAAAACAAGTTCTTGAGTTGATATACAATCAGTGTAAAAACATGTATAATTATCAGATATCAGGATCACATTTAATAAATTGAAAAATGTTAAACACTTACCTCACGTAGCGCAAATAGTTCCTCACGTGGAGAATCGAACCCAAACAATGTGTGTGATCTTATTCTCATAAGTGTCAGTGCCACAGCTGATGTATACATGTTCAAGACGAACTATTGGTGCATTTTGCGAGTGGCACACTACACGTTCACTGTACTCGAAACTTGTACCTAATAAAGAAGCTACAATTATTATATTGATATTATTCAAGTAAACTCAGTTATAAACCATTTCTTAGAGGAAGACATGCCACATCGTGATATGTACCAACTATTTACCTGCTGTGTTCGAACCAATTGTTGAGAGATCAACAATTGCATTTTCCAACAAAACAATAACACGATAACACGCAATTTCAGATTCACATGTCAGATTCGATGTTGCCACTTAACTGTCATAAACTCTATGAAACGATATCGATTTTTATTCGATTAATAATATCATAAAAAGAATAATCTTTGACGCGTTTTAAGTTCTGCACGCTTTTTAAAATATAATTTCCTTTATTTATTGAAATTCTATTTCAAATGTATTTTTAAGAACAGTTAGCTTGTGCTGTATTGTTTTGTTATGCTTTAGAGAATTCGTGGTAAATCAGCTAGAAATTAACTTCTTGAATTATCATAACATGATTCCATTTTAAATGTTATGTTAAGAACAGATAAGAATAACAGTTAACTTGTGCAGTACCGTTTTGTTATACTCTAAAGAATTCTTGGTAAATCAGCTAGTAATTCACTTGTTTAATTATCATAACTATAAATGTGAAGGTTGTCAATGAATTCCACCGAGCCTATAACAACGGTTGTTTTAGTCTTTAACGGTTGACTACCGCTTTTGATGACTTGAAATGGACTCTCGCTTTTGATGACGCAAAAACAACTTTGTTATTTATACAAACACTATGAAAAACAAAATAATTTGTTGCTGGCGATAATGATAGTGGTATTTTGACTCGATTTAAAATATATGTTTGTTACTACTGAACTCTTCATGGGCCTGCGAGTCCGACTCGCAATGAACCACTTTTTTCAACTTTTAGTATTATTCTAATAAATAGTTTTTTCGTTTAAGCGGAGCTCTTTTACTTTAGATTTATTACCTCTTTATCTATAATAATCAATCTGAGTAAGTAAAGTGTGTAAATACGATTCTTAAATTGTAAAAATAATAATTGGATTTGAACATCTTAAGTAGGTATTTAGTTTTATTTATTCAGAAAATATTAATCTCACAATTATTTATTGTAATAATATAAATTTATCACACAGCTAACGCCCTCATTAGCAATGCAATGGTGAAAGAATTTTCAAAATCGGTCTAGTAATTTTTGAGATTAGCCAAAAAATGTATTCATTGAAAGTAGCGCCCTCTATAAAAAATTAACCCTATATTAGATATCTAAAATTATACATAACAATCTAGTTGTGAAAGAATTCTCAAAGTTGGTCGAGTACTTTACGAGTTTAGCGAAAAAAATATTCTTTGATAGTAGCGCCCTCAATAATAAAATGCATCCTACGTTTTTAAGCACCATAGCAAAAAAACGATTCAACATAGCCTAACCCGCACACACAGTAAAAACATAACCATCCTTTTTCGTCTGTAGTCGGATAAACAACTGGTTAATAACGGTTGCGTATCGACTGCTTTGGATAAATATCCATTGTCAACGGTTATTTTAAACCTATATCATAACATCGTAATAATTATCGAAAAATTATATAAGCATTGTAATAATGACCATAAGTAATCGATCGAAAAGGGGAATCGATTTTTTTTTAATGATTTTTGTGATTGGCAACATTTTTTTATTTTATTCACAAACTAATGAATTACGTATTTACCTAATTTTATTTTTATCTTTTCGGTTCTTTTAATTTGTGCAAAAATATTCCCATTGTTTTGGGATAAATGAATACCGCGATTAATAACCATAAATAAAGATATATTTTTTTAACAAATGCACATTGTTGGGCGTTCCATGACCGAAAATGGGCAATGCTCTTTAACTACGCCACTGTGAGGTGTGTGTGTGCAGGTATAATACTAATAACTATTTTCCAGGGTCCTCTAAAGGGACAAAGAAAGAAATTGTACACTAGTTTTCTTCACTTTGATCAAGATGAAGTTAATTACTTTACGAAATCGATGAAGCTTCTATACCGAATGATAAACTTAATATAATTCAATAAAACAAATGTTTGCCAGATGTGGTCATTGCTGTTGTAACGCTCCCCCCTCTCTTTATAAAAATATAATAAATATATTATATAATTAATTTACCCCTTTTCAATAAAATTATATATTTGCGACCAGAATAAATAAAATATATTTCGATCTTTCTAAATGATATTTCTAAAGGTTTAATAATAGGCCGTTTGTAATCCTAATAATTATTTACGTTGTGTTTGTTTAGTAACTTAGTTCTTTTAGGTGTCTTTTGGAAGAATGAATATTCACTAAAGCAATTGAAAACTGTTGGTAGTGCCTTATAAGCTATGTGAACCCCGTTCACGAAGACAGGGCTCGAGAAAGGTTAAGAACATAAAACGTCCCTATTCCACTTGTACCAGGTTTACATTATTAATTTATTATTATTTATCCCTTCCCGCTTGGAAAAGGCTCACAGTATATTTATACCAAATTCCCGATACAAGGGCTTCGTTGTGCCGTTGTGTCGGGTGAGCGCCAACCATTTTGATGCGCACCCCTCGAAGGGAACGCTAAATCGGGAACTGAACCGTAGTCCACAGCAAAATAACTGGCGAACCAGTAAAAGAGGCTTGGCCCCTTGTTAGTGCGTAAGCACAAACATCGACCGAAGTCGCGCATGTCAATGCGTGTAAACGCCATAGAGAATACGAATGAATCCAGCCACAGGGAATGGACGTCACACGGTTTAGGCAAATAGGCACACTGGCCGTAAACCCTCCGTGAGCGCCACCACCTGCCAGATCGCCGCTCCTGCAGACGTGATGTAAGTGTTTGGCATCACGACCAATTGCATGATCAGCACAGCTACTAGCGGCAGAGCGTGTCATGAATCTACCGTTCACCTCAAGGAAATGGGGTCCCACGTTGTGTGGCTTTCGGCCGAAGCCTTAAGAGTCTCCTCAGATCCTTCCGCCAGCTACCACCCGCATGAGGTCGACACATATGCTCCACCAACCAATATAACGGCAGACATAGCCAGTTATAAGATGTTAGTAATAATTTGCCATCAGAAGGGGTTTGTGTCACTGACGTTGAGTATATGCATTTTCGATCATGGTTGTCTTACCCACCAACAAGTTGCCTTCAATCATTCAAAGGTGGGAAAGTTACAGAGATATATTATTATGTTGTTATATAAAACATCATGGAGGTCAGACAGTCTGCAGCCCCGTAGTGGAGGGACCCGACTTGGGCAAAGCTACTTAGGTGTGAGTTAAACCAAGACGCAGAGAATGCCATCGAGAATAGGGTCCCACCAAACAACCATCGCAGAGACGCAATGCTGCAGAACGCAACAAGCATCAATACGACTGTCGTCGGGCTTACACAATCCCAAGGTCTCTCATACTTCCCAGCAGACATCACCACCCGTATACCTCCATTGACCAGAACCACAAGAATGCGTCGAATCCGGCGCAGCACACCCACAGATCCATCACAAGACGCAATACCGCAAGTATCAGTAAGCATCAATACAACTATCATACGGATGGCGTCCCCTCACAACACACCAACCCTATCGACTTTGGTAACAAAGTTTGTATTTTTGTTTACTAAAAATATCACCAACGTATCATAAAAGTACACTACTAAGACGCCAGTGAACAAAACTCCACGTATCATAGCGCTAATGCACTAAGACATGAAGTTGAGTATGCCTGTTACACTTAAAAGTGCTACCAAACACACTCATCACAATCCGAAAGATAGACGACATATCGCTATACGCTACGACGTCGCCCACAAACGGTATGTGTATGCGATGTCCACGGGAAAGCCGTATTGCTACAACAAACCCGCTTAACACCGGCACTAAGATGATATGTCTAGGACACATCGGTTAGCGAGTCCAAGTTTACCTTGGACCAATTGCTCGTGAAGCAGCATACACGCCACCATAATAATCCTTTTCAAGTCCCTAATAAAGGACTAGTTATTTTGCTACAGTACTAAGAGCAGTCGGTCACCCGACCACCCCATATAATGCTTATGCATCAAGGAGACCTTCTATAATAATGCTTTTGTCTCATGGGCTTTACTTTCATAAGTTATTAATATATAGGACTTCGACCCACGTTTCTACTATTGTAATGCAAATTCATCATAGAGACCTACTGCTTTTGTATATATTGAGTTTATTATCATGTCTCTTATATAGGACTAGTCATTGTGCTACAGTACTTCAAGCAGTCGGGCTCCCGACCACCCCATATATATCTACAACTGCAGGTAAGCGTCTTCGAACACTTTCCATAACTTAGGAAAATTTTCTTCCAAGACTTAGACAATTTTTAACAAATTTTCTAATTATCTTATAAATGTTATTTATCTTTATTTTTATAATATTTTCGACTTGTATCTCTATTATTATCATATTTTAAATATTTTTACACGTTTTTAGGGTTCCGTAGTCACCTAGGAACCCTTATAGTTTCGCCATGTCTGTCTGTCCGTCTGTCCGTCCTCGCTTAAACTCTGTGACCGTTAGCACTAGAAAGCTGAAATTTGGTACCAATATGTGTATCAATCACGCCGACAAAGTGGTAAAATAAAATTGGAAAAAATGTTTTATTAGAGTAGCCCCCCTATATGTAAAGTGGGAAGTGATTTTTTTTAATTTCAACCCTAACGTGTAATATATTGTTGGAAAGGTATTTAAAAATGAATAGTCATTAGTATAATCATTTTTTGATAATGTCAATAATTTCGGAAATAATCGCTCCAAAAGTAAAAAACAATGTGTCCCCCCCTCTAACATTTGAACCATATGTTTTGAAAAAATGAAAAAAATCTGAAAAGTAGAACTTTCTAAGGATTTTCTAGGAAAATCATTTTGAACTTGGATGGAAACAACAGTACCCACTACCAGGAGCAGTTGCAGGAGCGCGGAACGCTGCTGGAGCGCGAACATAATGGATACCCACCTTTAAACTCATAAGTGGGAACACTTATTGTGACGGACGGGAAACTACGGAACTCTACACTGAGCGTGGCCCGACACGCTCTTGGCTGGTTTTTTAAATAAATTTATTTATTCTAAAAGACAATATTTTGCCTTAAATTTACTATCCGGCTCTGCTCTTTCTGACCGAGACGCAGGTGTCCTCTCCGGCTGATGTCTCGTATCTCACCTACCTCCTTTGTGCCTCGGGCTGGAGTTTGCGTTTACGTCAGAGAGGACATCTGTTCTCGACGCCTCGGCAGACTTGAAGGTTCGGACCTGTCCATCCTTTGGCTACGCGTAGACAGCGACGACCATCCGCACGTCTACGGGTGCCCCTATAGGTCCCACAGCGGTAATGCTGAAACAGACCAACTCGTCGACGCCCCTTTAGGCTCCTCGGACCGTTGTCTTGTCCGGAGTGTGGTGCCACTCACGCTGAAATCGCAGTTGCATTCTGCAGGCTGCCGCCGTGTTTGGCACTATAGATCAGCCGATTGAGATGGGATGCGGTCTTTCTTTGCATCCTACCCATGGGGGCGGGGTTGCTTCTCGCCGGACGATTCCAACGTTGTTACGGATTCTGTTGCTGATGTGGTACTTCAGGGTATGGAACTTTTATTTCCTCATCTGTGGTGCCCATTGGAGGCAAATCTCAGCCATGGTTTGGTCGCTCCTGTAAAATAGCATCATGCTATAAGCAGGAGTGCTACCAAGCTTGAGCTAACGCATAAGCGTCCCGGGATGCCGGGATGTAAACACCAGCGCTCTAAAAAAGAAGTATTATTCCGCCTCTAGGTCCTTCAAAAGAGTCATTGCCAAGGCAAAGTCAGAGCACATAGGCAGAATTGGCGAGAAACTAGTTCGCCTTCCTTCTGGAACCCGTGAATTCTGGTCTTTCGTCAAGGCTGTCCAGGGGAATTTCTGTCAGCCATCTCTTCCATCTCTGCACAGGGAGGACGACTCATTGGCCCATACTGCAAAGGAGAAAGCCGATCTTCTAGGCTCTTTCTTTGCGTCTAACTCGACTTTCGATGACGGGGGAGTACGCCGCCGACCATCCCGCGGTGTAAGTGCTCCATGCCGGAAATGCACTTCACACAGCACTCGGTTCGCAAAGCACTCCTCTCTCTGGACATCCACAAGTCGAGTGGGCCTGACGGAATCCCCCCAATTGTGCTGAGGACGTGTGCTCCAGAGATGGCACCGGTTTTAACGCGTCTTTTCCGGTACTCCTACTCCCTAGGCGTAGTCCCAAAATCATGAAAGACGGCTTTCGTCTACTTGATCCCTAAAAAAGGCGACCGCTCAGACCCGTCCAACTACCGGCCTATCGCCATCGCCTCCCTGTTCTCCAAAACAATGGAGTCCATTGTAAACTGCCAGCTCATGAGGTACCTTGAAGATCACCAGCCGATTAGTGACCGACAATACGGTTTTCGCCGTAGTCGGTCAGCTGGTGATCTTCTGGTCTACCTAACTCACAGATGGGCGGAGGCAGTAGAGTTCAAGGGGGAGGCATTGGCCGTTAGTTTGGACATTGCGAAGGCCTTCGATCGGGTTTGGTACAAAGCGCTTCTTTCGAAGCTCCCTTCCTATGGGCCTCCCGAGAAATTGTGCGATTGGATCACCAGCTTTCTTGCATATCGGGGCATCAAGGTCGTTGTAGACGGTGCAAGCTCCGATTGCAAGCCTATTAATGCTAGTGTTCCACAGGGCTGCGTGCTATCGCCAACGCTGTTTCTTCTGCATATCAATGATATGTTGCATACTCGTAACATTCATTGCTATGCAGATGACAGCACTGGTGATGCTCTTTACACCGGCCGAGCCAATATTTCTCGGGAAAACGTCTCCGAGTGGCGGGACAAACTTGTGTCTGAAGTAGAGTCTTTGCTGAACAGAGTCTCGGATTGGGGACGACTAAATCTAGTCCAGTTTAACCCCCAGAAGACACAAGTTTGCGCGTTAACCGCTAAAAAGAACCGCTATGTCGTATCCCCTCAGTTTCAAGGCACTCCCCTTGTTGCCTTAGCCAGTATCGGAATCCTCGGCGTCGACATATCGAGTGACGTGCAGTTTCGTTGTCATTTGGAAGGGAAGGCCAAATTGGCCTCTAAAAAGCTTGGCGTGCTCAGCAGAGCGGGACGGTATTTCATGCCGGCACACCGCCTGCAACTTTACAAGGCGCAGGTTCGGCCGCACATGGAATACTGTTCCCATCTCTGGGCTGGGGCTCCCCAGTACCAGCTCCTTCCACTTGACCGCATCCAGCGCAGAGCAGCTCGAATCGTCGACGACCGAGTGTTTTTCGATCGGCTCGATTCACTAGCGCTGCGAAGAGATGTTGCATCTCTTTGCGTATTTTATCGCATCTATCACGGGGGGTGCTCTGAGGAATTGTTCGGATTAATCCCAGCCGCCAAATTTCGTGAACGCACAACACGGCAAACGTCCCGATACCATCCACACCATCTGGATGCTTGGCGGTCCACCACTGTACGTTTCACAAGGAGTTTTCTTCCACGTACAACCTCTCTGTGGAATAGTTTACCACCGGCGATTTTTCCGGACCGATACGACCTGGGGACCTTCAAGAAAAGAGCTTACTCCTTTCTAAAGGGCCGGCAACGCACCCGCAATTCTCATGTTGTTGCGGTTGATCATGGGCGGCGGTAGTCACTTAATATCAGGTGAGCCGCATGCTTGTTTGCCCCTTCTTCTATAAAAAAAAAACTATAATATTTGTCTAATGTCTGAAATGTACTTATCTTAACTTTACGCTTATTAATGTAATTTTATTGTTTAGTATGTATGTATATATATATATATATATATATATATATATATATATATATATATATATATATATATATTATGAGGCTATCTTTGATGCCCCTTTATATTGAATTTAATTATTAATAATAATATTGGGCCGTCACACGGTGAATAACGAGTATAATTTTTTTTTAAAAAATCTTTAATAAAAAATCGGCCGTATTTTACAATTTTTTGGAATGCGCTAGCAGCATTCGAGCAGGCCGTAGAAGAGGTGTCTAAAGCGGACTAGAAAGTGTTTTGAGGATTGGTTGATATATGAATTAAATAAATGCTGGTATAAAGCTTCTTAAGAGGTCACCATAGAACAAAAGAGAAAAATAGTCAATGCATTTTCTTAGCACAACTTATGTGTAAATGTCTGGACATAGTCCTTCGCATAGCGCGACTGATTATCTATAATCACCACGCTTGGTGGTCAGATTGGTGATCATGGTACACAAAACGTTCCGTATGCTTGATGCTTTCGGTTAATACATCCATAAATACGCTTATACGGACCGAATCTTGGGAGGGCCACGTGATACTTGTTTAGGGTTCTTTCCGCGTACTCGCTCTTAAACGACTCCACACAAATTTCTTTATTCCAGTCACTTTTTATAACTTTTTCCTCTAATAGGGTGAAAACTCACACATATTCTCTTAGCGCCTATTCTCTGCAGCGCGAGCACGTTCTAAAAAAACAGTTATATCGCCATCACCATCACCTTAACATCCGGTGAACCGTATGCTCGTTTGCCCCTCTTCTATAAAAAAAATCTATATCAAGAGATGTATCTCGGTTTTCCTAAAGTCCCACCCACGGGACGATTTTTAATAGACGCCACCAGATGTTAAGCATGTCACGGTAAGGTTCTGTTAAATAAAATTATGACTTTTAATGATTATTTGTGCGTATGTCTTAACAATATCTATTTTATACGTACTAGATCAACTCGATTGTGGTAAGTAGATATATTTCCACACAACATAATATATTAAATTATACTATAGAATTTCATATGATGAGTAACGTAAACCGACGACCCATTATACTAATAGCATCCTCAGGGGTACACATATACACATACGCATTTTGATTCTTATCAAGTATATTTTATGTATTTAGGTGTCTATAAGTCGGAGACGTGTACTCATTTGTTATCCCTATTTGTATAATAAATCCTCAAATTATCCATCAGTTTTTTGTTGCTTCAAGCTCGTTATAATAATAAAGCGATTATTTAACTTCCTTTTCCATTTTTATGACACTGTTTTTTTAGTACATGCATTTGTGTTACGTTCGAATGTTTATTTCCAATAACTCTTATTTTTTTTTCAAAATATCTATTTTCATTAAAATGTCTCTTTTCGTTCATCATCACCATCATTACCGCCTTTCGATAGCCAACTCCTGATCATAGGACTCAGGTTGCCTTAAAAAGGGATATTTGCAATAGTTGCCACGTTGGGCAGGCAGGTTGACAACCGCAGTATCTTCGTATTACTAAGTTGTGACCAGGTAGACGCTTCTGCCAAGCTCCTATTTTTTCACCTCTGTCGCCTTTTCCGACACTCACGGGGCGATATGGGATAATGGATATTCTTTTGGCACGTCGTCGGCGGTACGAGAGACTCGCCGAGTATCTCGCAGAGTTATTCGTGGACGAGTATGACGCGTTTACATATTCATCTGTATTAAGGTGATACCTCGAAAATTTGGTGGTTTTTCTATTTAACGTATTTTTTTAAGTTTTATTGATTACAAACCAAAATTTTGATATATGATTTTTGACTGTATGACCTTGGATAGCATAAAAGGAAAACACGGTATCATGCAATTTTCTTGATAGAAAAAAAATTGCGAAGTAGGCTCTAATTATTAACATTTCTCGATGACAACACAATATTCTTACAAATAATTTCATGGAATTATTTTTAAGGCATAGTAAATAATCATAGCAAAGTTCTCATAAACCAGTTTTTTAATCCATAACGAAGTTTTGTTAAAATAAATAAAAATATTGTTTGGCACTTACTTAGTTTTTTTTATATTTTGTGTATTAAATAAATTTTAATGTTAATACAGTATAATATAAAGTAAATTAATTTCATCTATAAAATCACATATATAAAATCAAAATTCTAAATTATAATAAATATTTTTTGTATAAATTCAACAACTAAATGTAAAATTAATTAATCACTTAAGAAATCCTACTTACTAACTTTTCCGCATGAATCGTCAAATTTATTGTTAACAATTTTTTTTGTATCGAAGTACTTGTTTTGCTTTACCGGTCAAGTTAGTAATGATATGTATTCACTGCAGGAGCTCGCGCCACGCTCGCCCCAATTTCGAATTAATTAATCACTTAAGAAATCCTACTTATTAACTTTTCCGCATGAATCGTCCAATTTATTGTTAACAATATTTTTTTGTATCGAAGTACTTGTGCCTGCTTTACCGGTCAAGTTAGTTAGTAATTCACTGCGGGAGCTCCCGCCACGCTCGCCCTAATTTCTCGGCAAAATATAGTAATTACAAAATAATTATAATATATAATATAATAGTAATAGTAAGTAATATTGAATTGAAGTGTTGTGTAAGTAAATAAATAAACTTGTGTGCAGGAATAAACTATTAGAGTGTCTATTATATTGGAGTCAGGCTAATATACCTAGTCAGGCTAATATACCTGTAAGTACAACAACGCCTCGTTATACTTGGTATGGCTATCTCATAATTTGCGTACTATGAAGTCTTCATGTGTCACTTTCATTTTGACACTCCCTCAGTCGTCCGTTAGCTTCACTGACAAAAGAATAAGCCACGCCCCCAAAACTTCGAGTCATTTTCAAGGTATCCTCTTAATTCAAAGTAGATCTTTTAAACTAGGAAGACGTGCGTCTCGGTGCCACGACTTTGTTTACTCGATATTTATAGACTCGTAAATATTTATTTGAGGGGTGTGGATCACCTCCACTCTAGATGGAGCGGTGTTTCACCAGGTCATGCAGGAAGTAAATGGATGCAGATGGCTCAAGGCCATGCTTTGTGGCATTCCTTGAGGTAGGCTTATGTTATGACTTGTGAAGGGCTGTAATGATGAAGATGATGATTGAATATTTTAGTCCCTGGGTAGAAAAAAAGCCCTACACCTAGTAAATTATCCAAAATATCGTTAAATACAATGGTTAAGAAAATTTTATTCTTTATAAAAAAATATTTCATCGTCACAAGTACTTAATGGAGATAATATTTACCATTTACAGTAGGTACATCGTTTGTATCGTAGTTAAGTAGATATATAAATTACCGCTATGATGGCTATAACGCGCTCTGTTATTTGTGGACGTTTTGAACACGTGTCCACTCTTATTATTACCTATTTATACGTACCTAATCGTAGATGGCGTTGTAACTTGATACTTGAACTTGATAACTTTAATATAATTTTGAATGGTAGTCTTATTACAACTAGATGGCATTGTAACTTGACAACTTGAACTTGATAACTTTAATATAATTTTGAATGGTAGTCTTATTACAACTATTTTATTATGGCTCGTTCGTGCTGATGTCACAAATGAAGCCCGAACTCTTTTTTATGTGCGTTATAGAAATATTCAATTGAATAAGTTACATCAACTCATCCGCGGCGGACTAAATAGTGAGTGTCAGATCAGTGTTAAAAGTCAAAACTTAATAAACAATTTATACTACACTCTTCTAGTACGAAGACAATTGAACATTAATTATATTACATCATCCATAACATTTCAGCCATTATAGTAAAAATAATTAAGGATTTCTTATATTTACGCGAAAACTAAACGTTATATAAAATTTATTTTAATAATTTTATGGCGTTACATATTTTAAGTTTTCTAAGGATATAGGTGCACCCAGCTATCTTCCCTTTTTAAATTAGGACATTTTAACTCAATAGCCTCTGGCAGATTTTTTTTGTGAAGACTTATATGGTTTATCAAATCTGATAAAATGATATCGGCGACAATCTTATTGGCTACATTTAGTTCAAAAAGCTTCACCGCAACTTCTTCGTTCTCGTCTCTCAAATCATTTATCTGCACAGTCCTCTTCTAGACGTGCATCACCATTATCCTGCCGTTATTTGCGTTAACCTACTCCTTCAAATAATGATAAAGGTTTCTATCACACCTATTAGTTCCCTTACTACGTTGATCCTGACAGAGTTCAACACATCAATTCCCTTTCCTAATCTACTTTTACCGTAATTCATTGAACTTCCTACTGTTTTAGTGATAATAAAATCTTCATCAGGGGTTAAGAAACAACGTACCCTTTGCGATAATGGTGGTTAAGGCTTCCGTCTAGCTGTGCTGTTTTACATTCCCAGCCATTGGAGGGAACGTTCGTTCGTTCTCGAACGTTCGAGATCGCAGGTGAAGGTGCTACATTAAATATAAAACTTATTAATTTTTTTTCCAAAAATATTCATTTTACTTTTGTCGTGGTAGTTTAATTTTTTACCCCTGTATATTTCATAAATGTCGTTTTTAGTAATGTTTATACGGGGTGTAGGTTTAAAAAGGGTATATACAACCAAAGGAAGATAAAAACTGCCTCTTCATAAAAAATTTCGCCTCTACCTTGTACATTTTGTACTTTACTACAACTTTTACTACTATTTTTAGTGACACAAGGATATTTCTTCTTTTTTCTATCCATCTTTTTCCGTTAATTTTTTTTTGGTAATAAATTATATATAAAACTTAAAATATATAAATCATACCAAATATAAAAGTTCAAGTCAATTAATCTAATACTAACATAAACACTAAAACTAGAACTAATATGACAATTAAATAAAAATAAAATATATTTAAGTAGAGCAACTTTCACGATATGCTCCGCTCAGTCCATAAGAGCTGCGCAAGGGAAAGAGATCAACCGTGCGAGCAAGAGGTAAAATAACGTTGAGCAACACTGCACACGTCTGAACGCCGAGAAATCCCAGCGGACCTGAGAGAATTTTCAGGCATTTCTGGTTTATAAATGGCATATAGGTAAAAAGTACGAAAATATATACTTTTTTAATTTTATTTATTTCTTCCTCATTTGAAAATAGTTGTATTTTATGTGGTTTCAAGTACGACTTTGCTACATTTATACTTCTAATAGAAAAAAATAGATATTTGCAGTAAAAAAAATCATGAAATTACAACTTTTTAAGTCCTTCAAATAAGAAAATTAAAGCATTTATAAAACAAGTGACCAGATCACATCATTGTAGACAATATGTGAATAAATGTGATCTGAACACTTTTCTTGATATTGTTATAGTTTGTACATAGGAGAGGCTTTAATAAGACCTTTTACGCATGTAATCTAAACATAGGCATGTTTAACGCCTAATAGAGCTATTAATTTAAACATCAAAATAAAATTAAAAGATATTTTCAAATATATCAAATCCTACACTTTAAATAAATATAAAATATGTTTCACTTTTTCTTTATAAAAAAGTATTTTTTTGCTGCAAATTTTGCGAGAACACTAATTTTTACAAGACTGGGGCCTTAAGGCCAATTTTTACTACAGACTTAGTTGTGATTCGCCTAAGTATGTCCCCTTTACCATCTCCTTCGTCTCGGTCGGCGTATTGGCAATATATTATGTGCAGTCCCCGAACGCGGTTGTACAAAAATTTTATTTATTCCTCTACTATTCTCTGAGATACTATTTGCTATTTACCGTATATCGTTTGTATCGTATTTTAGGATACATAAGTTTTAATTTTAATATTTTGTATATTAGTAATTATTACTAATATACAAAATACCGCTATTACGCGCTTTGAAATTTATGACCTTTTGAATACGTACCTACGCTTATTATTATTTATACGTTCCGTTATGTAATCGTAGATGGCGTTGTGAATTTATTATAATTTTGAATGGTAGTCTCATTACAACTATTATAATATGGCTCACAAAAACCTTTAGTCTTGGGTCGAATGAAGCTGTAAAAGTCAACTGATCAGACATTATAGAAAAAAAATTGATTCGAACTGCATCATGCACCTTCATCGTTAGTTTAGGTGTTAAAAGGTAAACTCGTTTCAAGTTTATTCCAAAAACCTAAAGCATTTGTTTGACAAACAGAAGAGGTTTACCTCATGAACTACTATTAAAATATACGTATACCGCTTCTTATGTTTTTAAGCCTACATAACCCGCGCAATGACACAAGGTTACTAATATCCTTATCGGACAAGCAGCTGACCAGTTGACGTACATCCCGAGTGTTCCAATTCTTCCTACGGATCTGCTACTATTTTTCAAGTGACTCCAGTTTTCCGTGAATATGTCGTTAGCATATACTATTAATAAGCTCCAGGGACAAACTATCTCTGTGGTTGGCATTGATTAACGATAAAGTGTTTTTCTATGAGCATTATTTAAGGTGATTTGACAACAGTTTAATCATCTGAAAAATAGTGTATTTTACTACCACAAAATAAAAGGACATCAAACATTGTGTATAAGCACTAAATCACTAACAAAATAATAAATAGCATATTATTGAAAAATATAAAAGAAAACTCATAAATGCACTACAAATGCCAGTGTGCTCAGGTGTTCTCTTATGCAAAATCGGAGAAGCAGCATTTCATTGTGTGTTTTCGCCTAAAGCAGAGTCTCACCTACAGTGAGTGGTGAGAGTGCTAGGTTGAAAACATTATATATCAATACTTTTCATTTACCATCACGTATTCCGTAACTTATCCATAAATTTACTTACGTCTTTTACAATTTTATATCATAGATAGATAGATAGAAAATTCTTTATTGCACTCAAACAAAACAATTTGGTACAAAGGCTAACTTAATGCCGAAAAGGCATTCTCTGCCAGCTAACCTTTTGTAGTGTGGTGAGAGCTATGGGTAGAGCCGCGAGAGAAAGAAAAACTAACTTATTTATTCATACTATTCAAAACGCATTATATAATATTATGTATATGTTAGTTTATACATATATACACTCATACACATATATATATATATATATATATATATATATATATATATATATATATATATATATATATATATATATACATGCATACATATATATTTCAATAAAATATATACTAAACCAATAAAGCATACAATATAGTATACGAAATTATAATAAACATAATCAATAAAATTAATCAAGTAATTTTAAATAATATGCCTCAAGCTTACGTTTAAATGTATTTATTGAAGGAGCATCTTTTAAATCTCGTGGAAGGTTATTCCAAAGTGTAATTGAATATACCGTGAAGGAATCCGAGTAGTATGCAGATTTATGCATCGGGATAGTTAGAGTTTTGTTGGTCATCGAACGGGATAAGCTTAAATATGAAAAACGCTCTTTTAGATAAACTGGGGAACAAGGATTGTGAAGAATACCATACAAAGTGGTTAGAAGGTGTGTGTTCCGGCGAAAACGGATGTCGAGCCACTTAAGTCTTAAGCGAAATTGTGATATATGATCAAACTTGCGCAGGCCAAAAATATAGCGTATGCACAGATTGAGCAGACGGTCGAGTTTGCTAAGCAGCTCCTCAGTTATATCTGGATAGGCAATATCGGCATAATCAAAAATAGGAAGCAACAGAGAGTTGACTAGCGTAACCTTGGCCGTCTGAGGAATAAATTTTTGCCAGAGCTTTAATGAATGCATAGTTCCAAAAATACGTCTCCTGACCTCATTAACCTGTAGCACCCAACTTAGATCGTCAGCCAAAATTAAGCCAAGGTTCTTAACCTGCCTAATATATTCTAAATCTACACCGTTTAGAGTAACCTTAGGCAGGTATTGATAGTCAAGTCGACATGTAATTTTTCTGCTCCCTATGATTATAACCTGTGTTTTGGTAGGATTTAATATTAGCCCATGACATCTTGCCCACTGATGAACTGCAGCAAGATCAGAATTCATTCTGTCAACAGATGAATTTAGGTCATTTAAACTAAAATGCTGATACAGCTGGACATCATCTGCGTACAGGTGATACTTGCTGAAATTTATTACGGAAACAAGTGCATTGATAAACACATCATCTAAGCACATACATCACATAATCATATCATATAATCCCGTATAATATTTAGGTACATCATTTTCGGTTGTAGAATTACGCTCACAATGATCACAACAAAATTTAAATAAATTAATTGGAGAAAATAATTTAAGTACATAATAGGAGTTCCAAAATAGACAAAAAATGAAGTAATTATTTTCATAATCCACACAAATAAGTTCTATATTAAAACTACATCTATCCCAGAAAACCATTAATTATAAAAGTCAATCAATATAAAAACCAAAATAAATCAAAACATTTCATATTAAGATGTACAGAACAAAGAAGTCAATGTAAAACAACGTTATCGTTGTCCTTAGTATACATGTAACAACAGAGAGATCAAAATAAAAATTGCAATCTTAGCAGGGCAAGCGATTTGTGACACCTTTGTCATAAATTTCAAAGTTGATATGATCATTCCTAATTTTAAAATTACTTGCACAATGCGTTATTAAATGAATACAAGTAAACTTTATGTACCTTAAAATGTTAGTTTTAAATATTGTTTAATTTACAGAGGAGTTAAGATAGTTTTATCGTGAATATATTGGTTTTAAATACATTTAAAATAACGTTGACTTTTGAAAAAGTTAAGATTGCTAGGAATATGATATTCCTTTTATCTTATAAAGAAAATAATTGAAAAATCATTATAACAGCTATCATATTTACATAAAATATCATTAATTTATTTAAATATTCAAAAGAATAATTTCAATTTTTTTAGTAAGTTATTATATAACTTTAAAGTTCATTGCGTTAAAAAAAGAAAAAAAAATTTAAAACTTATAATTACAGCGAATCGATACTCTTTAGAATTGATTTAAAGAAGCGATGTAAAATCCAAATTTAGTCCACAATTGTACAAATTCTTACATAAAAAATCATAATATAAAAAGAGTAATGAGCTAGTTATTTTAAAAATCAATCAATTTAAAATGAAAAAACTTGTTAATTTATATAAAATATCTATGCGCAAAAGTATTTTTCATATTTTTGACAGTAATAAAAACAAAATAAAACAATAACTAAATAAATTAAATATAAACTCGTCTTATGCCTTGTATTTGTACCTGACTCTTAATATGTGCTCAAAACGTAATTCAATTTATTATTGCATTGTGATAGCATTTTTCTATTTTGAAACAATAACAAAAAAAAACAAATTAATCATTAATGTTAAGTGTTTGAGTGATAATTAATTTCAACTTAATCTTATACTAAATATAAAACATTTGACACATAACTTTAAAAAAGTATAATAGCAAAACCAAAATAAAAAATGATTTCTTATATTTACGCGAACACTACACATTGAAATAATACTAGTTTTAACGGAATTTATCGCGTATATTTAACTTTTTTACCCGACGTTTCGAGAGCTTTACAGCACCCATGGTCACGGGAAGGACTGAGATGTTCAACGTCCAGCTGTCATAGTTAACCGCGGTTACCATAGATTAAAATTTTTACTTTTGTTCCGATCTACACAGTATGAGCTTATGGTATCATGGAGTCTTGCAGTTGTATGCTTGGGTTGGGATTTAATTTTATTTATTATAGGATCCCAAGCAGATGGTAGCACCCAGCCATCTTCTCTATTGAAATTAGGATGTTTTTTGTTTTCAATAGCCTCGCGAATCATCCTTGGAAGGAATCGGTGTTCTTTAGCGAGGATTTGTGGTCTATCAAATCTGATGTAATGACGGGGGCGATCTTGTACATGTTCACAGACTGCAGACTTCCCGGAGCGTCGATTCTTCACATCAGCTATATGTTCTTTGACGCGGGTTTTAATTGATCTTTTAGTTTGTCCTATGTAGGAGAGACCACATTCACAATCAAGCTTGTACACTCCTGCATCTTGCAGAGGGACGTTACACTTGACTGATGGTAAAAACTGACCAATCTTCTTCGGCGGCTTGAAGTATGTTTTGATGGAAGCGCGCTTCAAGATGTAGCCAATCTTGTCAGTGACTCCTCTAACATATGGCAGTACAGCAGGTACACGCTCGACTGTGGCCGGCTTCACTCGTTCTCTGTGACGTAGGCATGGGACCCGAAGCTTGTTGTCATGCAAAACTTGCTTGACATGTTGGAGCTCGGCAGCCAGGTGTTTACTGTCACAGATCCCTCGTGCTCTCTGAAACAAAGATTTACCCACGGTAGCTAACTGTGAAGGATGGTGGTGAGAATCACCGTTTAAATATCTATCTGTATGGGTCTTTTTTCTATACACAGTATGGCTCAAGGTGTTATCAGGATTCCGAATTACTAACACATCTAGAAAAGCTAAGGAATTGTTTGCCTCTAACTCCATTGTGAACTGAATTTTAGAATTTATAGAGTTGAGATGGTCTAAAAATGCAGTTACTTTATCTAAAGGTAGAATTGTGAAAGTGTCGTCTACGTACCGCTTGTAGAATCTTGGATTTATGGGAGAAGTAAGCAGGGCTTTCTCCTCAAAGTCTTCCATGAATATGTCGGCGACAATGGGAGATACAGGTGAGCCCATCGCCACACCATCTATTTGCTTGTAGAACTCCTCCTTCCACAATAGGTAGCCAGATGTAAGGCAGTGTCTGAGTAATACTGCATATTCTGCGGGCATGTTGTTTTCTTCCAGCCTTCTAGTTACAATTGAGATGCAGTCTTCCACAGGTAAGCATGTAAACAATGACTGCACATCAAAACTGACCATAGTTTCATTGTCTGCCAGACGTAGGTCTTTAATCTCGCTGACAAAATGGTAGGAATCCTTTATGTGTGCTCTTGTTTGTCCCCTGAGCGGTGAGAGTATTTTCGCTAAGTGTTGAGCCAATCTGTAAGTTGGTGAATCGATTTGGCTCACTGTGGGGCGTAATGGAGCATTGGGCTTGTGTATTTTTGGTAACCCATACAACTTTGGTGATTTAGGGCACGTAGGTATTATCCATTTTACGTCCAGATTTAATTTTTCGGAGTGTTTCTTTATGAGGTCACTAGTTGTTTTTAGTGTGCTATTTGTTGGGTCGTTTTTAACCTTTTTATAAGTACTTACATCCGACAAAAGTTCTTGTATTTTAGAATTATAATCTGACGTATCCACGACCACCGTGGCGTTTCCCTTATCTGCGCGGAGAATCGTAAGTTCTGGTTTATTGCGTAGGTTCTTTAACGCTATAAATTCGTCTCTGGGAAGATTCGGTTTAGGCACTGAACATCGACGTAACATAGACGAAATGTCTTGACGTATCGCCTCCAAATCTTCTTTCCGCATATTGTTTTTAAATAAACAGTCCTCGACACTACAGATAATTTCTTCGTACGGTAATCTGCTAGGAGTTATAGCATAGTTTAGTCCTTTGGATAAAACCTTTATTGTTGCATCATCCAGTGTTTGTTTTGACAGATTATAGAACGTGATTAATCTATGATCTGTGTTTGTCAATGGTTGCTTTTGGTTCTGGCATTGATTCGGATGTTTGACATTTGATTTGGCCGTTAATTTTTGATATTTTTCTATATGTTTGTTTTTGCATTCGTTATATTTACTAAATTCGCGTTTATTTAATGTTTCCATGCAAAAATTATAATCAAACGTCGTTAAAACTTTCTTTAATTCACTGGATGATGTGTCTATGGATTTATTGATGTCATATAGATCGGAGCGTTTTTGTTGGATTACCGCCCGTAACAACTTTTTACTTGCCTGATTTAAGATCTTAGCGCTTCCTCGAATGTCCTTTTTGGTGGATATTTTGACACACGTAGGAATGAGATTATGGTCTCGGCATCTCTTCAAGAAATTTAAGGCTGTTAGATATCTTGCGCGCTTAGTCTTTAGATCTTCTAATCGGCGTATTTTATTTGCAATTACCAGTCCGTACTGGTTTACATAATGATTTCTTATATTTACGCGAACACTACACATTGAAATAATACTAGTTTTAACGGAATTTATCGCGTATATTTAACTTTTTTACCCGACGTTTCGAGAGCTTTACAGCACCCATGGTCACGGGAAGGACTGAGATGTTCAACGTCCAGCTGTCATAGTTAACCGCGGTTACCATAGATTAAAAAATTTTAAAAAATTTTAAAAAATTTTAAAAAATTTAAAGTTACCATAATACATAAGTTACCATAGATTAAAAAATTTTAAAAAATTTAAAAAAATTTTAATCTATGGTAACCGCGGTTAACTATGACAGCTGGACGCTGAACATCTCAGTCCTTCCCGTGACCATGGGTGCTGTAAAGCTCTCGAAACGTCGGGTAAAAAAGTTAAATATACGCGATAAATTCCGTTAAAACTAGTATTATTTCAATGTGTAGTGTTCGCGTAAATATAAGAAATCATTATGTAAACCAGTACGGACTGGTAATTGCAAATAAAATACGCCGATTAGAAGATCTAAAGACTAAGCGCGCAAGATATCTAACAGCCTTAAATTTCTTGAAGAGATGCCGAGACCATAATCTCATTCCTACGTGTGTCAAAATATCCACCAAAAAGGACATTCGAGGAAGCGCTAAGATCTTAAATCAGGCGAGTAAAAAGTTGTTACGGGCGGTAATCCAACAAAAACGCTCCGATCTATATGACATCAATAAATCCATAGACACATCATCCAGTGAATTAAAGAAAGTTTTAACGACGTTTGATTATAATTTTTGCATGGAAACATTAAATAAACGCGAATTTAGTAAATATAACGAATGCAAAAACAAACATATAGTAAAATATCAAAAATTAACGGCCAAATCAAATGTCAAACATCCGAAACAATGCCAGAACCAAAAGCAACCATTGACAAACACAGATCATAGATTAATCGCGTTCTATAATCTGTCAAAACAAACACTGGATGATGCAACAATAAAGGTTTTATCCAAAGGACTAAATTACGCTGTAAGTCCGCGCAGATTACCGTACGAAGAAATTATCTGTAGCGTCGAGGACTGTTTATTTAAAAACAATATGCGGAAAGAAGATTTGGAGGCGATACGTCAAGACATTTCGTCTATGTTACGTCGATGTTCAGTGCCTAAACCGAATCTTCCCAGGGACGAATTTATAGCGTTAAAGAACCTACGCAATAAACCAGAACTTACGATTCTCCGCGCAGATAAGGGAAACGCCACGGTGGTCATGGATACGTCAGATTATAATTCTAAAATACAAGAACTTTTGTCGGATGTAAGTACTTATAAAAAGGTTAAAAACGACCCAACAAATAGCATACTAAAAACAACTAGTGACCTCATAAAGAAACACTCCGAAAAATTAAATCTGGACGTAAAATGGATAATACCTACGTGCCCTAAATCACCAAAGTTGTATGGGTTACCAAAAATACACAAGCCCAATGCTCCATTACGCCCCATAGTGAGCCAAATCGATTCACCAACTTACAGATTGGCTCAACACTTAGCGAAAATACTCTCACCGCTCAGGGGACAAACAAGAGCACACATAAAGGATTCCTACCATTTTGTCAGCGAGATTAAAGACCTACGTCTGGCAGACAATGAAACTATGGTCAGTTTTGATGTGCAGTCATTGTTTACATGCTTACCTGTGGAAGACTGCATCTCAATTGTAACTAGAAGGCTGGAAGAAAACAACATGCCCGCAGAATATGCAGTATTACTCAGACACTGCCTTACATCTGGCTACTTATTGTGGAAGGAGGAGTTCTACAAGCAAATAGATGGTGTGGCGATGGGCTCACCTGTATCTCCCATTGTCGCCGACATATTCATGGAAGACTTTGAGGAGAAAGCCCTGCTTACTTCTCCCATAAATCCAAGATTCTACAAGCGGTACGTAGACGACACTTTCACAATTCTACCTTTAGATAAAGTAACTGCATTTTTAGACCATCTCAACTCTATAAATTCTAAAATTCAGTTCACAATGGAGTTAGAGGCAAACAATTCCTTAGCTTTTCTAGATGTGTTAGTAATTCGGAATCCTGATAACACCTTGAGCCATACTGTGTATAGAAAAAAGACCCATACAGATAGATATTTAAACGGTGATTCTCACCACCATCCTTCACAGTTAGCTACCGTGGGTAAATCTTTGTTTCAGAGAGCACGAGGGATCTGTGACAGTAAACACCTGGCTGCCGAGCTCCAACATGTCAAGCAAGTTTTGCATGACAACAAGCTTCGGGTCCCATGCCTACGTCACAGAGAACGAGTGAAGCCGGCCACAGTCGAGCGTGTACCTGCTGTACTGCCATATGTTAGAGGAGTCACTGACAAGATTGGCTACATCTTGAAGCGCGCTTCCATCAAAACATACTTCAAGCCGCCGAAGAAGATTGGTCAGTTTTTACCATCAGTCAAGTGTAACGTCCCTCTGCAAGATGCAGGAGTGTACAAGCTTGATTGTGAATGTGGTCTCTCCTACATAGGACAAACTAAAAGATCAATTAAAACCCGCGTCAAAGAACATATAGCTGATGTAAAGAATCGACGCTCCGGGAAGTCTGCAGTCTGTGAACATGTACAAGATCGCCCCCGTCATTACATCAGATTTGATAGACCACAAATCCTCGCTAAAGAACACCGATTCCTTCCAAGGATGATTCGCGAGGCTATTGAAATCAAAAAACATCCTAATTTCAACAGAGAAGATGGCTGGGTGCTACCATCTTCTTGGGATCCTATAATAAATAAAATTAAATCCCAACCCAAGCATACAACTGCAAGACTCCATGATACCATAAGCTCATACTGTGTAGATCGGAACAAAAGTTAAAATTTTAATCTATGGTAACCGCGGTTAACTATGACAACTGGACGCTGAACATCTCAGTCCTTCCCGTGACCATGGGTGCTGTAAAGCTCTCGAAACGTCGGGTAAAAAAGTTAAATATACGCGATAAATTCCGTTAAAACTAGTATTATTTCAAAATAAAAAAATTCAAGGTAATAAAGTTTAAATTAGAATTAAGAATCACACTGGTTCGATGTTACCTCTTAATTTCTTCTTTGTTCTTTTTGGTTCAATTTTCATAATCTTCTCGCCTTTGTATGCTGGACTTAAGTATCTTCTATTTTCATAAATTCATATTGGAAATTTATCTTCACGCAGAGGCGTGATCTTCATAATATATTTCTTCAAAATTTTATTGTCTTTAGTTTTGGTGCCTTTTTCCCTATGTATAGCATTGTGGCCTTTTCTCATATTCACATTTAAATTTCCTATTCGCCAAGCCAGTATATTTAAGTAATTTCCAGTACATTGTAGTTAATTTGTATTTCAATGTAAATCATCCTGCATGCCTTGACGGTGCCCTTGTATTAATAATAATAATAGTTTATTTATTGCATTACTGTGTATAATAGTAAAGGATGATATATTATAAAAGGTATCAACAGTTGCGTTATCAGGCGTGCAATAGATTAACAATTAACATTTTAACACATATGCAATTTACATTTAACAGAAATATTAGATTTATAATTAATTTATAAGATAAAATATTTAAGAAAAATGCTTACAAGAATAAAGAACACGGTATTAACTCAAATTCATTTGGGTAAGTGATTGAATTTTTTTTTAATTTAGGGACTTACGTTATTTTTAACATGTCAGTCCCATTGTACCTTATAACTAAATAACACACTACAATTTCTTAAATTATTTACACAAAATGTTAACTAAATTATATACCATTTGAGCAGCATTAGACAATGGTTCAGACAGAATGCTTTGATATTCCCCTAGGTTACAAATTTTAATATCAGTTTTGGCAACTAATAGTTTCCTTTCATGATGATTTTTGGAACATTCCGCGAGCAAGTGTTGTATATCTTCTATTGTTTTGCATGTATCGCAATTTGGAGATTGTTTCTTTTTCATCATGAAAGGGAACGTGTTACACGGAATGTGTTCGGAACGAAGTCGCATTGCTAATACAATATATTTTCTATTCAACAAACATTGATTAAACCAAGGCACTTTCGGGGGCTGACTCTGGATGGTTTTGCACCAAATCCCTTTTTCTTGCGATGTTTTATCAAAATATTCTTTCCAAATTGTATAACATTTCTCTTTATATTTATTTAAAATTTCTGAATAATCAGGATAAATATTACGTTCTCTTCCTTGGGTGATTGCCAATTTCGCCAGCTTATCAGCCTCCTCATTGCCCTGTAAACCGATGAGAGACGGTACCCAATGCAATACTAACTCACGGTTTTTACATTTAAGTTTCAATATTTCATTTAATATCGAATATGCTATCGATACACCTTTGAGATCAGAGACGCATCGAGCAATATGTTCAAGAGCACTCTTTCTATTTATTGAATATTTTATTTGCAATGATTTCAAAAGGAAAGATAGGCCCATCAGAATATTTTTCTCATATATTTTTCATACAAGAAAAAGTAGCGCACCTGTCCTAATACAAACGTCATATCAAAATACGACGTAACCAGGGTCGGATTTCGTATTATATTTAATTATCTTAACTGTACCATTATTTTCATAGTTTGTAGTACATAGTATCGTAATAATACTAAGCAAAAATACCCGAATTTTACCTAAAGGTCGACTTGTATTATAATTGGGTCTTTTTACATTTTAATATTAATCCTACGATATCGAGAATTTCTGTATTGTACATGAGCGCCGCGTTTTTAAAAAAAATTAGAAATAGCTCCCTTTCTGGTCAAAGAAGCTCGATCGATGCATTTATGTTGCATCCTTGATATGTTGAAACTCTATGATCCAGAAGCAATCGGTTTGAAAAGAGAATTTCAAAATATTTTACGAATCAGATTTTCAGATTCAATTAAACAGATACGGTTTCTTTTGTAATCTTTTCGTTTTACCCTTATTATTATACTTATTGAATATAAAATATATTAGGTACCAATATTCAACATTTAACTTACTTTGAGTTCTTCAGACAAAAATTAAACAAAAATAAAAATAAAACCGTCAAAAACCAATGATTTCAAAAGGAAGGATAGGCCCATATAAATATTTTACTCATAAATTTTTCATACAAGAAAAAGTAGCGGATCTGTCATAACACAAACGTCATATCATAACACATCGTAACCAGGGTTGAATTTCGTAGTATAATTATCCTAACTGTACCATTATTTCATAGTTTGTAGTATATAGTATCGTGACAATACTAAGCGCAAATACCATCAGTTTACCCAAAGATCGACTTGTATTATTATTGAAGAATTTCTGTATTGTACATGAGTACCGCGTTTTTTTAAATAAAATTAGAATTAGGTCACTTTCTGGTGAATCGGTGCTCGATCGATGCATTTATGTTACATCCTTGATACAACTATAATGACTACCAGGATACAACTCAATGCTCCAGCAGCAATCGGTTTGAAAACAGAATTTCAAAATATTTTATGAATCAGATTTACAGATATGGTTTCTTTTATACTCTTTTCGTTTTAACTTTATTGAATATAAAATATATTAGGTACCAATATTCTGAATTAAAATTATTCTAAGTTTTTTTGACAAAAATAAAACAGAAATAAAAATAAAACCGTCAAAAAAGTAACGTATATATAAACTAGACGCGTGACGCCAAAATCCCGCCACATGGGAAAAAAGAAACATGAAACGTCAAACGTGATATAATTTTTTTAAAATAGTATAATTTTATTTTTCATGTACAATACTTTTGAGGGTCTTAATCCAACCCTGGCCTAATATTGGTAACATAACTAAACTAACTCTAAAATTAAACTTTAAAAATGCGTTCATATAATAATTTAATTGTAACAAAATTAATACAGGGTTATAAACCGATGATGCGATATCCCATGTTCCTTTTTAATCTTCGTATCGTAATTCTTTCGTTATTTTACCACGCAGCTTGACATATTTCATCATTATCATCATCATCATTACAGCCCTTCACAAGTCCACTGCTGAACATAGGCCTCCCCCAAGTAATGCCACAAAGCACGGTCCTGAGCCACCTGCATCCATCGACTTCCTGCATATCTTACTAGGTCGTCACTCCATCTAGTGGGGGGTCACCCTACACTACGCTTACCGGTACGAGGCTGCCACTCGAGAACCTTTCTTCCCCATCGGTTGTCGGTTCTTCGAGCTATATGGCCGGCCCATTGCCACTTCAGCTTACTAATCCGTTGGGCTATGTCGGTCACTCTGGTTTTACTGCGGATATCCTCATTTCTGAGTCTATCACGCAGAGAAACTCCGAGCATAGCCCTCTCCATAGCTCGCTGAGCGACCTTGAGCGTCCTCATACGACCAGCAGTGAAGGACCACGTCTCAGATCCGTAAGTCATCACTGGCAACACGCACTGGTTGTACAATCTAGTTTTTAGAGATTGAGGTATACCTGACGAGAAGATATGTCGTAATTTCCCGAACGCTGCCCAGCCGAGTTGAATCCGTCGATTGACCTCTCGGTCGAAGTTGGACTTACCTAGTCGGACTATTTGTCCCAGGTAAACGTACTCGTCAACAACTTGGAGCATAGTGCTCCCAACAACTACCGGCATAGGTGTGACGTGGACATTGAACATGATCTTTGTTTTGTCCATGTTCATCTTAAGACCTATCCGTTGGGAGACACCATTGAGGTCATTGAGCATAGTGCTAAGGCCCTCCAGCGATTCTGCCTTAAGGACTATATCGTCAGCAAATCGAAGGTGAGTGATGTACTCGCCATTGATGTTAATACCGTATCCTTTCCAGTCCAGTAGCTTGAAAACGTCTTCCAACGCAGCGGTGAAGAGTTTCGGGGATATAACGTCACCCTGTTTTACACCTCTCTGCAGTTGGATAGGTTTCGAACTCTGGTTCTGTACTCGGATAGCCATCGTAGCCCTACTGTACAAACACTTCAGCACTTCGATATAGCGACAGTCAACTTGGCACCACTGAAGAGACTGTAGCACCGCCCAAATTTCGAAGGAATCAAAGGCTTTCTCATAGTCCACATACGCCAGAAAAAGTGGCAGATTGTACTATTCGGTCTTCTGTACAATCTGCCGCAGGGTATGTATGTGGTCTATGGTACTGAAGCCTTTTCGGAAACCGGCTTGTTAGCCGTGTAGTGGCGGTTAAGAATATCCACTACCCCATATCTTCCCGTGGGTGTCGTAAGAGGCGACAGAGGGACACAGAAAGGAGATGGGCAGAAGCATCTTCCTAATAACAACAATAACATAATAAAAAACTGCGTTTGCCAACCCGCTCGCCAAGCGTGGCAACTATGGCAAATATCCCCCATGAGCAACGACGCAAATAAACGGCTCCCAGTCCCCGGCGGTCGCCGCTATTCCTGGCTACGGTGGCGACCATGGTAACGGCGGAGCAGGGGGTGCTAAGAATCTCCAGTGGAGGTTCGGTTGCCACCTACGACGACTCGACCTGGCAACGTATAACGCACGCACCCTGAGGACTGACGAGAAGATACTGAAGCTGGAAGAAGAGGTAGACAAGTTGCGCTAGCATATTATTGGATTATCTGAGGTCCGAAGAGAGGGGGAGGACACGGTAATCCTCGAGTTCGGCAACTTGTTCTATCACCGGGAGGGCGACCATGTGTCCCAAGGAGGTGTCGGATTTATCGTCCACAAGTCTGTCGTCAACACCGTTGTAAAGAATGGGAGTGTGTCGACGAGGGTCGCGTACCTGATACTCAGAATCACCAAACGGGATTCGTTGAAGGTCATACAGGTCTACGCACCAACCTCGGCATATTCCGATGAGGAGGTGGAGGAAATGTTTGAGGATATTTCTGGAGCCATGCATTCCTCCAAAACCCACTACACGGTGTTGATGGGAGACTTCAACGCAAAACTAGGCACAAGAGAAGGCGGTGAGCTAAAGTTAAGGAAATTTGGAGTAGGGCAACGGAACCGTAGGGGCCAGGAGCTGGCTGACTTTATGGAGAAAGAGAAACTCTTTATGATGAACTCTTTCTTCCAGAAGTGGCCCTGGTCGAGCCCAGACGGTTTGACAAAAAATGAGATTGACTTCATTATGACGACCTGACGCCAACTGTTCAGTGATGTCTCAGTGATTGCAAGGGTGAAAACCGGCAGCGATCACCGAATGGTTAGAGGCACACTGAACCTAAACGTTAAGTTGGTGAGGTCTCGTCTAATGAAGTCAACGCTCCGTCCCCCTCGTGCTCTAATCCAGAATCCCGAGACTTTTCAGCTCAAGTTACGTAACCACTTTCAGTACCTAGAAGATTGCAATGCAGTGGACGATATGAATGACAAGCTCGTGGAAACTGTCCATGCGGTCGGAGCTAAGTTCTGCAAGACCCACCGCAGAAGAACACAAAAACTCTCCGATCACACTCTTAATCTCATGGCTGTTAGACGGGAGATGATGGCTAAGTAGTTGTAGTAATCTGAGATTACTTATAATCTTCGATGAATTAGAGATGATGAATTGGAGATCAGAGAATCAGAATCATCATTTATAAGTAGTATAATTTGAGAGCAGGCAGCACAGAACACTATTACTCCTAGGCAGGCAGTGCCAGTTGTCACTTAACAAAGGCCTATTGTGTTTGGGCATGCGCCATGTCAAAACAACAATAATTCTTAAAGTAATAAACATACAGCTGTAAACTTCATGTTGCATTGTAGCATAACTCAAAAGCTGTCGATCTGGTATAAAAATGAAAAGGTAAACGCGGCTGTTTTTGCAGTAATTTACAATAATTTGCCGATTAGCATATTTTTTGATATTTATTTGAAGTTAATATTTTTTTCTTCAAAGTTACAAGTACGTCAACAAAAATTTTTATTAATGTATATAGTATATGTAATAATATAGTAATAACGATAAACAATATTATTGGCCTCCGAATGAGTAAAATAGAGGGGGAGGGGATTAGACCTCAGTGTGTAGTGTATTTTTATATTAAAATAGCTGTATTATAAGTACCTAAAGTATCGCTAGTCCGTGACCGGACACACTGTATATATATATAAAAGTGGTAAAGTTCAACTATTCGAAAACTATCACTCTCGTCAAATATTTTCTAATCAACATACGGTTTTCGCAACGTGATGAGCGTTTTCTTTTTGAATAACGAATATATAGGATATTTACTTTTTAACTTAATGAATAATATAATGATCATCATCATCATCATCCTTCCTCATGGAATGGTAATAAGCACGGTGAGGTGTCAACTGCATCCATCGATTTCAGGCAGATGGAGTAACTAGCTGTTAAAACTTGTAATTTTAGCAGGTTACTCCATCTAGTGAGGGTATGCCAGACATTTCGCCCGCCGGTACGAGGCTGTCACTCGAGAACCTTTATTCTCCATCTTTCATCATTCTTTATTCTACTGCGGATATTCTCATTTTAAAATTGATGATATTTAAAAGTAATGATAATAGCGCTATGCGTAAAAGTTTTGTTAATGCATACAATGGTGCAAATATTAAATTTGTACTTGTATTATATAGTAGATTTGTTGTACTGCTACTATTGTAAGCTTTATTCCGAGAGGAACATCACGTTTGTTGGTTTTAAGATATTGGTAGAATTATTGTAAATTCAGATTACAGTTTATTTACGCATATATATATATATATATATATATATATATATATATATATATATATATATATATATATATATATATATATATATATATATATATATACTGATGGAAAAATTTGGGATGTGCAAGCGGGTTTTAGAAAGGGAATGGGGTGTACAGATCAAGTCTTTTCCATGCGCATGATTGCGGAGAAGTTTTTGGCCAAAAACCAGAAAGTTTTTTGTGCATTCATGGACTTGGAAAAGGCTTATGACAGAGTGGACAGGAATGTGTTATGGCAAACACTGAACTCATATGGGTTGAGCGCTGGTTTGATACAGGCATTAAGGTCTCTTTATAGGGACTCTAGTGCTTGTGTCAGGATCAATGGGGTCTACTCGGACTGGTTTGGCATCCAAAAAGGTGTCAGACAGGGCTGTGTAGCTTCCCCTTGGCTGTTCAACCTATTTATGGACCGGTGTTTGCAAACTTTGAAAGATGAAGAATGTGGGTTAAGAATGGGCGAGTTAACCGTCAAATGCCTTTTGTATGCCGATGATCAAGTCATACTTGCGTCATCGGCGGCTGAGTTGCAAATGATGGTTACATTAATGAACTGGGAATTAAAAGAAAGGGGAATGAAAGTGAACGCATGTAAGACGAAAGTGATGGTTTTTGAAAGAGAAGAAAGCAAAACGGTATGTGAAATAAGAATAGAAGGAGAGTTAATTGAGCAAGTGGATGAGTTTGTGTATTTGGGATGTGTATTTAGCAGGGATGGTAGATATGATAGGGATATAGAACGACGAGTAAATGCAGGGAATAGAGTGAATGGGGCACTACACTCTATTATGAAGAACCAGAATGTGTCAAAACAGGCACGTATGGTAATTCATAATGCTGTGTTAGTCCCTACTTTAATGTATGGTAGTGAAAGCTGGGTGTGGCAGAAGAAGCACGAAAGTAGAATAAATGCTGTAGAAATGCGGTCTTTAAGGAATATGCTAGGGTTGAATCTGAATGACAGGGTGAGAAATTGCGTGATAAGAGATAAATGTGGTATGCAAGATGATGTTGTGACCAGGATTAAGAAAGGAATGCTTCGGTGGTTTGGTCATGTGGAAAGAATGAATGAGGAAAGAGTGACAAAGCAAATTTATATGGCGGATGTGAACGGCCGAGTCGGGAAGGGATGCCCTAGGAAAAAGTTTATCGACCAAATTGGCGATATTTTGAAAATGGGCCACGTTAGAAGTACCCTTAACCGACGAGCATGTATGCGTAGATATATGGATGTAAAAGAGGCGAAAGAGGTATGTCAGGATCGTGCCAAATGGAAGTCCGTAGTCTCTGCCTACCCCTCTGGGTGACAGGCGTGAGTGTTTATAAAAAAAATATATATAAAAATATATATATATATATATATATATATATATATATATATATATAATTCATATTGTCCAATAAAACACAAAAAAAGGAGAAAGTTTATGGAAATATAAATTAGAGTACAGGCGCAGATTAGCCTGCCTTTGAGAATGCTATAAGATTTTGCTCTATGCACAATCGCACAACCAGACGGTCAGTAGGTCTTCACTAATTTCATTAAACGCATTTGGTCTAAACGGTTTGTTTCGTCTTTCATAAAGCTTACAGCAAAGTACTCGAATAAGCCGTACGTTCCGTATGTACCCGTACGTAACCCTGTCTTAAGACAGTGTGATTTACCACTTAAGGGTTTATCGCCACTTGCCACCGGGTGGGAATGTGATAAGTATACTTATACTTATATAGTGTCTTGTAATAAGGTAATAAATAAATTAAATAAAAAAGTTAAAAGTTAAATTACATTTTTAATAATTATTCGAGTGAGAACGACGTCAAAAATAAAATTATATAAAATAATAATTAATACATGCGTATACAATATACTTTTAATAATATGTTTATATAATATGTCACTGTGCCTTACTTTTGTGGCCTACGAGGAAGAATTTGCCTCTATTACAATGCGAGCTGTACTCTGCAAGAATGTTCCGGTTCATACCCGAAACTTGTAAGTATATTAAAATGTAGTCAATTGAAGGAAAGAAGGAAAGAAAATCTTTATTTCGCCACGTAGACACAACGACATGTACATGGTAGTTTTATTTCTAAGGTTATTATTAAAAATAATATAGAATAGACGTTGCCGAATGTGACGAAAGGGAGTCGCACTAATTGCATAAAAGGCGTAAGACAAAGCGGATGTCATTTTCTCGAAACTGCTTTCAAATGCATTGAAAGGACAGTCGTCATAAATATAACAAATGTAATGTTTAGGTATTGTACAAAAGTAGACACATTTTGTTACTTACAGTACTTGACGTTTACCAAGAGTATACCATCACAGGAAACTGCAGTATTCGTTTAGAGGCCTATAAAATTAAAGAAAAGTGTAGCCTAGCAAAGCCTATGTACTCGTACTTCTGGGCACATGCCTCCTTGCATAACTGAGAGAGCTGTAGGGCAAAAAAGTGACGGATGCACTTGTGTAGTTTTTTTTTGTTTGGCGATTAAAAAAGGATACTACAGTAGAAATTTTGGAAGGTTGTAAAGAATATATGTGGAAAAGAGACGGAAATAACAGTGGAAAAAATTAAACATAAGACGGAACGAGACTATGCGTCATTTATAATAGGATTTCCAGAAAGTTCATACGAAATACTATGTAAACCAGAATGTTGGGCAGTTAACATTGAATTTTGTGAATGGGTGTGGTTTTGTAAACCACCCAACAAGTAATAAGAAACCGCTAAATTTTGTGAAAATATACTATCAGAACGTGAGAGGATTGAGAACAAAATTACACGATTTTTATGTGGGAATTTCTTCCCATAGTTATGATTTTTTTGGAATAAGTAACAGAAACAGGATGCAACAATTATATCTATGGTTCAGAACTCATCCCACCTGGATACATGATACTTTGGTGTGATCGGGCAGATGAGCGCAAGGAGGGTGGCGCGTGTTTAGTGGCCACACCACGATACGAGCTGCGGCAACTAAATACCCCGAACGATGTACGTATTCAAGATCACGCATTTGAACTTGTTAGCGCTGCGGTTTATCTACAAAATAAGTTCATGTTTGTGTTGTGTGTAGTGTGTTTGTCTTGTATTTACGTAGGCGGTCCCATAATGAATTGGCCTAACTATGAACCAATGAAGGAAATGAAACGAAACCAATTTTATTTTTCTATATAATCACCATGAATACTAACACACTTCTGACATCTGTGAATCAACATCTCTAAACCTTTATAAAAATAATCACATTTTTTATCCTCAAAATGACTGAAGACGGCCGCCTGCAACTCTTCATCGCTTGAAAATTTTCTTCCTCTTAAGTCCCGCTTTAAATTTGGAAATAAATAATAGTCGGACGGGGCCATGTCTGGACTGTAAGGTGGATGTTGAACTTCTGTGAACCCGCATTAAACTAACTCTAAAATTAAACTTTAAAAATGCGTTCATATAATAATTTAATTGTAACAAAATTAATACAGGGTTATTAACCGATGATGCGATATCCCATGTTCCTTTTTAATCTTCGTATCGTAATTCTTGCGTTATTTTACCACGCAGCTTGACATATTTCATCATCATCATCATCATCATCATCATCATCATCATTACAGCCCTTCACAAGTCCACTGCTGAACATAGGCCTCCCCCAAGTAATGCCACAAAGCACGGTCCCGAGCCACCTGCGTCCATCGACTTCCTGCATGTCTTACCAGGTCGTCACTCCATCTAGTGGGGGGTCGCCCTACACTACGCCTACCGGTACGATGCTGCCACTCGAGAACCTTTCTTCCCCATCGGTTATCGGTTCTTCGAGCTATATCCCGAACTTTTCAGCTCAAGTTACGTAACCCCTTTCAGTACCTAGAAGATTGCAATGCAGTGGACGATATGAATGACAAGCTCGTGGAAACTGTCCATGCGATCGGAGCTAAGTTCTGCAAGACCCACCGCAGAAGAACACAAAAACTCTCCGATCACACTCTTAATCTCATGGCTGTTAGACGGGAGATGATGGCTAAGTAGCAGTAGTAATCTGAGATTACTTATGATCTTCGATGAATTAGAGATGGTGAATTAGAGATCAGAGAATCAGAATCATCATTTATAAGTAGTATAATTTGAGATTATACAATTATATATATATATATATATATATATATATATATATATATATATACATAAAATAGCTGCTGTTTTAATATAAAAATACACTACACACTGAGGTCTAACCCCTCCCCTCTATTTGGCAGCCATTTTGTTTTTTTCTTGAGATATTCTCTACGCGTTTACGAAAAAAGTCATATCTTCTCAGCACAGTGGTAAGGCTCGACTATTCGAAAACTATCACTCTCGTCATATATTTTCTAATCAACATACGGTTTTCGCAACGTGATGAGCGTTTTCTTTTTGAATAACGAATATATATCCTATATATCCTATTTACTTTTTAACTTAATAAATAATATAATGATCATCATCATCATCATCCTTCCTCATGGAATGGCAATAAGCACGGTCAGGTGTCAACTGCATCCATCGATTTCAGGCAGATGGAGTAACTACCTGTTAAAACTTGTAATTTTAGCAGGTTATTCCATCTAGTGAGGGGATGCCATACATTTCGCCTGCCGGTACGAGGCTGTCACTCGAGAACCTTTATTCTCCATCGGTTGTCGGTTCTTTGAGTGATATAGTTTTAGTTCTACTGCGGATATCCTCATTTTAAAATTGATGATATTTAAAAGTAATGATAAAAGCGCTATGCGTAAAAGTTTGGTTAATGCATACAATGCTGCAAATATTAAATTTGTACTTGTATTATAGTAGATTTGTTGTACTGCTACTATTGTAAGCTTTATTCCGAGAGGAACATCACGTTTGTTGGTTTTAAGATATTGGTAGAGTTATTGTAAATTCAGATTACAGTTTATTTACGCATATATATATATATATATATATATATATATATATATATATATATATATATATACACACATCACGATATTGATTCTACGTCCTTTCATTTCGCATTATTATAGCGTCCACCACTTGTAGGCAATTTTTGAAAACTATGACAGCGTATATTGGTCCATTAAACAAATTCAAAGATAGTGTTCAACTCATTTTTTTGAATATTTAGTATATGTCGATATACAAATATACGTATATTGCCAGACGGAGGGAAACCAATCGGGACTCCCTTCCATATTACCAATTATTCAGAATCCCCGTAATATACATAGTTTTTAATTCATTCTCCTGCTTATCGCAATTCCTTTGTATAGTGCGACGTTGCCACTCTTATTAGTTATTCTGTTTTGTAATATTTTATTTATAGGTGATATTTTGTTTAATGTAGAACTATAAAATTTATTGAATATAACCGCAAAATTTTAATTGACTATATAATTTAATTTTAACACATTATAATGTGAATTATTATGATGTTAGTAATAAGAATAAGATTATTTTATGTTAATATAATTATCAGATATTTTCATTTTAATAATAAAATAAAAAATATTTTGTATTTAATTATTACTTTTCACACCGGCAGGAAGAATATTGCAGTATTTTTGTTAAATTGTTAAGACCTATTGTAACCCATATATTGCCAACGAATAAATGAACTTGAATTTAAATTTGAATTTCTCTACACTCACCATACAAAACACAGCAGCGATTTTACTCTGGCATTCTGTGAGAACGTAGTGCTTCCCCGGTCGAGTCGAATCATCTTTACGTCAAATTAAAAATATATTTGATTCGTTTAGCACGAATAATATAGTTTTTATCATTCTGGTTCAGATTAGATTTAATTTTAGTCACTTAAGTTTCGTATATTGTGCAAAATAATGAAATAAATGTACAGAATGTGCAATGTGAAATTGAGAAAATATAATTTTTGTCTACGGCAAAAAAAATAGACTATGTATCATGATTAATTTACCAACTAGTTATTCGTTGAGTCAATACAAAAAATATCAAAAATTGCCGAGCCGTGATAAATTATAGATTGAATATATTATTATTTACTTTAATTGTAAATACGTACTGATGTAAAATAAAACAAATATTGAGATCAAATAAAACGTTTATTGAACAAGCATCTTCTTTCAAACATTTGTTCAATGAAGTAGATACTTAGAATAAAGATTTATAATAAGGAACATAATTAACACAATTTGGCACTTGAAATAACATAGGTCGTAATTTAGAGCAAAACTTTTGACGCACACAGTGCCCCAAAAACCGCTACAAACGGCAACATTAATTAAAAAAGAAATAAGAAAGGTGTTCTAAGCGTTTTATCATTTCTAGAATTGTGTAATGTGAAAAAACTGTTCTAGAAAAGTGACTATTTTACACCGCATGGCATCCCTACACTGAAATATAAAAACAATAGCGAAAAATGTCATTAAAGCAATGGTCATTAAAGTGTGTTTTATACACAAGGAATTAAAATATAAATATATTCATGGTTATATGGACGTCAAATATCGTGCGGTATGAAACTTTACCGATAATCTGACGTCCACATATAAAAATATAACAAAATTCAAAAGTATGGACGTTAAATATCATTCTGTACGAATGTTTTAGGATATTCGAACGTCCGTATTATTATATGTAGCTAAATCTAAGGACACGTAAAGAAATTTGAAAGTAAAAATAGCACTGAGTACAGTATAAACCGACAAAAAATACCAAAATATACCTTGAGCACTAAATAAATAAGTAATCAACATAAATAAATAGTAAAACGCAATAATCAACAACATTGGACATCAGATATCAAAGAAATGGATGTCAAATAAAACTTTGTGAGAATATTTTAGGATATTCTTACGGCCGTATATGGGTAAATACTCAACTATACATTAATCAACTTAAACAAGTTTAACTAAGGAAACTTAAATGCAAGCAAACAAGCGTGGAAAGTTCTTAATGTGCGTAGGTCACAGTACGGACGCCAAATAAAGCACGATATGCATGTTTTTTAGTAATATAGCGTCCAATATGAATAAACATTATAATTGTATTTCAACTAAATGCAAAACCAAACATATCATAATTTAACAAAAATAGCCTTTCACAAAATAAAATCAAGTTAAGTAGATAGTAATTTCTTACAGATTAGGTACAATAGTCGCACTCATCCTTAAGATAGTGATCATAAACAGTAAACTCGCAGTGAGAGCACCAAAACTCAACACGATCAAGTAAATAAATTATATTTTCGGAGTTATTCATGTCAGCAAAATTATGCCACGGTCTGTTGTAGGAATTAACAAATCTTTGGCAACTAATCCAGTAAAACCTTTTATTAAAATGAATTTCTTCCCAAGGCCATATTAGGTTATTAGTCAGAATATAACAAAACAAACTTCTATTTAAAAACCTGTCAATATCTACAATTAACTCCATCTTTTTGTACTCAATCAGAAGGTAATTTATACTCAAACAGAATTATGGGTTGCTTACGACATAACAAAAGTTCTTATAGGCAGTTTAGTACTGTACGGTACATAAATGTAAAATGTAAAAATATAGTGCAGCATGACGTAAACCGATAATATAAGTTACTGAGATCCCTTCATCAGCTATGAAAAAAGCTTATGACCTTAAGACCGCACCCAAATCGGTTCACCTCTTTAGGAGCTGCGGTGTCACAGACAGGCAGCCACACAGACAAACATTCACGTAAAACTTATAACAATCCTCTTTTTACGTCTATTATTCATGGATCCAATCAATCATTTAATTCGATAAGGTTGGACTAAGAGAGCGAGATGGAATTTTGACAACCAGCAATGTTTTAAAAACAAAATACGAAACTAAACAAAAATACCACAGTAATTCGTAGGAGAATTCCCGAATATGGCTATTTGTTGTTTGTATAGGCATTTTGGACGAAGACTTTTATTTTTAACCAGTCTTTGTTGTGCAGAATGTCAGTATGTTGACTACGAAGTTCCTCGCACTCATGGCGTTTTGGCGGTTGTTTATTTTTAATATGTTTGCTAAAAAACTTTTTAACTATACTTTTCTGTTCTGTGGTCCAAGGAACAAGGTTTCGTTTTTTCTTTGTTTTAATATGTGTAGCATTGGTAGCATCGCTAAGTAGAGTTGAGTGCGGAGTAAGGACAGGGTTATCGTCTGTGAACTCCGTTTCTTTTGATTTTTCAGTTGGTAATGCAGCATCGTAATCTATTAATTCATAACTGTCATAATTATCGTGGCCCTGTGCGTTTTCTAGTAAATCTTGTTCTAAATCTAAGTTTATGTCATCCAAACATTTGCCTCTATAAGAGTCTGCTTTGCCACTCTCCGTGAGCAGCAGTAGTTTTGATAGTTTGGCCGACTGATACACGTCATCGGGTAATCTATAGTTTTGTCTGTGGACAGCCTGTGTGTGCCCCATAAAGTTAGCTAGTTGTTCAATGTCTGATTCTTTAAGGTTAAACATCTGAGTCAACGTAGCCAAATGTTTGCGTAGCTTAGTCGTAGTAATAGCTGCAGGATTTCGAGCTCCACTTGCAGTGGCATACTTTTTCAAGACCTTATAACCACATAATGTACTTTCAGATCCGGGTTTTGCAAACAAAAAGTCGTTTTTTTTTCACATATGTAATTACGTCTCACAGAGATAAGCAAATTGATGTCACTTTGGACTTCGTCAGTCAACAGAACGGGCACACCTCGACCTCTTTTACCCCGTATAACAATACGCTTAAAACTATTTACCAACACTTTTTCCGCACTTGAAATAGCTCGGTCAAATTCCTCATATGCGCTTTTGTCATTGCTGCTCTCTTGGTAGATGCTGAGTGGGAGACGTTGCAGTTCACCAGGCCGACGTCTGTTGAGAAGAAGAACGCGGCAGTAAACTGTCTCTGTTAGAGTGTTGTACGCTTCAATATTGCTAGTTTCGGATTCTATTAACTTAGATGCTGCAGACTTAGATTTTTCGCAAAGATAATTTTTAAGGAGTTTTAAGTCTTTCGCAAAAGGAACAATTGTAATTTTATTCCATTTTTTTAAGTTTAAGTCATTGCAGGCCTGGCTTGAAACATCAAACTTCCAATTAGTCTTGATGAGATGAATTAGCGTCTTTAGATCAGCCTCTACTGCAGCAGTTTCCACACTGCTGCCTGATTTTAATGTAGTCATTATGGCTATGTTGCAACACTGTTTTAGGCTAGTGCTGATGTTCATGGCATATGTTGGAGCACCATAGCGATCTGTTTTACAATTGTAACTTGATACTTTTTAGTTGCAGTAACAATTAGATCATAGTTTTGAGGTTTCAAACCATCCATCAAATTTTTAAGTGACGGTTTCAGCGTCTTCAATTCTAGTAACAATTTAGCCAATTCTCTCATTTTTCGCGACGTAACGTTTACGAAGTGTTTTTCTCGATGAATCCTTAAATATTGGGCTCCAAACGCACAGATTAACGTGTCTCTTTTAGCTTCTAGTGATATTTTGTCAGGTCTCATTTTTGGAAATACCTCATCTTTAAGTTTTTTGTCAATATTTAGGTTGCGTAACATAAAATTTTGAGACTGAACTTGAGTGTTGGCGGTATCGGATAACGGTTGACATGTCTTCTTATGTTTCCACAATTGTTTCCTAGAGTAGACGCCTAAACATTTTTCACATGGTAAGTAATCGATGTGTGGATAAACATTACTCTTTTTCATAGGTTTAACACATTTTATAACATTCCGAATATAGTTTCCTCTTTTGCGTAAGTTGGTTATTAGGTTTTTGCGTACGCAACTTTTCGTAGGATGAGAGATAATATTTTGTACTTCGGGTTCCGTACAATGATTCCGCAATAGATGTCTCGCAAAATTTAGCACATCGACCTCACAAAAAAAAAACAATAATCCCTGGCTCTGGTTCTTTTCAACTCTTTCGTCTTTTGGCAACTTGTCAAATCCTAAAAGAGAACATTTCAATGAATTACAGAATAAATTTGCTTTATGAATTATCAACATTTTCACATCTGGTAACGTTCTGTAATTCTTGCCGCACGATAACATACGGTACAGTAACGTGCATTAATTACAGGACGTTACCGGAATGTCTCAAGAAGCACTTAGGCTCTCGTGATTGTATTTTGTTACAATAAGTGTCTAGAGGGATAGGCATTCTAAAATTAAAGGTGAGGCATCCTTTTTAGTCACAAATTAAATAGTTATCTCCCTAAGAATCCTCAAAATTAATATTTATGCCCAAAATTTTTTTAACAACATGAACATTGTACAGTTTTAATTGATTTGAATAAAAAAATCAGAAAATTATCTTCAAGATTTGATGTGAAACAAAAAAGAAATATTTCTGTCGCGTAGCGAAACTAAAGCTTCATATTCCTGATCTATGTTCATATTGTGAAATAAATATATTCATGAGCATACAATGTTGATTATTGCAGCTTCATGGTTTCATAATTTAAGTAATAAAGAAAAGATCTCACCTGGGGTTCCTCTAAGCTACGACGTCTAAGACACAATTGCTGATTTTGATGTGTCTTATTCAATACTTCTTCCGTTTCTTCAGTATAACTTGTGATACTGGAGGATTTCTCGAATGCAGAAATGTATGTTGGATCTTTGTCAGAGTCGTCAAACTCAGAGCTATTGTCATTAGAAAAATTAGGAATGCCATCATTGGAAGCGCCACCTGACGTAGTAGGTATTGAGTCTTGTATCTGAGTGGTATGGTCTTGTGATAATGATTGGCTTGTTATTGTGTGATTTTTTGTGAGATTACATTCATTAGGATTACTTAGTGTTACATGCATTTGGTACGGAGATTGTTCCAATACGTTTGATAAGGACTGGTTAGTTATAGTAAGACACGATTGACCACTTTCACTATGCATTGGGTTCTGAGGTTGTTCCAACACATTTAAATAATCAGAATTTTGGATAACTGAATTATTACTGTTATCAGCCAGAATGTTTGCGTTCGCTTCGATAATAACGTTGCTGTCAGCATCTAGCAGAGGAGGACTAGAAGTTGCAACTGAATCTGACAACAAAGTATTCCGCGGTGTCTCGATGTCAGTCATTGGTCTTTGATCTGGCAAGCATGTTTCGTTATAGTTCGAATCCGAGTCATCAGCATCATTCGTTATATCATCCATCAGAGTATCCGTCAAGTCGTTATTTAAATTTGAACTATTTGCAGTATCGTCGTCCGTAGACGGTAGATATGATTCATCCCTATGTTTCTCATTATCAATTATATCAAATGAATCATCAATGCTAGTATTTGGCGGTGCGTATGATGGGAAATTACGTCTGGATCTCTGTAAAATAAAATGAATTAGACAATGAGACATCACACACATCGATCTGATGCCGAGATAATGTAGTGTATGTAGGTATATACACGATAGCCTATAATATCCTTGATCTTAAGTCAAAAATATCCAAGCCGGAGTCTTTCATGGATATCTCGTTGTAAAGTCGACACATTCTTATTATCGGGTTGTAAAAAGAAGTATTATTCTTGTAAGTCTGCAGGTAAAATGTCTTGCTAGGAATTCGGGGATTGCGTTTTGTAATTAAGTTTAATTTACTTAAGAGGTAACCGGAATCGATCTCATTGTGGAGAATTTTATGTAAATATATAAGGTCATATTCCTTACGGCGAATAAGTAAAGAGGTCATTTTAAATTTGTCGAGTCTCTCACTATAACCGACAAGAGTGCGACCAAGACCACATTTGTAGCTAAGTATTCTAAGGGTTCTTTTTTGGACGCTTTCTATACTATCCGAATGCACGGTGTAGCAGGGAGACCATTATAACATTAAGTAGCTTAAGCACTTGTGTTACGGAAATCAGAATCAACGAAGCTATTACAAATAAATACATAATAAATATATTACACCCAGATACAGAACAAACACAATGTTCATCACTAAGTGTTTGTCCTGGGTGGGGATCGAACCCACGACCCCTGGCTCAGAAGGTAAGAGACTACCCTTGGTCCAACGGGCCAGTAAGTATAACATTTTTGTACCTTTTAGAAAAGCGTATGACCATAAATAAAAATAGGCTACTTACTAATGACATTCTTCTTAGATTCACGTAATAAGAAGCATCCCTTTGTTTTCGAGATTCAGTTGGAGTTGTAGCATCTGAAATAATCTATTAGATTAGGTATATAGTTTGTTGCCAAAAGAATAAATAAATATGCTATCGGTAATCTGTATAAACCTAGATTATATACCCAGGCAATGTACAACATACCTAAAAGGTAAACTGAAATATTATTCATTTTGTACTTTGCCTAGGTAGATCGGTACTGGCTTCATTTGACAGATGGATGTGACACAAATCGCCTAACCTCAGGCACATATTCCTTATATCGGTTTTTTGCACATGTACATTTTATGTGTATTTACTTTGCAAAATTCATAAATCAAAATGCAAAGCGTGTAACGTTGCGTTATGTTTCAACCTAGAGCAAGATTGCTGCTACTTTTTTTTTACTTTAGAAGTATAGTTGTAGCACGAATGGGTCGGCTCGACCGGGGAAGGACCACGCTCTCACAGAATACCAGCGTGAAATAGTAGCTTAATGCTGCTGTATTTCGTATGGTGAGTGTAGAGAACCGGAGACCCTTTTTACTGAAAACGAGGCATTCCATCTTAGTCCTCACGGGTGACAACGCATCTGCATTTTGATTCGTAATGGAGGATAGATGTGGATGTCTATGGGCCACAGCAACCACTTACCATCAGGTGGACTGTGTGCTCGTTTGCAACCCTATCCTATAAAAAAAATACTAACAGTACCATTCGTAAATGAATAGTACTGTAGATACAGTAAATCCAACAAAAGTACCAGGAGCCTTTTAAAGAAATGAGGAGCCATGTTATATATTTATTCAACTAACTATAATTTATTCAGCTAATTATTTCAGACTATCATCGTTGAAATAGTTAAGTTGGTTAAGTTACAGCCTATTTACGTCCCACAGCCGGGCCTTCCCTCACTTCTGAGAGGGTTTTAGGGCAATGAAGTGCCGTCTGAGCTACCCCTATGCGTGTTGGCGAACTTCATGGCGAAAAAAATATGTCCTCGAAATATTTTTTTCTTATTTCTCAGACAGTCCGACTTCCTCACGATGTTTTCTTTCACCGCTCAGCACGTGGTAGATCAGCACTTAAAATTGCAATTAATAATTTCATTGATGCCAGCGGGGATGCACCCGGTTTGCGAGCGTACTGTGAAATTACGAACGAAACGACGAGAGCCGTGGTGGCTCTTCTGAGCCAGCACGGCTCTCGTCGTTGAAACGAATACACCTTTTTATTTTGTATGTTTTTTTTTCTCTATAGGATAGGGTGACAAACGAGCACACAGATTGTGAGTAGTTGCTGCTGCACATAGATATCTTCATCTCACTCATCTCACCCTCGATTACAAATCAAAATACAGATGCGTTGTCACCCGTGAGGACTAAAACGGAATGCCTCATTTCCAGTAAAAACCGTCTCCGGTTCTCTACACTCACCATACGAAACACAGCCAGCATTAAGCTAATATTTCACGCTGGTATTCTGTGAGAGCGTGGTCCTTCCCCGGTCGAGCCGAAGTATTCGTGCTGCAACTATACTACTAATATAACTGCAGCATGGCTCTACCACGTATAAAAAATGTTTTAATGAACTAGGAAAAAAATCGGACTTTAATTGTGGCATATTTTTGGAGCTTAAGAAGTGGGTTCTTTAAAATATATATCCATAATATAGTTTTTATTTCAGGAAGAGATATTTTTATTTTAAATTTTATTATTTCGTAGATATTATTTGTGTTGAAGGAAATATGTTGATTATTTTGGTAATTGGAAATGTAAAATAACCGCCGCGCACCTTGCGCCGCCTTTGAACGGCTTTGTCACTCGACACTATTATGGTCGAGTATTGTTTACAAAAACCGTTATTTTAGACTGTACATCGGCACCTTTAATGGTGGTTGCGCGGAAAAAACCATTGGATTAAACCAAGGTTCGACCGGGGAACTAGACTTCGGCAGCCTTAAACACGTGGCTCCACCATTTTATGGTCACTTCGAGCAGGATTTTGGTCGAACTGTTGAATTAATTAATTAGATAATGCACTCCAATTTATAGAATAGACTTAAATAGTGTTCGTTTAAATTTAAATTTTGATTAGGTACTCGCAAACAGAATTATTCGTTTTATAGCGCTCGTATTTGATTAAATTTAAAGCCTATTAAATAATTGAAACAGTGTAATAGGAACCGTTTGATACGCTTACCCACAATCTTGATAAAATTATTGAGTCTAGCAAATGACGCGTCACCTCGACTCGCTGCGCAGGTGTTCGATTTAATTACGTAATACGGCATACCGAGTGTCCATCCTTTATTGTTTGTGCGTTGTGAGATTAATTGTGATTGATATAACTTTATTATAATAGTTTAAAATGGCAGTTAGTGGAAGTGAAATCAAAATTAAAACGCTTTATGCTAAGAGGGACATACTCTTTTCGCGTATGCAGAATATAAGTGATTATATAAAGAACATCCATATAGAAGCAGTGCGGGAAACTTTTTTGACCGAAATCGAAACGATAGATTCTTTACGAATAGATTACGAAAAAATATTAGACCAAATTAATCATTTGGAATTACAAATCGACCCGAAATACATAGTGAACTACCAACCGCTGCTGGCATTCGAAGATATGTTGTGTCGCGTGAAAAGAATTGCGAGATCCCTATCTCAAAACGAAGCAAAGCCGGAAAAACAGGTACGTCCAAGCGACTCGATTAGGTTGCCGCCAATAGATATTCCGGTATTTAATGGTGATATTAAGACGTGGCCCTTCTTCTTCAGTAGTTTTCAAAACAATATACACAATAACCCATCGTTATCGGACGCCGAAAAATTATATTACTTAATCAGTAAACTTAGTGGCAGGGCACAGTCGATCTGCTCTGGTTTTACACCTACAGCAAACAATTACTTATTAATATTCGAAACGCTTAAAACTAAATATGAAGATAGGAGAATGTTAGCTTCCGAATATTTGAACCAGATATTCGATCTTAAATCTATATCATCCGCGAACATCAACGGCTTAGAGCAATTTCTAGATAAATTTGTGGCATCGGTGGCTGCACTTAAGAATTTGAAATTTAATGATCTTATGGACGTGGTGTTTCTCCATATTGCACTGAAGAAGTTGGACCCCGACACCGTGCGTGCGTTTGAAATGGAGCATCATAGCTCGGAGATGCCTTCCTTTCATTCATTAGCATCGTTCGTGCGAGATCAAATAAAGGTGATGCAGCGCTCTCCGAACGTTAAACAGGAGATTAAAAGGTGCGTCGACCGTAGACAGACTCAACCATCTAAAATAGCAGGGTCGTTAACTTACGTAACCGCTACGCCAACATCACTCCAGCATACTTGTTTAGTATGTAAAGATAGACACGGTAATTTATATAATTGTGCGACTTTTCGTAAATATTCACCAAGCGAGCGTTATAAATTAGTAAAGACAAACAACCTATGTTTGAACTGCTTAAGCGATAAGCATTTAGTTGCAAAATGCAATTCGAGTTCCGTATGTAGCAAGTGCGCCAGGAAACATCACACGCTATTACATTTTAGAAAATAGCAACATAGCGGCGTCAAGTAAAGCGGATAAGGAATTCGCCCCTACTAAGGTCAACGATTCTAGCGGTCGACCTGGTGATGTCGCTCTGTGCTCATTGGCAAATATGGGAGCACAACCTCCTTCAACCGTGTTACTGGGTACGGCACGTATTTTGGTTAGGGATTCGCGTGGAAACGAACAAAGCTTCCGTGCACTGCTGGACAGCGGAGCCCAAAATAGCTTTGAAATAATACTAGTTTTTACGGAATATATCGCGTATATTTAACTTTTTAAATACCTGACGTTTCGAACGCTTTACAGCACTCATGGTCACGGGCGGGACTGAGATGTTCAATGTCCATATGTCATAGTTAACCGCGGTTACCATAGATTAAAATTTAACTTTTGTTCCGATCTATGCAGTATGAACTTATGGTATCTTGAAGTCTTGCAGTTGTATGCTTGGGTTGGGATTTAATTTTATTTATTATAGGATCCCAAGCAGATGGTAGCACCCAGCCATCTTCTCTATTGAAATTAGGATGTTTTTTGATTTCAATAGCCTCGCGAATCATCCTTGGAAGGAATCGGTGTTCTTTAGCGAGGATCTGCGGTCTATCAAATCTGATGTAGTGACGGGGGCGATCCTGTACGTGTTCACAGACTGCAGACTTCCAGTGAAACAGTTCACAAAAAGTTCACTGGAAGTCTGCAGTCTGTGAACACGTACAGGATCGCCCCCGTCACTACATCAGATTTGATAGACCGCAGATCCTCGCTAAAGAACACCGATTCCTTCCAAGGATGATTCGCGAGGCTATTGAAATCAAAAAACATCCTAATTTCAATAGAGAAGATGGCTGGGTGCTACCATCTGCTTGGGATCCTATAATAAATAAAATTAAATCCCAACCCAAGCATACAACTGCAAGACTTCAAGATACCATAAGTTCATACTGCATAGATCGGAACAAAAGTTAAATTTTAATCTATGGTAACCGCGGTTAACTATGACATATGGACATTGAACATCTCAGTCCCGCCCGTGACCATGAGTGCTGTAAAGCGTTCGAAACGTCGGGTATTTAAAAAGTTAAATATACGCGATATATTCCGTAAAAACTAGTATTATTTCAATGTGCAGTGTTCGCGTAAATATAAGAAATCATTACCCAAAATAGCTTTATAACGCGACAATGTTGTCAGCGCTTAGGCTTAGTAATAAATAGGTCACTTTCATGTCCTGTAATTAAAGGCATCGGAGGCACTAGTAAATCGACACAGGGATATATAAATTTAAAATTTTATTCTCGGATAGATCGTAATGTTAACTTTGATATAAATGCACTAGTAGTAGATAGGGTCACTGAACGGTTGCCAACCGTTTCGGTTGACACCTCGGCAATGATTGAATTTAAGAATTTGACTCTGGCGGACGACACTTACGCCGTTCCTGGAAACATAGACATGCTCATTGGAGCATCGCTTTTCCCTTATCTTTTGTTAAACAATAAGGTCAGGGGCAACTCTTCGCATACCGCGCCTTACGCACTGGAAACCGTATTGGGCTATGTGATCCTTGGCTCCGCCCCCATCATAGATAGTATTTCGGCAACCTCTTATTGTGGTATGGCTGTCGAACCGCTCGAGTCGTTAGTCCGCAAATTTTGGGAGATGGAGGAGGTGAACGTTCCACCCATAGCTAGCTCAGATGATAGGTTATGCGAGGGAATTTACGTCCGCACGACCATTCGTGATCGCGACGGTAGATATAGTGTAGCGCTACCTTTGAAAGGAGGTGTTTTATCTCTCGGCGATTCGCGTGAAATGGCGGAAAAACGTTTCTACAGCTTGGAGCGTAGGATGCTCGCTTCACCCCAGTTAAAGGAAGCTTACGACGGCGTCATTAACGAATATATAAGAGAAGGTTACGTATCACTTGTGGCTTCGAAATTAGATAACTACGAAGACACACCGTCGTATTCATACCACACCACGGAGTCATTAGAGAGGACAAACTTACATCTAAGTTACGTGTAGTGCTCGACGCTAGTGCTAAAACTAGCACTCACCTGTCGCTTAACGATATCCTCTATAGTGGGCAAAATTTACAGGGCAGTTTATTTAATATAATAGTCAATTTTCGTTTGTTTAGTATAGCACTATCCGCCGATATTCGTCAAATGTTTCTTTGCATAGGGGTCCGTGAATGCGACCGTAGATTCCAACGCATTTTATATCGTTTCAACCCAAAGGAACCTCTAATGGTGTTTGAATTTAATCGCGTTTGTTTTGGTTTAAAGTCGAGCCCATTTCATGCGTTACGCACGGTGAGACAGCTCGCTCACGATGAAGGTCCCTCTTATCCTAAAGCTAAGAGGGCAATTGAGAGCGGATTATATATGGATGATTTTGTGTACTCGGTCGATAGCGTGGAGGAGGCAACCCTAACCACCGCCGAGGTTATAAGGCTCATGAAATCGGGTCAATTCGATCTTGTGAAGTGGACTAGTAATTCGCGTCCGGTTTTGGATACAATCCCACTATCACACCGTCTTTCGGCGATAAAGGAATTCGACGATTCTGATACACACAAGGTGCTCGGTCTATGTTGGTCACCAGAGTCCGACGTGTTTAGCCTTAAGGTAAATCCGCCCGTAGAGAAATGCACAAAGCGCACAATACTGTCATGCGTTGCTAGATTATGGGACGTCATGGGTTTCGTAGCTCCGGTGGTATTATACGCTAAGCTTTTAATTAAACAACTTTGGTTATTGGAATGCGACTGGGATGACTCGCCGCCTGACAGCATTGTTCGGTTGTGGCAGCGCTTTAGAGAGGAACTTCCTTTATTAAGAGAAATTAAATTACCGCGTCATATAAACGTAGATAGAAGTAGCGCCATAACAGTCGTTGGGTTTGCAGACGCCAGCGAGAAGGCTTACGGGGCGTTGTATATTTCCACGTCCAGAATAATGGTAGAAATTCGATTAGCCTCATTAGTTCTAAGTCGAGAGTCTCCCCCCGTAAGGTTGTCTCTCTGGCGCGCTTAGAGCTTTGCGCAATATTAGTACTCACCAAGCTTATTACCGCAGTTATCAGCGCATGTAGGGATAGAGTTCACATAGAAAGGATATTGGCCTTTTCCGACTCCACCGTCGCCTTATGCTGGGTTCATTCTTCACCAAACCGTTGGGATACGTTTGTTGCGAACCGAGTGGCCAAGATACAAGACGAGTTAGAAACGCGGAACTTTTATCACGTGTCCGGTACGGAAAACCCCGCCGATTGTCTATCCCGTGGACTCACCCCGATGCAAATAATGGACCACCCGCTTTGGTTCCACGGACCTGCTTGGGTTCACTTAGATCCCTCGCAATGGCCAATAACCGACTTCGAACCTTCGTCAGTGTCACAACCGCCGGAAGAAAAGAGACACGCTCTAGTGGCGAACGTTTCGAGCGAGGTTTCTCCAATCATTGCTTTGGCGAACCGCTTGTCCTCTTGGTCGAAATTATTGCGTAGCGTAATTTACGTTTGTCGATTCGCGAAGCTGTTACCGCGACGTTCGTATGCCTTAGCATCCGATTACAACTATGCCGAGTTGCTAGTATTACGTGAACTTCAACGTGCGCACTTCTCTGAAGAAATTAGAAGATTACAATCGAATAGAGCTTGTAGTCGCGCCTTTCAACGCCTTAAGCCATTTTTACAGGATGGGATTGTAAGGGTAGGTGGACGCTTGTCCAACTCGCAATTGAGTTTCGACCAACGGCACCCTATTGTTTTACCGCGTAAAGACCATATCATGAACTTATTAGTCGACTACCATCATAAATTGAACTCGCACGCTGGCCCCGACTTGTTGATGTCGATTTTGCGTCAGAATTATTGGATTCTTTCTGCACGTAGTTTAATACGCAATCGGGTGCACCGATGTATAGCTTGCTTTCGGGCACGCCCCAAGCCGTCATTTCCGGAAATGGCGGAACTTAGATCTTGTAGAGTAATACAATCAGTAAAGCCCTTCACGCACACCGGGTCTGATTTCGCTGGCCCGTTTAAGGTCACGCTCACTCGCGGGCGTGGTATAAGATCCACAAAGGCTTACGTCTGCATTTTCGTATGTCTAACTACTCGAGCGGTGCATATAGAACTCGTTGGTGATCTAAGCACAGCAGGCTTTGAACTACATGAGCTCTTAGCTAGCAAATATTATAATTCGGAGTTCGCTCACATTCTAGCCGAGAACCGCATTGAACCGCGAACCGCGAGCCATTTTGGGGGCAATTGGGAAACTAATATCAAGAGTCTAAAGAGTCATTTATACCGAGTAATAGGAGATCAAATTTTGTCCTTCGAAGAGCTAAGTACGGTGCTCGCTCAAATTGAATGCGTAATGAATAGTCGCCCACTTTGTCGTACGTTGTCTAGTGACCCCTCGGAACCGCTGGCTCTAACTCCAGCACATTTTTTGAATTTAACGCCTTTAAAGTATTTGCCAGCCGCAGGTATGGATGAGAACAGACTTAGCATTTCCGCACGCCACAAATTATTAGATCGGTTAGTGCAATCGTTTTGGAAACGATGGAGGATGGAATACTTGCATACTTTGCAGTCTCGGCAAAAATGGAACACAGCAACTGAGCCTTTAGCTGTAGGAACTGTAGTTGTGCTCACCAAAGAGAATACGCCGCCTCTCCACTGGCCGTTAGGAATTGTCGAAGAGGTCTTTCCCGGTTCCGACGGAGTAGTTAGGATAGCTCGCGTTAAGACCACGGTTGGGTCTTACTTGCGTCCGGTTGTCCGTTTGTGCCCCCTGCCTCTTCCATAATTTAAATTAGCTTTCTAGATTAAATTGTAGTTGAATTTAAGTAATCTTAGCGTTAGTTAGTTATTTTGTTAGTTGATCTTAGCTCTAGTTGTATTAGTTAATTTTGAAGGAAATCCTTCAAGGGCGGGGGAGATGGTTGCGCGGAAAAAACCATTGGATTATTATATTTGACGGTAGAGGTGCCAAGCCGCTTGTTCCTTTCCGACAAAACGATATCATTCATACCCTCCTCGATCCTCCATCGACTCATCGGGGTGGTGGGGTGGGAGGGGCAAGAAGATGATTCTAGAATGTCACGTAATCATCGGGGCCGAGGACATATAAGGCACGCGCGACCGTTGCGCGGCCTCTTTCCACCGCAGTCGTCGTTGAAACCACACCGCTAGTAGAAACCGCTTTAGCCTGGAAGTAGTCGAGCTCCAGGAGAACCGCCTCACCTCGTGTGAGATATAGTCGCGCACCGCCTCTCTCCGGAGTGTTCCAGAAGAAGTTCCAGAAATTGCAGCTATAGTGCTCAACAGGATAGAAGAAACCCCGGTGAGTCAACATTCCTTAATTTAGCTCCTGCCTCACATAGTTTTAACCCGCTCCAATTTTTTTGTTCTCCTAATAAGGCAGGATTCCTTTTCAGCGATTTGGCACAATAATAGTTTAGTTTTAGGGAAGAGCGAGTGCATTATACTGCATGCTATAGTAGTCGCCTTTACGTAAGCGTAGAAGCAACCGCATATACAGTCCACTTTAGTTAATATCTCGCGTAATAGGTTTAAGGTTCGACCGGGGAACTAGACTTCGGCAGCCTTAAACACGTGGCTCCACCAAATGGTTTTATGGCTTTTAAGGGAATGAATGAACCTTTATTTTTCTACAAGCGCTGTTGAAAATTGTTTGTTCAAATATGTAAAGTAATAAATTTTTTAAAAATATGGCATTTACGGCTAAAATTTTGATTACTTACACAGTACATTAAGAGTACTTATGAAATACTTTGTGAGATTTGTAAAACTTAGCAAGATCTATTTAAAGATGACTGAATCATGTAAGGAAAAAGAGAGTTTCAACTAGTCCTGGAAAAAAACCACATGATTCTTCATGAATTTAAGTATATATTTTTAAAGAAATAAAAAAATACTATTTTTATTGACTAACGCATGCCGCTCTGGTCCGAACTACATTCTAAATCGGTGTAAGTTGGTTGTGGGTTCTTGTAAGCTTATTATTAATGCGTTTTATGATGAAAAATTGTATTGTAGCCTATGATTTTGCACACAAAATATTGTAAACAATAGATTTAAGTTTAAAATTAAACAAAATTGAACTATTAAAAAACTTTGTTTTATCGAGAAATATGACAATTTTGACTTTACTCTTTACTTTATATTTACTTACACTAATTACTTTAGGACTTTATTAAATTTATGTACTCTTTTATAGGAAATTTCATAGAGAATTCAGAAATGTATATATATAATTGTATATGATATACCAAATTCAAGAAATTTGCGTTTAAACGGATTGCGCCCAATGCGCCGTTAATTTTATTAAACAGCTCCGCAGTCAATGGAGTATGACGGTTAGAGTCAACGCAGTTGAAAGACTAAGTTACTTAAGTCACCAGACACCAGACACAATGTGGGTTTAATAGGTAATTAGGAGTAGTACATTGTACATGTTGTATTATATATGTATAAGTGCAATTGTATTATGTTTTTTTTAACATAACACTGGCTAATATAGACCAAAATAATTTAATAAATTGACAATCCAATATACGGATGTCGGAAGCAAATAAGACGCCACATTATATACAAAAATGGATATAGTGGACGTACAATAAGTTACGGGATATCAATAACGTACGTCGTAAATATATTTTAGACGAACGGACGTACCTACTTTTGAATAATATACTTAAAGATAATTATTTTCTTATAGGAGTATACTTTTTTTATTAAAAATACAGTAAGCAGCATATTCGGCTTGAATTCACTTCTAAATTACATAAAATTCTAGACTTCGATATTTTGAACTTTGAGTTTCAGTATCTATCTGTAGGCTTAAATCAACCTATTTAGAATATTTATTCAAGGTTTCAAAAAACCGTCATCTTTCTAGCACAGTTAATAGTCCCCTTAGATTATTTTTACAGATTTTTAAAAATGATCTAGACGCCACGTTTTTTAAAAATTAACTAATGAACAAAATTTGAAAGAAGCCTGACTTTCAAAATAAAAGATATAGATATAGCATTTCACTCCTCCTTGCCCTTGTTTTCCGCAAAAGTATCTTAAAAGTATTTTGTTCTTGACTTGACTTGTGAATTTCGACAAGAGAAAAAGTTTATTAATCATTAAAGTATATAAAAAGAAAACTCTTTCTATTAAACGTGGTGGAACATTAAGGTCCAATCCTCATTATAATGCCGCTCACAGTTCATTAACGATCAGATTTCGGTCTGTTAAAATATTATCAAGTAAAAAATATGTGTGTGCATTCATACTATCCGTAACAGTCAAGTTTCGGTCAAATCCCATTCCATTATAATAAGTCAGACCGAGAGCGGACCGAGAACGAACTGTGAACGGCAAATGAGGATCGACCCTAAAACCACTTTATTTAATGATTTCTTATATTTACGCGAACACTACACATGATTAAAACTACTTTTACGGATTTTATCGCGTTTATTTTTACTTTTTATTTTTAATTCCCGACGTTTCGGGCGCTTTCCAGCACCCATGGTCACGGGGGACTGAGATGACTGACGTCCCGATGTCATTGTTAAACCCGGAGTACCTTCAGCTTTTTTAATTATTGTTTATGGTCCGATCTATGCAAAATGAACTAACTCTGTCTTGAGGTCTTGCAGTGGTATGCTTGGGTTTAGTTTTAATTTTATTGATTATAGGATCCCAAGCAGGTGGTAGTACCCAGCCTCCTTCTCTATTGAAATTAGGATGTTTTTTAATTTCAATAGCCTCACGTATCATCCTTGGTAGGAATCGGTGTTCTTTCGCGAGGATTTGTGGTCTATCAAATCTGATGTAATGGTTGGGGCCGTCTAGGATATGATCACAAACTGCAGACTTCCCGGAACGTTGATGCTTCACATCAGCTATATGTTCTTTTACGCGGGTCCTAATTGATCTTTTGGTTTGTCCTATATAAGAGAGACCACATTCACAATCAAGCTTGTACACTCCTGCATCTTGTAGAGGAATATGACACTTGACGGATGGTAGGAACTGACTAATCTTCTTCGGCGGCTTGTAGAATGTTCTAATAGAAGCTCGCTTCAAGATATAGCCAATCTTGTCTGTGACACCTCTGACATATGGTAGTACAGCAGGCACACGCTCGACTGTGGCTGGCTTCACTCGGTCACTGTGACGTAGGCGCGGGACCCGAAGCTTGTTGTCGTGCAGAACTTGCTTGACGTGCTGAAGCTCGGCGGCCAGGTGTTTGCTGTCACAGATCCCTCGTGCTCTCTGTAACAAAGATTTGCCCACGGTAGCTAACTGTGAAGGATGGTGGTGAGATTCACCGTTTAAATATCGGTTTGTATGGGTCTTTTTCCTATACACAGTGTGACCAATGGTGTTATTAGGATTTCTGATGACTAACACATCTAGGAAAGGTAAGGAATTATTTGCCTCTAACTCCATAGTAAATTGAATTTTAGAGTTTATGGAATTAAGATGTTCTAAAAATGCAGTTACTTTGTCTGATGGTAAAATTGTGAAAGTATCGTCTACGTACCGCTTGTAGATCCTTGGTGTAACAGGTGCAGTAAGGAGGGCTTTCTCCTCAAAGTCTTCCATGAATATATCGGCGACAATGGGAGATACAGGTGAGCCCATCGCCACACCATCTACTTGCTTGTAAAACTCTTCCTTCCACAATAGATAGCCAGATGTAAGGCAATGTCTTAGTAATACTGCATATTCTGCTGGCATGTTATTTTCCTCTAGTTTCCTAGTTATAATTGAGATGCAGTCTTCAACAGGTAGGGATGTAAATAGAGACTGAACATCAAAACTGACCATGGTTTCATTGTCAGTAAGATGTAGGTCTTTTATCTCACTGACAAAATGTTATGAATCCTTAGTGTGTGCTCTTGTGTGTCCTCTGAGTGGTGACAATATTTTAGCTAAGTATTGAGCCAATCTGTAAGTTGGCGAATCAATCTGACTCACTATTGGACGTAAAGGAGCATTCGGTTTGTGTATCTTTGGTAACCCATACAACTTCGGTGGTTTGGCACATGAAGGTATTATCGAATTAACAGTTAGCTACCGTGGGCAAATCTTTGTTACAGAGAGCACGAGGGATCTGTGACAGCAAACACCTGGCCGCCGAGCTTCAGCACGTCAAGCAAGTTCTGCACGACAACAAGCTTCGGGTCCCGCGCCTACGTCACAGTGACCGAGTGAAGCCAGCCACAGTCGAGCGTGTGCCTGCTGTACTACCATATGTCAGAGGTGTCACAGACAAGATTGGCTATATCTTGAAGCGAGCTTCTATTAGAACATTCTACAAGCCGCCGAAGAAGATTAGTCAGTTCCTACCATCCGTCAAGTGTCATATTCCTCTACAAGATGCAGGAGTGTACAAGCTTGATTGTGAATGTGGTCTCTCTTATATAGGACAAACCAAAAGATCAATTAGGACCCGCGTAAAAGAACATATAGCTGATGTGAAGCATCAACGTTCCGGGAAGTCTGCAGTTTGTGATCATATCCTAGACGGCCCCAACCATTACATCAGATTTGATAGACCACAAATCCTCGCGAAAGAACACCGATTCCTACCAAGGATGATACGTGAGGCTATTGAAATTAAAAAACATCCTAATTTCAATAGAGAAGGAGGCTGGGTACTACCACCTGCTTGGGATCCTATAATCAATAAAATTAAAACTAAACCCAAGCATACCACTGCAAGTCCTCAAGACAGAGTTAGTTCATTTTGCATAGATCGGACCATAAACAATAATTAAAAAAGCTGAAGGTACTCCGGGTTTAACAATGACATCGGGACATCAGTCATCTCAGTCCCCCGTGACCATGGGTGCTGGAAAGCGCCCGAAACGTCGGGAATTAAAAATAAAAAGTAAAAATAAACGCGATAAAATCCGTAAAAGTAGTTTTAACCACTTTATTTTTTATTTCAGAGTGTAAGGTGTAAGTAAGTACCTACTATAAATACCTAACTAACATCTTTATTGTATAAGCAGTAAGCATGGGCGTTTTCAGTTCTTATCTGCAACGGTTACGTAACCGATATCTAGTTTTCATATCGTTATTGAAAACTGTTTTCAGATATCGATATCAATAGTAATGGTTTGCTACTGAATGTGCAAACGACAATCGTACCATAACCGCAAACTGTACTACGAGTGCAACATGTATTTAATGAATTACATAGATTATTCTAGATTAGAAGTCAGAGGTTCTAATCTTATTGTTATCTTAGATGTAATATTTAAAATGTATGTTAATATATAATTTTTGTATATTCAATGTTATGCTGTAATAAATTATACCGTCACTGTTACAGCTTATTAAAGTACAATGCTGAACACATAGGCCTTCTCATAGATTGTATCATAGGTGGGATATTTGCCATAGTTGCCACGCTTGGCAAGCGGGTTGGCAACCACAGTTTTTTTGAAGTGAAACTTTTTACGGGAGGGCTTTGAGTGAAATGCTGATCCGCTATATTTTTGTATGACGAAAAGTGGTGGGTGTAAACACTACGTACGTACTGGGCATTCGGTCGATCATTCAAGTCGCAAACGCAAGGCATTACATACCATAAAGTATATAGTAGTACAATTACAAGCTGACAACGGTCTTTTGTATCAAATACTAATCTTATATTAATTTTATTTAAGACAGTTACCAAGGTACACGTATTTATTTTAGTAAGATTGAGCTGAGCGCACTTCAGTAATAGCGCCAGTATGTTGTATAGGTAAAGATATTTTGTCGAACAAACACTGATTGACTCTCAAGGTGGTATGTAGTATAGATGCTAGATGACATAAACCTAAAAAATTGCTGCCCATCTCCTGATTTGTTTCCGTGTAGTGAATAAAATTACGTTCATTCTATCCTTTTTTTTTTTCTATAATTTTGTTACCCATTTTTTTCAAATTGAGACGTAGGATCAGAGTCTGATTTCAAAGTCTATAATTAAAGTGTATTCTTTTTTTAATTTGACAACTCTCACAGCTACACAAACTTAAAAATTAGGCAATTTTAACCATTTGAAATTCGACCCTTTTGCTTTAGGTAATTATATCCAGATGTGCATTGCGTACCTACCGTGTGAAACTAAAATTACCAAAACAGAAATCCTCTCTTTCTATAGGAATTTATGATACCGTCGCAAGAACAAGAAACAATGAATATCAATGCAGGACATCGCATCGGTTTAGCTCGTAGGCCGTTTTGGTTTCGTTTTCGTACGTTGGTTAGGTATATGGTTTTGGTTGGATATGTGATAACGGTTTTGCACTTAGGTTTATCGATATGATATGATATTTGATAACATAACGTTATTAGTTACGTTTTGATATATCGGTCTCATGCCTAATAAGCAGTCCTGGTAATACACGCTGAAGACGCGGCCGACAGCGGCCCGCGGCTATAACGCAAAATGTACTTTACGCTTGTAAGGTTAGGTACATTTTTGTTCGCAGCGTCTAGCGTGTCGAAGGAGTAGGCAACTATAGCAGTACGTAAAGAAAATTTTGGATGGAGTGATTTATGTATCTGTAATGCTGCGGCTACGGAGAAATGCCGTTAATTATCGCGTTGATGGACGTTGAATGTAGGTGTGGCCACGAATTAACGCGATAATTTGACAACATCATTATATGTGTGCCACGGAGTTGCACGTATGGCTGCGATGGAGTGGAGTAATGAAAAAGGTTTTAGAGATTGAATTAAAAAAATACTTCAAAAGTACTTTAACTTACGGTATGAAACTAAGAAAAATAAGCAGGAGAAAGAAAAACAATTTTTGCAGGTCAAAATTCATAGTGTACAGTGGTACGAAACCCTGGGTACGTGTATCTAATTCGCACTTGACCAGTATTTATAATTGGCTTATTAGTTATTATTTCATTAAAATATATTTACGTTTGTTATTTTATTTAGCTTAAACTTTTATACGTGGTAGAGCCATGCTGCAGTTATAGTAGATGTATAGTTGTAGCACGAATGGGTCGGCTCGACCGGGGAAGGACCACGCTCTCACAGAATACCAGCGTGAAATAATAATATAATAATAATTTATTTGACTCAATTGACAGGTTACACTTATTGTATTATATCTATTTTAAATTAAAAAATTACATTTCAAAGAAGTGGAAGGTGACAAACAAGCACACAGTCCACCTGATGGTATGTGGTTGCTGTAGCCCATAGACACCTACATCTATCCTCGACTACGAATCAAAATGGTAAAGTAACTATTTAGTAATCTGTGGTGTTGGTTCGGACTAAAGTAGGTAGGTACCTAATATTATAAATCAAAAACAAAATCAAATCGAAAACTGTAAACTTACCTTTGATTCCTTGTATCATTTTCAATATCCTTGCACTTCGACTACTTTTACTAGTCATTTTGCTTAGCGAGGCAGACGTCACTTCTCAAATAAAATAAATGCGGCGAGCTTACACACAACGCGCGTATACTAACAACGACAAAACAAAACGAAGTAATGTGATTTTGTTTGTTTAAAACTTATTTGAACGGAACGGCAACGTCGCATCCCCTAATTTTGTGCGGAAGTTAAATACGGCCATGAATGAAAGTATTCACAAATAGACAGCAGCGCTATTATTTTTGCTACGATAACTAGCGGAACTACGAAAATATTCAGTACAGCGAGATTGGAAGAAAAATGACGTCCAATTTTATTTTTAGATTTTGACATTTCTATGATCAGCATGACAATCTGCGAACAATGCGCTAAGTCTCCTATTTGACGTCCGTATATCGGACGTCGTAAGCAGGTTGACGCCACATTATATGCAAAATTCGCCATAGTGGACGTACAATAAGTTACGGGATGTATATATATATATATATATATATATATATATATATATATATATATATATATATATATATATATATATATATATATATATATATATATATATATATATATATATATATAATTCGTATTGTCCAATAAAACACAAAAAAGAAGAAAGGTTATGGAAATATAAATTAGAGTACAGGCGCAGATTAGCCTGCCTTTGAGAATGCTATAAGATTTTGCTCTATGCACAATCGCACAACCAGAGGGTCAGTAGGTCTTCACTAATTTCACTAAACGCATTTGAAATAACCGGTTTGTTTCGTCTTTCATAAAGCTTACAGCAAAGTACTCGAATAAGCCGTACGTTCCGTATGTACCCGTACGTAACCCTGTCTTAAGACAGTGTGATTTACCACTTAGGGATTTATCGTCACTTGCCACCAGGTGGGAATGTGATAAGTATACTTACAATATACAAAAAAAAGGAAACAAATCAGAAGATGGGCAGTGGCGTCTTACTAATGAGGACTAAAAATAAAAAAAATGCGGTTGAAATCCCGCAAAGTCAATTTGTGGGAGAGACCTTTGTTCACTTGTGGACTTTAATAGGCTGTAACCGTAACTATGATACGTACCGTACACATCACTTTAATTCCTATTATATTTTTTTATATTATAATCCTTTTTAACATAGGCAAAGTAATGAAATTTGTTTGGAAATAAGAGGATAGAATAGCAGATTTTTTTGATAGTGCACCGAGTGCGCAGTTATTGCGAAATTAGCCAAACCTTCACAAATTGGTTACTATTTTCGACCTTTCTACTTTTATAAAAAATATTCTTGGAGCCGCACTCTATGTGCTTGATAAACCAAAATAAATAAAAAATGTCATGAATTCCTAGAAATATTTGATTAAAAGTAAAAAAAATCGTACGTGATATTGTCCAGAGAAAAATAGTAAAATTTATTTTTTGAAATATAGAGAGTCTCTGATCGTTTTGAATGCGAAAGTAATATTTTATATAATTGACCAATTTAATTTTTAATAATCAGATTACTTTATGTCTGTTTTCTTTTATTTATTTTTATCTCTGATGTTTGTAAGCATCGTTTTATTTTCTGAAATAAAACTGTATGAGTGTAAGTTGCTTAATAAATGCACGTCTATGTCTATGTCTAATTTATAACTGACTTCAAAAAGGAGTAGGTTTACAATTCGACTGCATGTTTTTCTGCTTATGTATTGAGCGATATTTTCCTCAATTATGAACCACTTTTGATGATTATTTTCCTATTAATGAAGCTATAATACAAAGCTGGCCCCTTAAAAATAGTCAAGAAATTCCACCCCCAAGGGCAGTAATCTAAAAGAAACTACCTAAGTTCTGGAACATTTAATTTTATTGTATAATTATTTTGTTCCTACCCACGAATTTCAATTTCTATGTTCGTGTTGTCGCATTCTGTTTGCATTCGCTTTTATGTTTTGTAAACCTGAATACGAAGTTTATTTCAAACTCCATTTGAAATCAATTACTTTAATTCGCTAAAGGATTACAAAGATTTTAATTTGACTATTTAGACATTATACTCGTAAAAGATTATGATTTTCTTTAGATCTCTCAAGGAGGTAAAAAATTAACTTTGTAATAAAATGTGTAAGCCCACTTCAAAGTATTAAAAAGAAAAAATAATTTCAATTTTTAAGTTCGAACCTTCAATTATTTTACACATTGCGTTTTAGCAATAATTTTAATTGTTTATAGCACAATATGTACAATTGAATAGATCCATGCTGCAGCTATGTTAGTATTATAGTTGCAGCACGAATGGGTCGGCCCACCAGGAAAAGAACGCGCTCTCGAATAACAGCGCATAATGGCAGCTTAACGCTACTGTGTTGCGTATGGTGAGTGTAGAAAACCGGATACCCCTTTTACTGGAAACGAGGCATTCTATCTTAGTCCTTAGGGGTGACAACGCATCTGCCTTTGACTCGTAGTTAAGGATACATGTAGATATCCATGGGCCACAGCAACTATTTACCATCAGGTGGACTGTGAGATCGTTTGTGATTCCAATCCTATAAAAAATATATATTTAATTGAAATAAATAAACGGTGCTAATATATACAATTTACATACGCAGTGTTTGTATTTAAATGGGGCACAAAAATTATATCTTGCGAAACATTGCTGAAAATAACTCAGCAATATTAACAACGGTACTTTTGTATTTCTACAACCGACTCACCTTTACCTGCCTCGTTAGTCTTGTGGTAGTAAGCGCGACTGTTGATCATGAGGTAAAAAAGTAAAGTTACAGCCTATATACGTCCCACTGCTGGGCACAGGCCTCCTCTCATTTCTGAGAGGGTTTTAGGGCAAGGAAGTTTCCGCCGCGCTGCCCCAATGCGTATTGGCGAACTTCACATGTCTTCGAAATATTTTTTTCTTCTCACATGCAGGTTTCCTCACGATGTTTTCCTTCACCGCAAAGCACGTGCTAAACCAGCACTTAAAATTGCAATTAACAATTTCATTGGTGACAACGGGGATCGACCCCGGGTTACTCGCGTTCTGTTATATTTACAGCGAGAGTTAACCATCTGACCTACCACGGCTAATTTCACGGATCATGAGGTCTCGGATTCAAGTCCCCGGGTTGAGTCACTAGCAGCTTGGATTTATAAAAGCTGGTGATATTACACCCTTGCTTCAGAAAACCGCTCCGATCGTTTCGGATTGCTGTACCATCGGACTATGAGAGCGAGGAGATAGAGTGTGCTGCGCAGATCGATAGCCTCCATTTAGACTAACCGCCTTGACCAAAATTTGGTCTGGAGAACAACAACATTGTACCCCACCTTGCAAGACATATACTGACAACATTACTTCTTTAAGTGTAACGCTAAGCACTTATGTTCATGAACTTGAAGAAACATTGAGGTTATAGTCTATGCTAGGAGTTGATACAAAATAACCCGTTTAAGACCTTCTTCGCGGAAAGGAAACAACTAATACGGTGGTGATGCAAATCTCAAGTTACTTTATACACTCTTAGGCGCCTTTATAGCTTGGTTACTAACGTCTCGTCTTCTGAACTTAGTTATATATATATATATATATATATATATATATATATATATATATATATATATATATATTTAGGAAAATCCTCTAATAAAAATAAAAATAATCTGCCGTTGCCAACCTGCTTGCCAAGCGTGGCTACTGTGGTAAATGTCCTCCTATGAGGAATTCTATGGGTGAGGCCTATCTTCAACAGCGGACTGTAATAGGCTGTAACGGTATAAGCCCTATAGCACACGAGACACTTACATGTTATGAGAGCGTTTTCGTTTAATGCCTCTTTGGCCACAATAAATCAAATTAAAAACAATTTTTATATTATCTTTTAGATAGTATTAAGAATAGCGAATTCACAGTTTTTGAGAAACTACGAGCATAGCCCTCTCCATAACTCACTGTGCGACCTTGAGCTTTTTCATAGCACGTTTCAGATCCATATGTATCCATATATGTGTATACACACTCGCAACTCGTACTGTTTATATAATACACATATATTATGTTAATTAACATTAATGCACGTCCGTTGTTACTCTTTCTGCATATTTAAATTCTGTAGTGTGCCATAAATTATAAATGTCCGCATCGTCATGTTGTGCTTAAAGTTATTATGCCGTACCCGTAAAGTTGCACTGCAATATTGCTAAATTTACTCGAGTCAAGTTATTAGGATCTTAAAGCAAACTTTATTTATTTTATCATCTCCAGGTAAAAAGGCAAGCAAATGAAGTGTGGTGGTAGTGTAAGAGAATTCGTCACCCCATAACCTTGGGTATCGTTAAAAGCAACTAGGGGAAACCCCAGAAAGATGACTTCTGAGAGGACTTCTTAAGGGGCAATATATATCTCGTTTATACGCCAGAAATAAATTATCTAGACCGCAGACGAGGATCAGCCAAAGGTACTGCGATCGTCAAGCCAGGCGTGGCGATTAAGGCAAAATCTCCAAATGGAAGAGGCCCGTGATTATCCTGGGGACGATATGGGGTAGTTGATATCATTACATAGCCTCTACATTGTCTATGTGAGGTAATTATTTATTATTTTTTTTAAATTATTCTTATTAAATGTGTTTTTTGAAAAAAAAAAATATTTCTATACGCTTCGATACTGATTCTGACAACACACTTAACGGTATTCACAGGGTTTTTGTTACATGTTGTATATGGAAGGTAAAAATATTATTTTGTAAATTTGAAGTGGTAGAGCACTTTTTGCAGCAAAAAAAAACTAATCAATTCGGTATTCTCACTAGATTAGTATAAACTAATCTAGTGAGAATCAAGTTTCTGTAATGTTAGTGCTGTTAGCCTTTTGGTTTTTACAGCTTCATCGGACTCAAACATATTATCTAGTAAGCAGTACGGTTGCAACTACTTTAATTGTATGGATCGCGTGAACATATACTTTGACAGTGGGAAACGTATGGCGAATACGGTGTCAAAAGTGTTGGCAGATTTATTGGTGCGGTTAGTTCTAAGTAATGTTCAAAAAACTAACCAATAAATTTGATGAAACTTCATTTAAGGAAACAGTAAAACGTTACGCGACGCAAAAGTGAATGTTAGAGTCTTTGACTAGAGAAAAAAGAAAGGACATGACATACCTACGAAAAAAACGTGTATACCTAAACTGAGTCTGGCACAAAGATAGCGGCTTGACGTAGTGCTGCGCACTATACTTAATATCGATAATGTGGCGCTTATTTAGAAAAAGATTTTACAGTGGTAGAGCCACGCGGCAGCTTTGCTGTTGCACGTATGGGCCGGCTCAAACCGGGGTGGTACCACGACCTCACAGAATACCGGCGTGAAGTGGAAGCTCTGCTTCCGCGTTTCGTCTGGTGAGTGCAGGTGGCCGGAGGCCCAAATCCCCCCCCCCCCCATAAACATGGTAGCGGAATTAAATAATGATAGACTACCCCAGGAGGGTACCAGCACCCCTGGAGAATCCCTCGCTGAGAGTTTTTATTTATTCTGTAGTTGCACCTTCATCGTTTCCGATAGTATAGTCAGGCAAAATCGAGAATTCGGTTTTAAAATCGGGACAGTTACAACAGCTACAAAAAACAGATTTTTAGTGGCCATTGTGGTCGCTATTAGTTATATTGTTTTTTTTACACAATTCGCTATGTATTTTATAATTATTATTATTTAGGAGTGAACAAATGAACAAATAAGTTTTCGTCAAAACATCGTGGCAGACTTTGATTTTTCAGAATAATATAATTATGAAAATATTAATAAATCTTATGAACTCACAACTCATGCACTTCAAAAAGCCCTTTGAAAAAGCAACATAATTCAAACGGTTTTAATAACTCACACCTGGATAGTCTAGATAAAATCCTTGTATCGGACGTATAAAGTTACTTTATTTATTGAAAACATCAGTATGTACGAAAGATTGAAGAAATTGACTTTGATTTTCATGTAAGAAAAGTTCATGTTAGTTTTCCCGTCACGGTTCTTTGAACGAAGTCATCCGAAGGGCTCTTGTCCCTAAATCTAAATGTTCCCTCGGTTTTAGAGCCTTGCGGGATATTTAGAGACGATAGCAAGAGACCCGACGGTATGACTTTGGTCGCTTGGGAGAGACGTAAAACCCTAGTGTGTGATGTTATTTGCGAAGATACTTTGGCGGCCTCTTATCTCAAGGGTACCTCTTTTCCATAAGAACTTTTCCACAAGTCTTTTGCATTTACTTACTAAATTTACTTAATTTCTTTACTAAATATACTTATCTAAACAGCAGCATATAGGTTAGAAAGTGATAAAATCAAATAATAAATGATTGTCGAATTAACGATATCGCAACATGATTCATATCTGTATCTTGTCACGCCAACACATTACGGACAGAGCAAACTTTAATGTTGCCTATTTAGCCCGAGTTTAGTGGGAAAATATGCAAAACAAAAGTATTTTAACGTAGCAGCAGCTTACAGATATATTCAATTCTGCTGTCAAAATGATCGATCTAAATTTGGACTAAGGAGGTTAGTGAAAATTCGGGACATTTAGCGTCATAATCAAGGGTGAATTGGGACGTACCCCTAAAAATCGGGATGTCCAGCGCAAATCGGGACACTTGGCAACACCAGCTTACGCTATCGGTGTGAATTAACATGAACGTGGGCGGTGGTGGGATAAATTAATACGTCCTATCGTTGAGAAGACCCGAAGTCCGCGCATGATGATTTATAGTATTTTTAAAATAATCATATAAAATAATTAACTAAATAAAACAAGCTAAATTTTCTTTGAATATTATTTTCAATATTTTGATAAAATAAATAAAATAGATAAGTTTATTTCCTATTACACGAAAAATATGACATTAAAATTACAGTTTTGGTGATTTTTATCTATATTTTGCATTCATAAAATAAGTGGCCATCGCTTTACATTGTGAAATATAATTTTATGAAAAAAAAAATCTGGCCAAAAATCTCGCTAAAAATCTCTTGCGTAAGTTGGATCTTGATTATTACATCTAAATTGCTCCTTTAAGAAACAAACTTGTTCAGAAAGCAAACGTTTATTATCGATAGTTATAAAATCATCACTTTATTATTTTATTTTGAGAACTGCAGTCATCAATCAATTGTTTTTGTAAATCGGCCGGCTTTTCTCGACCGCCTTTGGTGTCCAATCTATATCTTAAGGGTACACTAGTCGCTTATTCTTCCACACAAACGTAGTCTGGCGATTACTCCACTGTTTGATGGTGTACGTTCAAAATAAAAAATGATTTCAATTTGTCTCATTCTCTATCTCTAGACTCATTATCTAGCCCTATATGGAAACAAAAAAGTAAAAAAAGAGTATGTTTAAAAGTTATAAGCGTATTTCAACACTAGTTTTAACACATCTTTGGGCGGAAATAAATACAATAAGAAGAACGAAAATTGCAAAACAGTTACCATACAGGGATAGATTAGTTGTTCAAAAATGCAAATTATTTTATTTTAAACAGATACATTTGATAGATTTTTCATGACATCCAGACTACCAAAGGTCTGTTTATAAAATTTCGCGCGCCCGTTTTTGTTATGAAACATCTTGCCTTTCGCTACAAATTATTTCCCCGATCAGTGGGACGGACAGAGGGGGGGGGGGGGGGGTCGCAGCGCGCACTCACACATACTCACAAGGTTAGCCGCTGCTATCTATTTATGGTTGTAATACCTACATATCTACATGTTTATTTAGAAAAATTAATTCCTTTTGTTCGTGTCCATTGCTGAAGCCGGGATGAATAATTGGCGTGCTCAGCAGAGCGGGACAGTATTTCATGCCGGCACACCGCCTGCAACTTTACAAGGCGCAGGTTCGGCCGCACATGGAATACTGTTCCCATCTCCGGGCTGGGGCTCCCCAGTACCAGCTACTTCCACTTGACCGCATCCAGCGCAGAGCGGCTCGAATCGTCGACGACCGAGTGCTTTCCAATCGGCTCGATTCACTGGCGTTGCGAAGAGATGTTGCATCTCTTTGCGTATTTTATCGCATCTATCACGGGGAGTGCTCTGAGGAATTGTTCGGATTAATCCCAGCCGCCAAATTTCGTGAACGCACGACACGGCAAACGTCCCGATACCATCCACACCATCTGGATGCTTGGCGGTCCACCATTGTACGTTTCACAAGGAGTTTTCTTCCACGTACAACCTCTCTGTGGAATAGTTTATCACCGGCGATTTTTCCGGACCGATACGACCTGGGGACCTTCAAGAAAAGAGCTTACTCCTTTCTAAAGGGCCGGCAACGCACCCGCAATTCTCCTGGTGTTGCGGTTGATCATGGGCGGCGGTAGTCACTTAACATCAGGTGAGCCGCATGCTCGTTTGCCCCCTCTTCTATAAAAAAAAAAGAATATAGCTGCTAAAATGTGCCCGTAAGTTTGTTGAAGCACATTTAGTTAAAATTGGAAACAAGTAGGTACGTAATAATGAACTTTCGATACAGGTAGTACATTAGGTACTTAACTACTTTAATTTGCTAACTAACGAAAACATCTCATAGATAAGCACGATTATCGAAAATCTTAAAATTATCTATTAATTTAATTAGAATAGGTAATTTTTAGATTTTCGATAATCGTGCTTACGTATAGGAATCTCACATCCTAATATACCTAATGTAATTTATGTAAGTACATAATAATCTAAGAAGGGCAGTCAATGATAAATAAAATGTGTTTTGTAAGTTGCTTTTTTTTTAAAACACTTTAACACAACAAAAACATGAAACTGAGAAGAAGCACCCGATCTGCCGAAACAAACTCAGAGAGGTCAGTCCAGGTATTACATTGGTCATGTCATACGAGAACCAGGCTAATATGGTCCTTTGAAGAAAGAATCATAGAGATGTGAGTGGAAAACTTAGTACTTTTTAGGATTCCGTACCCGAAGGGTAACCAGCAGGGCCCTATTACGGAGCCTCCGCTGTCTGCGTGTCTGTCTGTCAGCGGGCTGCATCTCATGATCCGTAATGGGTAGATGGTTGTAATTTTCACAGAACGTGTATTTCTGTTGCCGCTATAACAGCAAGTGGTAAAAATAAATTTGAAATTAAAGGATTTTCTACTAGAAAAAGAAACCTGTATTTTTTGGCTTTTTTTGATCCATAGTAATATGTATAGGTATTTAAATCTTGTAATCTCGGAAGCTCGGAAGTCCGATTCGCACTTTATTCAATTTAACCTTACCTCAGACATACTCATATTTTTTATATATAATTTACTATACTACTATATAAGCTACTACTTAATAAAATAGTAGTAGCTTTGCTATGGTATTATAGTATATATTTTGGTTTAGATTTAATTTACCTATTACAGAATAATACGAACTATATAAAAATTAAGGAGCGCATCAACCTACCTCAGATATTGGGTTATGTATACAGATAAGTACACATAGGATTTAGTTTCTAATTTGTACATATTTTAGTGCCTTCGTTATAAATAGCATAAACAGGCCAAGCCTACAAAGGTTTCGTACGAATCTCTTTCTATAATCGCGCCTTTTATTTGTTTGGACTGACCACCTGACTCGTTCAGTGATGCCATTCCCATACAGTGTTTAGTTTTCAACTAGCGTTATCCATCATAAAATAAATCAAAATTTTATTCATATTTCGCTAATTGTGTCTGTACCGTGAATTTGATTTACAATCGATCTCTAAATTGTAGTTTTCTTCTAATTACTTACCTTGTCTAGACGTGTTCTTTGGACTTCTGTAAGGAAGTCTGTGCTGTTAGTATTCCGTTTATAAACGTTTTGATAGACGTTTGTGCTTGTCCCTGCAGTGACACAATGCCTATTGTTGATAACTTTCTAAGTACTAAGGGAATATTTCAAACCGCTATTGAACACCAACAATCAATAAACAATTTACAAACTAACATTTTTATTTATTTAATTAACCTATATAAAAGCCCCATTCACATCAAAATCGCGCTGTCGAAAAAGCAGTTATCCTAACACTGGCTGACATATACTTCGGGGAGTTGCCTGTGGGCTATTATAGCTAACTAGCTATGGAAAGTAAATACCTATTTAGAATACATAGCACCTACAGTAATATTTGCATAACCTACAGTAAAATACAAAAACATAAAGAAAACATATTTTTGTTACACTTTTTTGTGTTTGTTTTAGAAATTGTTATATCTTTTTCAAAAAAACTTTTTTATGTTACCGTTTTTAGTTGAGAGTTATGTCCCTTTAGTGGGTACAGGCGTGATATTATATTGTGTGATTGTGTAAAGAATGCATAGATAGGCGATAGCAGCAATCGCGGTTGATTTGCTGTCATTTATTGAAGAGTGCCCCCGATTTCTCCAAGATCCCATCATCAGATCCTGATCTGACCATCATCGATTACCGTAGGATTATCTGGAAAATATATCCTTTCAAACAAAAAAATAATTTTTTAAATCAGTTCAGGCTTCAGGCATCTTCGAGAAATCGGGGGACAGAACATACATTAACAAAAACCAACGAATTGAGAACCAACTCCTTTTTTCGAAGTCGGTTAAAAAGTAGGTAAAAACAAATCAATGTAATTATAATATAATAACCACATCTACTTAAGTTCACATAAGAACTTTCATAATAACAACTAAGTACATAAATTGGGTTAATAATAATTACTTTTCACACAACAGATCCTAAGTTATAATAACACCAATTTGTTTTCTCTCTCATTTCTCTTTTTAAAATACGTTACCCCCACGGTAGGATTTTCTCCAGTATCCTGGAGGCAGTTTACAAACATAAATTGCACAAGGACAAACATCCATACCCGGAACAACTATTTGTAGGCCATACAAATATTTGTTCCGTGCGGAATTTGAACCCGCGGCGCCCAGCGCAGCCTCATTGCTAAGCCACTGCGATACGGAGCTCAAATTGCCGTTTGAGTTTATGTTATTATTCAAAAATGAATCGCATAGGTAGGTACGCTATGACGCCGTCTCGCATTGCGTCACTCGAGTGCTTATGTTTGTGCGCACTACCTTCTTACTGCTCATCACAGCGTCTATCACTTTCGCACGTAATGTCTGCTGAGATAGCATGCACTTTTACCCCGCCCACCACTTAGTTCGTGCCATCGACTAGGGCAACCTTAAGAGCCCTCTTACATTTCGGCATTACGCAAATTTACCTATTTACAACACGTACGAATTAACTTGAGACTCCGCTGGAATGCGACCCCCTTCCCGACTCCCCGCACTGCGTCGCCGCGCTGGCCGCCCGCGCTCAGTAGCGATAACATTTTTGTTACGGATACGCGTCTCGACTCCAGTTCGATATTTTTGATAATTGTTTGTTGTTTGGTTTGGACTTTTGTTTGTTTTTGTTATACTTGAACGTTATTTTATCTGTTTGGACGATCTAATGGACGAAATAGAACCGATCGTATACAGTGACAATGAATAATAAATATTATAATAAATCCTTATTAATATTCCTTACTTCTATTCCTTGATTTTACATAGTTTGTGCTGTTCCGCTTATCCAAGATTGATTCACTTTCACCCTAAGGTTACCTGGGAGAGATTGCTTTTTAGCAATAAGGTCGCCTGTTATGCTTTGTATTTTTATTGTGTACGAATCTGTAACACTTTTTATAGTGCAATAAAGTGTATAAAAAATAAATTAATAATATTATAAATGAGAAAGTGTGTATGTTTATTTCTTTGTCCTTCCTTGACGCGTTAACTAAAAATAATATTATATATATTGTAAAAAATAAATATTTAAAATATATAAAAATGGCAACAGTATATTATCACTTATTACTTCACCCCTTGCCAGAACATTTTATTTTGTTTTTATTAATAATCTCATGCAAATCTCAAAAATTTCAAATAAAAAAATATTACGAGGCATTATTTTGCACACCGTACATTGACAATTACGTCATCGGCCCAGGTCTCAAGTTAATTCGTACGAGTTATAGGTACGCCCCGAGCGGGCGATGACTTACGCGAGCGACACTTTATTTCATATCGTTTCAATCGCTTGCACTACGGTCACTTATTCTGTGATACGGTACTGTGAGTATAGCGATTAGCGACTAAACTAAACTATCTTGATTTTTCATTATACCTACAAGCTTTCTTAGGATGGAGTTCAGTGGAGGAAAAATTTTTGGTGTGTCATTTTAATATTATCTAATTAATTTATTATAACCTATTTGATACATTCTTCATTATTTATGAACCTTAGTTTTGAAATAAGTAAACATAAATATTTAAATTGTTTTACAGTAATCGATTGTTAACAGATATTGGTTAATGATCGATTATATCTACGAACGGTAGCATAGTGGTATAAATAAATTAATAGTACGTTTGCAATCTGTTTTAATAAATAAAATAACCAACCGTAACTCACATTTTTTTAATCAGTACTTTACATTCAATTACCATTTCTTATTATAAAAATGTTGGCCGCAACGGCATTGACCGAGCTTATCTCGAGTCAATAATTTCAGGCAGTACACACTTTTTATAAAACGCTTGTAACTTGGCTAACACATTCAAAGTTCAAAACGTGTCGTCGTTGTAGATTTTTAGTACTTTTACTGCAAAATCTGGGCCAGTCCATATGACAAGTATACAGACATTTTATTCTCCATTATTTTTTCTCCAGAGATACGATTATTCTTTTTTTACGTTAAGTGACACATTAATACTTTATTTTTCCCCATTCGGACTGGTAAGAAAGCTCAGCTACAATAAAAATAACTATAATGAGTTAACTATCCGGTATAATAATAATGTGCGAACTTTATATTAATTGAAATATACTGTACGAAAGTAAATATTTAAACGATTAAAAATTGTGCCCATAGTTGACGATGCTCTGGCACAAAAATTCGGCGCCACGGCTAAGTGATGCCGGTGCGAACGATATACCGATGTGTAATGCATGCCGTACTATGCACTTGCAAGTGATATCGGTGAAAAGGATGTGTCGCAGCAAGTGCCAGAGGTCTGCCTTATAAATCTGCAGTAAGTCGAGATGAAGATAAGTGGGACTGGCTTGCAGGAACTGAAAACTGCAAAAACGATTTTCAGGAGTGAATTGTAGGGGTTCTTGAGGATAATTCCTGAGGCTCTTGAAGTTGTATTTTCTGAAAGCTGGATTGCGCGTTTGCATCACATGTGGTTCATCATTGTGACCGTGCAAGGAAACGAGGAGATCTCCCGCCGGATTAGGTGTACTACCCGGGGAGTGGCCAACGCTCCGTGTTTTAGTTCGGAACTATTCTATATATAATGTTTACCTTCGGAATTTTGATAGTGTGATTTAGGCTACGACATGTTTCTCTAAGTTAAGGTTTACCAGGTGGTTGGAGATGAAAAACTCATAAAGTAACTCACCTCTTTCGTTGATGTCAGTGCTTTCCCAGGCTGTGTTGTGAGTATCAGCATCAAAACCCACCACAAGCTCGGCGTTGTATTTTCGGGCGAACTCCGCCACTCGCTCTAACTCGATGCTACCATCGATCTGACTTCTATCCGGGAAGATAGGCTGAGCAAATGATTACTCTGGCTCCTGTGGATCCCTTCAGGTTTATGAAGTTTGTAACCAGGCCATCGTTTCAGTACTCTGGAACAGCTAAAAGTTCAATATTTTTATAGTAAATTAAACAAGGTCTGGGTTTACCGCCGTTAGTATTGACTAAAATCTTACCAGCAGCCAAGAATCCCAGAATTCGACCGTTGGCCAGCCAAGGCTCTTGTATGAGGGCGAGGTTAATGTTGTCCTCTGCATAGCAAACCTCCACCGCGGCAGAAGCAGCTGCGGTATGGTGAAGATTTGCCTGGAGGACCCTCGTCTAACCCTTGAGGTTAGCATTTATGGGCTGGGGGGGGGGGCAGAGGTCTTTTCCGCCAGTTGAGGATGAAGACATCCTTTATCGGCGCTCTTGCCCCCGCCTTACCTTTAACTATACCGTTTCTAACTCCATTCCCCATAAGAGGAGGCTACTAGTGAAGGCTGTCGGACCGAGGCGAGATAAGCGCCCTATACTCAAATCAAATCTAATAAAGTACCTGGTTGACCGAGCTTTGCTCGGTATTTTTCGCTTGATTTTTTTATTTCATGTGTTTTGGAAACTATATTTAGATACAAATTACATACTGATGAAATATAAAAAATATTTTTTGATCTTAGCGACATAACAGAGAAAACGGAACTGGTTGTTTGAATAAAAAATCATGAGTGCAATTATTTTAATTTAAATTTTCATGTTTTTAAAAAATACTAAAAAAGGGCTCGAAAAAATAGATTTTCTCAAAAAAGAAAAGAACATGAAAAAAAAATTAAAAAAAGTCGGTCGGTCGGTCTGGGCTCGAACCGGGGTTTTAAGATTCTGTGACCGACCATTATACCAATTAAGCTACGAGTATTTATAATCACTAATAATCCGTCAAAATTTACCTTCTTATTCTATCGATATTGTAGCAGTTTTTCATTGCCTAAAAACACGGACAAAAAGACATTTTCTAAAAATAAATCCTAGCTAGATCGATTTATTATCCCAGAAACTCCCTGGACACTAAATTTTATGAAAATCGTTGGAGCCGTTTCCGAGATCCCGATTATATATATATTTATATACAAGAATTGCTCGTTTAATAGTATAGGATAAAGTCTGGTATTCGAGTACCTATATTGTCACAAAATGAAAGAAAAGTTTACTGCCATAGTTAATTAATATTTTCAAACTACCAATGTTGGCGACGCGCCTATAAGAATATTTTAATTTATTAGTTAACCGATTACGAATAGCTTCTAAAAAGCAAATTATCGAGCAACAATATTCTAATAAGAAAATGCTTAGTTGAATCTTAAAAAAATATCGAATTAATGATATGAAGTTCGTGGGTTCGACTTCCAGGCCGGAACAGTTTATTGTTTTCCTAGTAATATTTTCTTAATAAATTCATATAGGGAATTTTTAAGATATAAATTATGTTGCCGGATTTGTTCCCCGGTTGAAATCATTTTTCCAATGACGTTGATTTGAAGAAATATTAAAATAAAGTTAGAGACCGGATTTGTTCCCCGGTCGAGATAATCGCTGTGCATAAGTAGAATTAATGGAAATTAATTGCATAAGTATTGTCTTATGTAAGTTTGATTTGTTTTGTATGAAAACAAATGCCTATTTTCAATGTATTGATTCATGAAATATTTTGTCTATGTTATCTGATAAGAAACATGATAACTGATAAGAATCTGATTAGAAATAGTTTCCTACAGTTTGAGAATTGTGTAGAAGCATTTATTCACCTATTATTGTTGATATTAGACTTTCCATTTTTGCTGATAGTCGATAGCCGTGCAAAAGTTAGTTGCTCAAATAGTGTGTGTCATAGACGCACGCTAGCCACGTACTTAGGAGGCCAAATATGTAGAAATTTAGATATTAGCAATTTCAGCGATTTATGTAAAAATGAGACTTAAAATGATGCCGTGTAGTGGCGGTTAAGAATATCCACTACCCCATATCTTCCCGTGGGTGTCGTAAAAGGCGACAGAGGGAAACAGGCAGGAGATGGGCAGCAGCATCTTCCTGATAACAACAATTACACAAAAAAAAACTGCGGTTGCCAAACCGCTCGCCAAGCGTGGCAACTATGGCATTATACCCCCCATGAACAATGACACAAGTAGACGGCCCCCAGTCCCCGGCGGCCCCGCTATTCCTGACTACGGTGGCGACCATGGTAACGGCGGGGCAGGGGGTGCTAAGAATCTCCGGTGGAGGTTCGGTTGCCACCTACGACGACTCGACCTGGCAACATTTAACGCACGCACACTGAGGACTGACGAGAAGATCCTGGAGCTGGAAGAAGAGATAGACAAGTTGCGCTGGAGTATTATAGGATTATCCGAGGTCTGAAGAGAGGGGGAGGACACGGTGATTCTCGAATCCGGCAACTTGTTCTATCACCGGGAGGGCGACCATCTGTCCCAAGGAGGTGTCAGATTTATTGTCCACAAGTCTCTCGTCAACAACGTTGTAAAGATTGGGAGTGTGTCGACGAGGGTCGCGTACCTGATACTCAGAATCACCAAACGGTATTCGCTGAAGGTCATACAAGTTTACGCACCAACCTCGGCACATCCCGATGAGGAGGGGGAGGAAATGTATGAGGATATTTCCAAAGCCGTGCATTCCTCCAAAACCCACTACACGGTGTTGATGGGAGACTTCAACGCAAAACTAGGCACAAGAGAAAGCGGTGAGCTGAAGTTAGGGAAATTTGGAGTAGGGCAACGGAACCGAAGGGGCCAGCATCTGGCCGACTTTATGGAGAAAGAGGGACTCTTTATGATGAACTCTTTCTTCCAGAAGCGGCCCCACAGGAAGTGGACCTGGTCGAGCCCCGACGGTTCGACAAAAAATGAGATTGACTTCATTATGACGACCAGACGCCAGCTGTTCAGTGATATCTCAGTGATCGCAAGGGTGAAAACTGGCAGCGATCACCGAATGGTTAGAGGCACACTGAACCTAAACGTTAAGTTGGAGAGGTCTCGTCTAATGAAGTCAACGCTCCGTCCCCCTCGTGCTCTAATCCAGAATCCCGAAAACTTTCAGCTCGAGTTACATAACCGCTTTCAGTGCCTACAAGATTGCAATGCAGTGGACGATAGGAATGACAAGCTCGTGGAAACTATCCATGCGGTCGGAGCTAAGTTCTGCAAGACCCGCCGCAGAGGAACACAAAAACTCTCCGATCACACTCTTAATCTCATTTCTGTTAGACGGGAGATGAGGCTGCAATCGTCAACAGATTTGACAGCATACAGGCAACTGAACAGACAGATCTCCAAATGCATGCGGCGAGACTTACGCAACTTTAATACTGCTCGTATTAAAGAAGCGATCGAGCGGAACCAGGGCTCCAAAGTCTTTGCCAGAGATCTGTCTGCTCGTAAGAGCCAACTGTCAAAGCTGAAGACTGAGTGTGGCAGCATCGTTTCCGGGACACCTGAGATTTTGAGTGAGATTGAGAGGTTCTATGGGCAGCTGTACACATCATCGTTGGAGCCACACGCAAGTGTGAGTAACGATCCAAGAGCAAGTCTTATCCGACACTATTCCGATGATATCCCGGACGTCAGTCTAAGCGAGATTAGAATGGCTCTCCAGCACCTTAAAAACGGCAGGGCCCCAGGCGAGGATGGAATTACAGCGGAGCTTCTGAAAGCGGGTGGAACACCGGTACTTGAAGTCCTTCAGAAGCTCTTCAATTCCGTCCTCCATGGTGGCACTACTCCAGAGGCGTGGAGCAGAAGTGCGGTGGTCTTGTTCTTTAAGAAAGGCGACAACGCTCTCTTGAAGAACTACAGACCGATTTCCCTTCTGAGCCGCGTCTACGTGCTGTTTTCGAGAGTCATTACGAATCGTCTCGTACGCAGACTCGACGACTTCCAGCCTCCCGAACAAGCCGGTTTCCGAAAAGGCTTCAGTACCATAGACCACATACATACCCTGCGGCAGATTGTACAGAAGACTGAAGAGTACAATTTGCCACTTTGCCTGGCGTATGTGGACTATGAGAAAGCCTTTGATTCCGTCGAAATTTGGGCGGTGCTGCAGTCCCTTCAGCGGTGCCAAGTTGACTGTCGGTATATCGAAGTGCTGAAGTGTTTGTACAGTAGGGCTACGATGGCTATCCGAGTACAGAACCAGAGCTCGAAACCTATCCAACTGCAGAGAGGTGTAAGACAGGGTGACGTTATATCCCCGAAACTCTTCACCGCTGCTTTGGAAGACGTTTTCAAGCTACTGGACTGGAAAGGATACGGTATTAACATCAATGGCGAGTACATCACTCACCTTCGATTTGCCGACGATATAGTCCTTATGGCAGAATCGCCGGAGGACTTAAGCACTATGCTCAATGACCTCAATAGTGCCTCCCAACGGATAGGTCTTAAGATGAACATGGACAAAACAAAGATCATGTTTAATGTCCATGTCACACCTATGCCGGTAGTTGTTGGGAGCACTATGCTCGAAGTTGTTGACGAGTACGTTTACCTGGGACAAATAGTCCGACTAGGTAAGTCCAACTTCGACCGAGAGGTCAATCGACGGATTCAACTCGGCTGGGCAGCGTTCGGGAAATTACGACATATCTTCTCGTCAGGTATACCTCAATCTCTAAAAACTAGATTGTACAACCAGTGCGTGTTGCCAGTGATGACTTACGGATCTGAGACGTGGTCCTTCACTGCTGGTCGTATGAGGACGCTCAAGGTCGCTCAGCGAGCTATGGAGAGGGCTATGCTCGGAGTTTCTCTGCGTGATAGACTCAGAAATGAGGATATCCGCAGTAAAACCAGAGTGACCGACATAGCCCAACGGATTAGTAAGCTGAAGTGGCAATGGGCCGGCCATATAGCTCGAAGAACCGACAACCGATGGGGAAGAAAGGTTCTCGAGTGGCAGCCTCGTACCGGTAAGCGTAGTGTAGGGCGACCCCCCACTAGATGGAGTGACGACCTAGTAAGATATGCAGGAAGTCGATGGATGCAGGTGGCTCAGGACCGTGCTTTGTGGCATTACTTGGGGGAGGCCTATGTTCAGCAGTGGACTTGTGATGGGCTGTAATGATGATGATGATGATGATGTAAAAATAACTTGTAAAATATTTCAGATTGATTGTACATGCAAAAGAGGTGAATTCTGTGTTATTTTTATGTGAAAATTCCTGTGAACAAGTGAAATAATGATAGTTTTGTATAAGAAATTTAAAAGTGTTTTAATAGTGAAATGAATAGAGAAAATGTAAATTAAACTATTGCATTAGTTAAGATATGTATAATTTCAAGTGGAAAACATTGTATTAACTTTCTATGTTAAATATTTAAGAAATTTCAACTTTGAACATGTGAGTAAAATAGGCATATTTTGTTAAATAAATAAAAGGTTTTTTGTGATACGAAAATGTAGTGTATATCGTAGTAAAGATATTTTTTTGTGCTATCTTTATAAGTAAATTGTATAAATGTATTTCTTATACAAAATAAACTATTGAGAAAACCGTGAGAGAGTGATAGTACAAATTGATGTAATTGAGTTGCGCAGGCGCAAATGGCGCGGCTCACTTTCGCGTATTGCTCAGGGGTAGCTCAGTAAACGAGTTTTCTTGCAATTCGTTCGGGAATCCTTCAGGATTAGTTCGGGAATCCTTCGGGATTAGTTTGGGAATCCTTCGGGATTAGTTCGGGAATCCTTCGGGGAAGTAATCGGGAATCCTTCGGGGAAGTTCGGGAATCCTTCGGGATTAGTTCGGGAAAAAGTGCAAAACCAGCAGTCAATAAGAAGAAAAAGTGTAGGGAAGTGATAGGGAAAAGTGATTACTCTCTCACGGAACGGTTTGAAGATAATTGCTGTTTTATTCCCAAGAAATTCATCCCTCAAAATTATACAGTCCACATCGAAGAATTAAGGCGTTGGGACCGGGACGACTTCGGAAGACCCGTAATCCCCACCTGAACCTATTTTCTGAAAAGGAAGAGGTTATCGCCCTTGTGTGTTACTCCGTTGCGGAGATCACATACGTTGTTCCCGAACCCAAAGTAGGCGTGATAGGAGGCCGGATCGAGAGAAGCCTCGATTCCTCCCTTCTGTTTCTTAGTTGAACGTTTAAGCCTGCTGGGTTCCTTTTCAATTGGTCCTTGCGTGCAAGATTCCTTTTCAACCAATGCCAATAAAATAGTATAAAATTTACTAACGTAAACAGCCTTATCGGTGATGGTAACTTAATAACAGTAAGTTTATAAAAATAAATTAATTTTTTAAGGGTGCTGCAATCGAGGGGAGATAACGCGCCCCGTTTTAAGGCGCTTTGACGAAACGGAGAGCGAGACGAGTTGCATTCCTCTTCTATCGAAAATGAACGTGCGTGAGTATCTCCGAGCCGCTGCCTAAAAAATGTTTAACGCATAGGGTTTTAGTCGGTAAAAGTTCAACTTAACCCAACATTAAGCAGTTACAGACATTTGGCACCTTAGATACTGCTTCCGTCGTGTAATAAAATAAAATATCGGATACCATGAGATCTTTCTAGCATTTAATAAAGGCGCCTTTTAGCAGAGCCATCGTATGACGGTAGATGAGGTGATCGATTTACTGCAGCTACCAATAAACTGCAAAATAAAAATTATTAATCAAAGATTATTACTTACTTTTCACGCAGAATATAAAGATAAAAAGTGATTTTTTAAATTGATTCCAAAACTATTTTTATAATTATTACATAATGGTACTTAATACGACAAAATACTACTATAGAACATTTAAAAAAATATATTCCAAAAGCAATAAACTTAAAAAACGAAAGATGTTGGAGCAAAGGAGAAATTTTATTACTTATAGAAATTATATATTCCAACATGTATTTTTAATGTTATTTTTAATTATGAAATTAAAAATAACATTAAAACGGCGACAAATCGTGCGGAATCGTGTACGTTAGGGAAAATAAAATGTTTCGGGGACCAGCCAGACCGTAAACAGCACTCCAGTGGAGCGACAAATTATTTATTTTTATGCACCATTAGTGTATCAAAGTAAACGTAAGCTTCATAAAAGTATGCTTCTTCATTACTTTAACAGGAGGAGGAAATATTCTTTGCAAACTTACAAAAAATTTAAAACAACTAATATTTTACAAAACCATTTTATATTTAATGACATTAACAAAAACTTATCAGTCATGTCAGTAAAACACTGTTAAGTTTTTTACTCTTTGACTTCTAGTTCGCTCTTTCTTTTCTGGTAATAGTTAAGGTTCCTTTTTTTATAGAAGAGGGGGCAAACGAGCATGCGGCTCACCTGATGTTAAGTGACTACCGCCGCCCATGATCAACCGCAAAACAAGGGGAATTACAAGTGCGTTGCCGGCCCTTTAGAAAGGAGTAAGCACTTTTCTTGAAGGTCCCCAGGTCGTATCGGTCCGGAAAAATCGCCGGTGGTAAGCTATTCCACAGAGAGGTTGTACGCGGAAGAAAACTCCAATATGTACACTACTAAACAGCCTTCCACAAGAAAGCACAACCTTGAACAACCTGGCTTCCCGCATTTCTTATTCACCTCTAGGTAGAAGGATTTAGCGGTGGTGTTCTATACTTGGATTGCCAATACGGGGATGCCACATAAACGATTTCTTTGGCAAACCACAGGAATATGTAACATAATACGAAAATAATTAGTACAAAAACGAGCAATATTTGTATAAAAGCCGTACATACAGACTGGTCCCTTATTGCAGAAGCATTTATTGTCAGGTCACGTTTTGATAAATATATGTTTCATGACATCAATCGTATAACTGACATTGGGTTCATATTATTGTTGGATACATTAATCTCTCCAAGCTGTCATTATTCAGCAACTTCATGGACTTTGATCGTTGGTGGGCAATGTGACGTATCGAAATGTTTTTGTAGTTGAATATATTGAAACAATTTAACTGTCATATCAAGTAGTATCGTTACATTTATGTTGTTATATTCTGAAAAAAAGGTCTAAAAATGGTGTTGTTACGCGACAGGAGAATAGTTGCTCCCAAACTTAATACATGGTGTTTTTAAATCGATATTGAATTTTTGTTAGATTAGTTACTAGATGTTAAATTTGTGTTTGACCATGTACTGGTGGTGTGAGAATATTCATACACAATACCATCTCGTGGGTGGCGTAAGAGGCGACAAAGTAAAACAGGGCGTAAATAAGAAATAAGCAACTAAAAAATTTAAACTGCAGTCCTTACCCGACTGCAATGCTTTGCATCTGTGAGTAAATTTATAGGGAGGCCTTTGTAGCAATGCATTTTTGATAGGTTGTAACGGTAGTAAACGTCAAATAGGTAGGTAGGTAGGTACTTATTAGTTCCATTTAATGAATGTAGATGCATTTTCGAAACATTAAATTTACGTGATCACCATTTTAAGTGTTTATGTCCTTTTCTCTATAAGTCGTCTCACCTTTAAGCGATGCATCACGGCTGAATTCGATTGAAGCTATGGTGATCGATTTATAGTAAAACTCTATCTAAAACACTTAGCCCATATTTAACCAATTTGTAATGAGGTTCAGCTTTAACAAGGTATCTTCGGTGGTGCCAATCCAGTGTGACGAATATAGGCAAAGCACTCGAGCAGCAAACAGCTAATAAATTTTTGGAACAGACAAATATAACAAGCAGCGTTATCAAAACAGATTGTTGATGTAATGATAAGGGTGATAATGTATGTATACTTACCTGTAATTAACTTAAAAAGAAGAAATAATAACAATGTCGTTTTACTGCTGAGTACTAGTCCCCTTGTAATTTTCGAACGAGTTGAAAGAATTAAATTATAATTGATGAGTATTAATGGGTAGGAATTGAAGACTTACCGTTTGCATAAGATTACAGGCAAACGTTCTATCAAAATAACCTTTACGCATATCTTTAATTATGATAATTTTTCATAAATAATTTACGTAATTTAAATAAAATATTTTTATAGGATAAGGGTGACAAACGAGCACACGGTCCACCTGACGGTAAGTGGATGCTGTGGCCCATAGACATCTACATCAGTCTTCGATCACAAATAAAATGCAGGTGCGTTATCACCCGTGAGGACTTATAGGGAATGCCTCTCTTCCAGTAAAAAGGGTCTCCAGTTCTCTACACAAACCATACGAAACACAGCAGCGTTAAGCTGCTATTTTACGCTGGTATTCTGTGAGAGCGTGGTCCTTCCCCGGTCGAGCCGATCCATTCGTACTACAACAGATATTACTAATATAGCTGCATCATGGCTCTACCACGTATATTTTATATTCAATATAAAAAGCTTTACTTTGATTTAATATTATTTGATAATATAATAAAGGTCGCACGGCCGCCGCCAAGATAATGAAATATTTTGAAAAGTTATTTTTGTCACAATTAACGACACCGCTGAACAATTACTATATATTTACTGCAATTCAGTTGAGATAGCAATGTCTCGAAAAAGTTAATTATTTGATGTCTTTTGAAAAAGAAAAAAGTAAAACGATATATGATCTAAGAATAGACGAGGAGTTGGTTGAGCAAGTAGATGAGTTAGTGTATCTAGGATGTGTGTTTATCAGGGAAAATAATAATCCATAGTGAAATGGATATAGAACGAAGAGTGAAATCATCATACACAAAGTTAGTGATGCTTTTCACTCTGTTGAGGAAGTCAAAATGTGTCAAAAAGACACGTATTGCACTTTAAAATGGCGATTAGTCCATTACCTTAAGGCGTGATAATGAAAGTTGGGTGCGCCCGAAGATGCACTAAAGTTAAAATAAATGCTGTAGAAAGTATCATTAAGAAATGCCGTAAGAGTGATTCTGAATGTAAGGCTGAAAAATTGGTGATAAAAGAAAGTTATGACTTGCAAAAAGATGTGACCAGGATTAGGAAAGAAATGCTTCGGTGATATATTCACTTTTGTATTGCAGAACGGACCACCGTGTGTATCACCCGCTGACTACACACTACAGTTTTTTTAAAAACCACGACCTCCACCAAAGCTAAACGCGCGTTGCGCACCTACAGACTACTTGATTTAACTCAAGAGACACCGATTTCTACCGGTCTACGACTACGTAATAGCTACTGGTACGGTCGACATCAGTACGGCCGATAAGGTATTTACTCAAATTCCCAGATCATGTAAGCTTCCCGATTATTATCAAAATTATCGCGTACTTCCACAATATCTGGTACATGACCCACTGGTATCTTTCTTAACCTATTGTGAGCGTATTTGTACGTACGTTTAAAATTTAAGGCTTTCAAAATGTAACAATCACCATCCAAAATCCTTACCACCCTAAACGGACGTTTGAACTTCGGATTTGACTTAGTTTGATTCTGCTCTTCATTTTATAATAACACATAATCATTAATAGCTAATTTAGAAACCTGAGCCTTATTTCGGTGAAATCGGCTTTTATCATAGTTTCTTTTCAGTATTCTGTGTCATGCTTATATAAATTAACGTCATACTAACGTAGAATCTCTGATCTAAAATTTAACGGCCAATTAAAAGATCATTTCTGAAACAACTATCAGTACAATATGAAATAATCATGGCCTTGATGAGGCACACTAACATGATTGATTTCGGTCAAATTTATGATATTATTTACACGCTTGTCACTAAACTATGATGCAAAAAGGCGCTTTGATGAGAGAGCATTCGGCACCCGAATCATAATATGGGTATGACGATGAATGGGTATGACGAATCTGTCCAGTGCCACCGGATGGCGCTTACGTTCTGATTGTTTTAAATTATCATTTCGGAAGTACCGACTCGATTGCGACATATTTATTTCCTTAAAAATTACAAATGAATTTAAATTAATTGACTTTATCCATTGCCAATGAATATTATACGGACTCGGCACTCATTATGATATTAGGTTCGGCAAATTTTGGTGAAGATTTTAATCTACTGTTGCATGCCATAATGTATGCGTGGTATATAGCGGGTGGTTATTAGCGCTATCTAGTATCAAGGAGCAGAAATAGGAGCATCAAGATCTTTCTAGAACTCCCCCACTAGCGCCATCTAGTAACGAATAGAAGAACTAAGCTTTCTAGAAAATTACACACTCGAACTTTCTACACATGGTCGGTCGGACCGGTATTTGCTGGAACATTCTAGATGTTTCGGTGGAAAGGGCCTATATAAAGCCGTTTAGGGCCGCGACAGGGGCAGTATTGAAATTGAGATACAAGTGAAGACTTAGGAACGAAATAAAGTGAATTAAAGTGTTAAGTGTGATTAATTATTATTAGTGTGTATTAGTTTTAATTGGTGTTGGGTAATTAAACTGTCAATTTTGGTAATTCGATCGGCAGTTTTTACTATCACCAACACTAAGCTCGTAACATCACTAAGCTAATATTGTGAGTTTTGTGGTGAGAATATTTTGGAATACAAAAACAGGTAACTAAAGGTATGCCTAAACCAAGAGCAAGCCGTTAGTGTGTGTCGAGTGACATTAAGAGAGGGCGGATGGCGGGTGAAGGCTGCGGGTGTAGTTTTAGTGAAGAAATCTTCGGCTTGTGTCGTCGGTGGCGAGGTGTCGTGGCAGCCGCAGGGGGGGGCAGAATTTTGTGGTGACGTTCACTCGGGAGGAGGATGGAGAGTGGATAAAATTTAACTACGCTTTATAAAAGTACTCCATCAATTTTGAAAATATTTCCATACATTGCTACCTAAAATGCTTGAAGTAGATGTCGTGTCATGTTGCGCGCCTCTCATGCGTGATATACGGGTGAAACAGCTAGGCACAGCTAGTTATAGAAAATAATTATAAATTAGTTAAAACCGACTCTTTTATTATATCTATTAAAATTCAATTTGTTTTGCTAGTAGAACATACCTCAGCGCTTTGCACTGAAAGCATGTAATACTAAAACTTCTCAGAAAAGATGGGAGGCCTGTGCCCACCAGTGGGACGTATATAGGCATAGGACTTAAATAGACTTTTCTTTAATTGGTTGTGATAGTTTTCAAAAAAACCTTTAAAACATGCGTGAGGTGGCCATTGGTGTGATGGTTTTTGTTGGTGATTGGTGTGTGTGACCCTCGACATATAGCCCTCTCGTCCTTAACCTTAACATCAAACCTTATGTTCTTAAAAACGGTTTGAACGAATAAAATTACATGCGATGGAGAATACTTTAGAAAAAAAAACAGGTAGTATATTAGTTTATATATAAATAAAGAAAACTTATGAGTTACAGAAAATGATTGCATTTGCGGTTGATGTTCGCGCCTAATTAACAAAACACATATTATGGTATGCAGAAGTAGGCGATCGGACGGTAAAATATGAAAAAATAATAATATGTTATCATTATTCAAACAAATGTAAATTTTTAAGCTTTTTTTTCTTATTTTAAGACAGTGCTTGGTTACAATCAGTACTGGTGGTAAGTGGTGATAAATCTTGAGATGAAAAATCACACCCTTTAACATTTCGAAATGATAAGTGACACAGTGTAACAAAATTTAATTATAAAACTATTTACTCTTGCCTTTAAGACGTCTTGATTGTAATTGGACCCATATTATTTCACTCCCTTGTTGTACGCATTACGATAAACGAAGCAAGCCGTTTGATCAAAGGCGTAGAATATCGAAGATTAATAAGTAATAACAAGGGAGTAAAGACTCACCGGCTGCCTGGTGGTCTGATGGTGGAAAGGGGAGGGAGTAATTAAGACGAGGTCTTAGCACGATTTCAAATTCGTTTTTCACCCGCGCGTCCCGCAGTGGGCGGAGCGCAACCGGCTGTCGGAGAGCGCCGCGTGAACACAGTATGCGCAAAGCAAGCAGACAATTCACCTCCAAACAAAAACTTTTCCGTGAGGTCTACTGTTCTCAACACTACAAGGTATTATAGTAATAATATTTTGAGTACCTACTCACTAATATCAAAACTGTTTATAATATCGGTAGTCTGGATATCATACTACATTTTAATTAACAATATTTTTTTAAAGTCAGTTTTATGATATGAGCAGGTACTTAGTCAACTATTTACATACATAAACATTTAAAACGCCAATTCACAAATTCTAAAAAAACCCAAGTTTCGTTGGCAAAGTAGCTAAAATAAGAGAAAAAGAATAGTTTCAAATAAAACCATTCGAAAATTCAAATTTATTTTACTGTTTTCTATAACCTTACCTCCGGACTTGATGGAGTGATCTGAAGGTGTACGTTGGTAATCGGTATTGGAATAGTTCGCAGAGTACTACTAGGTGTGCCGAGTTTGGTCTCGTTTTGTTAGGTATGACGAGTCCTTAACCCGGCACACCTAGTGGTACTCGGCGACCGATTAAGTATAATATCACCAGAATGATCTGACTGGCTGGCTGGTTGGCTCTTTGGCTTCTGACGGATGGCGGTATGACCATCTACCGTTTACGTCCGATGTAGAAATCTAGAACAGCGAAGATGTGCACCATCAAACGCGAGAGACGTCTGGTAAGTACTCCGATCTGCCAATCCGCATGGGTGGCGATTAAGGCGAACCCTCCCTATCAGGGGAGATCCACTCCAGAATTGAACTTTTTTATGGACTGAAAAAGAAGAAGGGAGAAATAATTATTGGCCGAATCTAGCACCTTGGTCGCAAATGCGGTTACACCGAAGTGTTGTATTGCATAAGCAATTTCATAGATCAATATGCAACGCATCTCGTATCGTTACTCTTGAATAATATTCCCATTTGCATTCTAATGATTTTCACCTCGGCCGGGGAGGGACCACGCTCTCACAGAATACCATCGTAAAATAGTAGCTTAATGCTGCTGTATTTCGTATGGTGAGTGTAGAGAACCGGAGACCCTTTTTACTGGAAACGAGGCATTCCATCTTAGTCCTCACGGGTGACAACGCATCTGCATTTTGATTCGTAATCGAGGATAGATGTGGATGTCTATGGGCCACATCACCCACTTACCATCAGGTGAACTGTGTGCTCGTTTGTCACCTTATCCTATTAAAAAAAATATATGTACCAAGTATGGATCAGTTAGACTAGTGAACGATCACATTCTAGCAAAATACCAGCGTAAAACGGCAGCCATGTCCATGTTTCGTATGGTGAGTGTGGAGAACTGCAGACTTTTTTACTAGAAATAAGGCTTCCATTTTAGTTCTCAGGGGTAACAACGCATCTGCATTTTGATTATTTTTAATGTATATGTGCTACAAAATCCATTTAACATCAGGTGGACTGTGCGATTGTTTTTCAAAATTATTACTTTTTTTAAATATTATAATATTTTAGACCCATCAAAATATTAATGTTTATTACAATTAAATTAAATTGTATGAATTTAATACAACTTAAAATAGTAAATATTTATAGAGAAACACACATTAAACTTGATCTGAGTCCTAATATTGTATAGTTCGGGGTTTAGGTCAATCTTAAGGCGAGGTGTATGTTCAGCGGTGGACTCTTATAGACTGTAATAGATAGAATAGACGAAAGGGTTATAGCATAGTTATTTTACTAATGTATTTTTTATTACTCCACCTATTACCCTATTCTGTGGCGCTACAGCCCTTTGTGGGCCCTGGCCTCCTCCACAATATTCCTCCACTTGTCGCGATCCTTCGACTCCCTGCGCCAGGTGATGTTTTTCCCATTCTTCTCAGATCCTCTTCCACATTTTCTACCCAACGTTTTTTTGGCCTGCCTTTTCGTCACTTTTGCTGGGGAGTTCACTTGGTCATGATTTACACGGCCCTAGAATCCGGCATTCGTTCCAGGTGGCCCACCCATCTCAGCTGCTGTTACTTACAGACCCTGACGATAGTCTCGGTTCTTATAAGAGCATCGAGGTCGTGATTCATGCGCTGACGATACGTGCAATCAGATTCTCGGACTGGCTCAAATATGTTTCTGAGCACTTTCCTTTCAAATACCGCCAGTTTTGCTTCGTTCCTCCGTTTAAGTGTACAGGTTTCGCATTCGTAAGTAATAACAGGTCTTATAATCGTCCGGTAGATGGTGAGTTTGGATGTCCTGCTCAGTATTTTGGAGTTAAGTAGCTTTTTCCATGAATAAAAGCATTTGTTACCCGCGACTATTCTTGCTCTGATCTCGGTTTCAGTGCTGTTTTGGGAAGTTAATGTAGACCTTAAGTATTTAATAGTTTCAACATCTTCGAAAATGTTGCCCATCATAGAGACGTTTTGTAGCGGCTCGTGCTTCCGAGTCGTAGCGAGATATTTTGTTTTTTTCGGTGTTGAGGCTGAAACATTCCGCTTCTTTACTGAGGTTGAGGCAGTAATCCACAACTCCATCCATTACGGTCTATGAAATTCTACTGCTGAACATAGGCCTGCCTCAAAGAGAGAATTTTCACGTAGTTACCAATCACAGAGATCGGTTCATGTATTTTGCCTTTGGCCAGACGATATGTGTGACACAACTGGTTTCTAGATGTGGAGGATCATTCATCTTCCCTGTTGTACCTACTACTAACCTCTCATACGGACTGATATCCATCGATGCCCTTCTTGGCTCCTTGCATCATTGTCTAGTTCGGAATGAGGTGATAGGCGATTGCGGAATGCAACCGCGATTTCTGCAAGCTACCGCCGTGTTTATCACTATAGGTTGGCCGATTGGGATAGGATGCAGTCTTTCTTGGGGGCGGGTTTGCTTCTAGCCGGACGATCAGAACGTTGTTGCTGATTCTGTCGCTGGTGTGGTATTTCAGGGTGTGGAGCTTTTTATTTCTTTCTCTGTGGTGCCCATCGGAGGCAGATCTCAGACGTGGTTCAGATAGCATTACGCTATAATCAGGAGTGCTACCGGGTCTAGGCTGACGCGTCAACGTCCCGGGATGTAAATACCAGCGCCCTAAAAAAGAAGTATAATTCCGCCTTTTGCCAAAATTACCAAAACAAAGTAGAGCACATAGGCAGAATTGGCGTGAAACTAATTCGCCTTCCTTCTGGAACCCGTGCATGTTCTCTTGCCAAAGCTGTCCAAGGGAATTTCGCTTCCATCTCTGCACAGGAAGGATGACTCACTGACCCATGACACAAAGGCGAAAAACGATCTGATAGGCTCTTTCTTCGCGTCCAAATCAACTCTCGATGACAGAGGAGCACAGCGTCGATCACCCCGAGATGCAAAATTCTTCTTCGCCCGAACGCGCCTTTTCCGATACTCCTACTCCCTAGGCGTAATCCTAAAATCATGGCAGATGGATTTCATCCACCCGATTTCTAAATAGGGCGACCGCTCAGATCTGTCTAACTATTACTTTTAAAACGTTACTAAAACTACGTTTGTGAAATCCATTGGTGATTATAAGTCTCATTCATTGTAATACTGCACTTACAAAATGTTGCAATAGCAACACTTTGCAGGCGCAGTGTTGTTGATGGTGATCTTCTTAGCTGGTCTCGATATTTGGCATATACGAGGTGGTATACCCTACATATATTAAGTTATCAAAGATACATACATATTAAGATACAAAGGATGGGGAGATACAAGACTTCAGAGAGTTATTTGATGGCAATATTAAAAACCTTTGCTAAAAGAGAAATAGGGCAATTTCACTTGCCTTATTGTGTTCTGTTTTGAGGGGCTAGTCAATCAAATCAAAAATATAAAGCCAGCTCATGCGGTACCTTGAGGACCACCAGCTGATTAGTTACCGCAATACGGTTTTCGTCGGGGTCGATCAGCTGGTGATCTTCTGGTCTACCTGACTCATACATTAATAATAATAATAATAATAATAAGTTCTTTATTTCCAAGAGGTTGTACATCACGATATTTGCATAACATTATTTAATAAAGCTACAGTAGTAGCCAGTACATATACTTGAAAACATAGCATCTGCAGCCGAACTAGGAGACCTGTGCATCAGCTGTCAGCGCCATATCCCCACCGTTAATTTATCGAAATATTAGGATGCAAGCAAAAGTTAAATAATCAAATTCTATCTAAAAATTTGTACATTCCGCTAATATAACCTAAGTACAATGAAATTAATTGTATCACATATTATGTTTATATACTATGTTACCACACATTACTAATACCAAGGTACAAACAAAATAATAAATTATACTACTAATGCCGTTCCTCTCTCATAGGATGTGTAATGTATGACTGTAAGAAGTAATTGTGTTATGAGTGTAATGTGTGTGAGCAGTTATGGGAGAGGAGCGTGTAAAATATGTGTCGTGTGTGTGTGTGTGTGTGTGTGTGTGTGTGTGTGTGTGTGTGTGTGTGTGTGTGTGTGTGTGTTGTGTGTGTGTGTGTGTGTGTGTGTGTGTGTGTGCGTGTGTGTTTGCACACGTGCGTGTGTGTGTGTGTCTGGTTATTATGATTTTATACGGGTAGTATTACAGGTGACAGTTATATAAGAATTTATTTTTAGTCTGAATACTAAGCAGGTTTTCAGTTTCATTATAAGTTAATTTTTGTAGGTAATTATGTACAGTTTTTTTACAATTTATTTTATTTAGGTGGTAAATGTCCAATGTTTTATTTAGTTTATTATATAAGTGTGGTCCCAAAAATGCAAAGAATTTTCTTATAAAAGTTGTTTTAAAATTAGTTGTATCTACGGAAAATTTCCTGCGTTTATTTAAGTTCGATCGGTTGTATACTAATAAGTTATGTTGTTTCTGAATGATCGTTAATATAAACAGTTGTCTTACTGTAAGGACCTGACAGTTATCATAAAGCTGTGACGTAGGATAAAGAAAAGGTTTAAATGTTGCGACTTTGAGTATAGCACGTTGAGAGATTTCTATCTTTTGTAACACCGTTTTAGAGGCACCACCCCACGTTGATATGCAGTATGTTATAATAGACTGACATAAAGCTAAGTAAACTCGTTTTAATATATCTGGATCCATAACATGTCTAATAGTTTTAAAAATATATATTAATTTATGAATTCTTTTGCTAAGAGTGTTAATATGTTGTTTAAAATTTAAATTACTATCTATGATAACCCCTAAATATTTAATATATTCAACAGACTCAAGTGAAAGGCAGGAACAGCTGTTATCCCTTGTTAAACAATCATATGAATGAATCACTAAGTTAAAATTTTCAAGGTTGCGAATAGGTTTTCTTAATGAATAAACTATATATTTCGTTTTCGTAATATTGATTGAAAGTTTATTACTGTAAAGCCAATTGGTAACTACATTTAAACCTAATTGTGCAGACGAGAATACATCTTTCCACGTATCCGCAGCAAATATCAAAACAGTGTCATCTGCATATGAAATTATATGTCCCTGAGAGAGATTAAATTTTGTAAAATTATCAATATAAATAAGAAATAAGGTTGGGCCGAGTATACTTCCTTGTGGTACGCCGTGTGTTACTAGTAAATCATTGCTGGTAATATTATTTACACTAACGCATTGATATCTCTCAGAAAGATAACTTTTGAATAGTTTGAGTTGAGTGCCTCTGATACCGACATTTTCTAGTCTTTTTAATAGTATTTTTATTGACACGGTATCGAATGCTTTCGCCAAATCTAAGAAAACAGAAATACACTTTTTTCCACTGTCTAAATACGATGACAAAAAATTTGTAAGAGTATGAACTGCATGCTCCGTTGATTTGCCATGTCTAAAACCAAACTGCGTATTTGACAATAAATTATTTTTCTCCAGATATTTTGTAAGTCTATTATTTATAATTTTCTCTAATATTTTGGATAAAGCAGGTAATATAGAGATGGGTCTATAATTACTTAAACAGGTTTTTTCACCATCTTTAAAAATAGGTCGAATTACGGACTTCTTAAGATATCTAGGAAATACACCATCATTTAAACATTGATTAAATATACAAGTTAAAGGAGGTATTAACAAATATTTAAAATTCTTAATAAATTTATTCGAAATTCCATCCCAACCAACTGAACAGTCGGTTTTCAAATTGTCAATTAATTGTTCTACTTCACTTTCATCCGTGTCCAATAAAGCAAATGAATTTAAGTGATAATTTGATTCTTCACCAATGTTAATATTAAAACTTTCACTGTTTTTATTTCCTACCTTAAAACTCTCTGCCAAACTTTTACCTACATTTACAAAATAATTATTAATAATGTTAACAGATACTTGCGGCGTGCTAGATATATTTAGCAGTTCTCTGTTATACCCTTTCTTTTTCGTGTTACCTATAATATCAGTAAGTACTTCCCATAGCTTCTTATTATTATTTTTAGCCATATTCACTCGCTCTTTTTCACAATTTCTCTTTACCTTTTTTAACAATGCGTTACAGTGATTACGATATCGTCGGTATATAATTTGATCACTTTCACTATCTGGAAATCGTCTAGCCCTCTTATGTAGTTTATCACGGTGACGAATACATCTAAGAAGACCAGTCGTAATCCAAGGTTTAATAATCTTTTTTTGACTTGGCAACTTCACTAATGTAGTATTTACTTCAATTACTGTTTTTATTTTATTAACTAAGTATTCAAGAGAAGTATTTGGATCTTTAATATTATATATAGGTAAAAAGTCAATGTTTTGCATATCCGAATTAAGTTTATCGTGATCTATTTTTCTGATAGTAGTTGTATAAAACTGTTGACGTTGTTTATTTTTCATACATAAAATTACAGGTTTGTGATCAGTGATTGAAGTTTGAGGAACCATAGTAAGTGAAGGATTATTCGTTTTTAGCAGAACATGATCAAGACACGAACCACTTGCGTCACGTGTTACTAGAGTATGAGTGGTTAGTAACCCATGGAACGCTGTCAGTTGTAAATACTTATCCGAATTAATATCTGTTTTATTGTTAATGTTAATATTTATATCTCCTATTATAATTATGTTTTTATGTTTCGAATATTTCTGTAGTACACTATCCAAGAAGGCAAAAAAGTTTTCTACATTTTTATATGACGGTGACCTATATATTGAGATTATAACAATATCATTCAATGTTGTTATGATACAATTCCCTTCTTGAAAATGAGGCTCCTCAGTCGTGAACAAATGTTTTTCTTTTACATATATTACTAATCCGTCATTTTGGTTGTTATTAAAATTAGTGGAGCATAAATTATAACCAGTAATTTTAGGTAAGTTGTCCTTATTAAGCAACCAGCATTCACTTAGTACAAGTAGTACAATGACATCAAAATCTATTTTTAATCTAGTCAGTAATACTTCAAAATCTTTAATATTGCAGTTAATACTTCGTATATTCTGCGTAATAATTGTGAAGTTGGATTCACTAGATGACAAAAACTTATAACAATCTTCAACGTCACATGCTATTGATCTTGATACCGTAAATGTATCTAAGTTAATAGCGAAGCTTAGAGCGTTATTATCGCCTTTTATTTATTACTTTAATTTTCTCTAACAAAGTCTCGTTATTAACCAAATAATATCTTTTATTCGATAAAGTGATTGAAAAATGTAACTGTAAGTAGTATATATAAAATGAGTGAATATGATTTATTATAAAATGTAAGTGTGATTTAAAAGATGTAATTAAGGTGTATAATGTTTGATTTTTGTTTATGTACTGTGTGTAAATTGTGACTATGTGTATTATAACGTATAGTGTTAGAATATACTTTATTCTTATTATGCTAGTTAAAAAGAAAAGAAAAGATGCGAAAATATCTAATCTAAAGGTTAAAACTAGTCATTCGGTCTTCCGTAGATTTTCTAGATCTGTTTCATTATTTATCCTAATTTGAGAAGAATTTTCATTCTTGCGTAAGTATACAATGCCTCTAGATGTCCAGCAGAATAAATATTTATGACTTTTTTGGAAAATTCTGGCCTGATAGAAAAGTTTTTGAGTATTTTGTGTTATAGTCTCCGTGACATATATAGGGATGTTTTTTTGTGAGTAATTTAGATGCGAAGTATTTAATTTCTCATTTTTTGGTTTTGTTTTATTAAATTTTTTTACTTCATGTAACATCTTTTCTTTAATAATGACTGAATTAAATTCCACTATTATTGGTCTAGTCCCCGTCTTAGAATTAGTTCTATACACGTCTCTGTCCGAATCCCGCAAATTTACATTCAAACACTCCCCTAATTTTTTAACAGTGCTACATAGATTTTCTTTTGATTCTTCATTGTTTTTAGGTATGTTTCTTATTTCTATTCCCGAAAATCTAGACTTCGTTTCCATATTTTCTATTTTCTCCTGTAGTTGTTGTATAATATATCTATCCTGCCTTTTCTCTGCCTCTAGAACGGATAGCCGTGATAGAAACTCATCATACTTGCTTGACATAGTATCGACGCTCTTTTTTAATTCATCGTTCTGTTCTTTTATACTAGAAACTATAATTTGTAAATCTTTGAAATGCTTTGCTTGTTCATTCGTATAAACTGAAAACATTTCACTCATATAAGACATAATGTTAGGATTCACTCCGTCATGTTTCCTTTTTTTACGCTCACTAACATTTAACGTAAGCGATGGAATATCAGGCGCTGATTCACTATGAAGTTTTGTCGTCCGTTCCATCGCGTCGATTGCGCGCGTCCGCGTAGTCTGAGATTGCGATGTATCATCAGAGCTCACAGGCACGGGCGAAGCGGGCGGCGGTGTACGGTTGATCGGCATTGTATAACCGGTTTTGAAATAAAAGACGCCTCACCGTTTAATTACCAGGACAATATGAGTTAGAAAATGTGATCGCAGTATATTTGCGAACTTGTACCCCTAATGCAACCGTACAAGTAAAATATAACCGTCTCTCTTCTTATCGTTTTACTAACGTGTGGTGTATTATTTATTTGCTGTGTCCTATTTATTTGTTGATTGTAAATGTGATGGTTTTACTCACAGATATAATTTAGTTTGTTGAAAATTAATCACTGCCGCAGATGACATTAGCACTTCGTAAACTGCCTGGGGCTTTATGCACTCCTAATATTTTATCACTATTTTGTCACAGCATTTATTAGAAAATACAAGTAATAAAAATAAACTTTAAACACGTCTTTACTCTTTGGAGGTCGGGGGGGGAAGGGGGAACATTGGCCGTTAGTTTGGACAGTGCGAAGGCCTTCGATCGGGATTGGCACATAGCGCTTCTTGCGAAGCTCCCTTCCTATGGGCTTCGATTACCAGTTTTCTTGCAGATCGGAGCATCAAGATCGTTTAAGACGGTGCATGATCAGATTACAAGCCTATTAATGCTGGCGTTCCACATGTTTGCGTGCTATCACCAACGCTGTATTTTCTGCATATCAATGATATGTTGCAAACCGATAACATTCATTGCTATACGGATGGCAGCACTGGTGATGCTGTTTACATTGACCGTGCCAATATTTCTTGAGTAAACGTCTATGAGTACCGGAATAAACTTGTGTCTTAAGTCCCGGGTCGGGGGCGAATAAACCAAGTCCAGTTTTATCCTCAGAAGACACAAGTTTGCGCGCTTACCACTAAAAAGAAACCCATTGTTGTATCACCTCAGTTTCAAGGCACTCCCCTTGTTGCCTCAGCCAGTATCGGAATCCCTGGCGTCGACAAATTGAGGGACGTGCAGTTTCGTGGTCACTTGGAAGAAAATGGCCAAATTGGCCTCTAAAAAGCTTGGCATGCTCAGCAGAGTGGGACAGTATTTCATGCCGGCACACCACCTGCAACATTACAAGGCGCTGGTTCATCTCTGGGCTGGGGCTCCCCAGTGCCAGCTCCTTCCACTTGATGGCATCCAGCGCAGAGTGGCTCGAATCGTCGACGACCGAGTGTTTTTCGATCGGCTCAATTCAATGACGACGCGTAGGGTTGTTTCATCATACCACGGCGAGTGTTCCGAAGAATTGTTCGGATTAGTTCCAGCCGCTAAATTTCACGAAAGCACATCGCGTCAAAAACTCACGATAACATCCTCGCCATCTGGATGCTTGGCTGTCCACCACTGTGCGTTTTACTAGGAGTTTTGTTCCTCGTACATCTTCTCTGTGGAATTGTTTACCACCAGCTATTTTTACGGACCGATACGACATAGGGACCTTCAAGAAAAGAGCTTGCTCCTTTCTAAAAGGCCGGCAACGCACCTGCAATTCCCTCGGTGTTGCAGTGGGGCGGTAGTCACTTAACGGACGGACATGAAATGACTAGTACTGAAAAAGGGCAATTTCGTAGGTAAAGATCTATTATAAACATACATACATTTACCTGGACGTCCCCATCCCTTCAGGAAAAATAAAACAATAATAGTCTTGATAAACAATTAAAAAAGGAGTAGAATGAGCTAAAATAAGGAGGAATTCTTTGAGCACTATCAACTACTATAAACAATCTGATAATTTAGGTGATGTAGGGAGTTCGTGATACGAAATGCTAATAGTGCGAGTCTTGCTTGTACTTAATTTTTTTTCTATTAATCATCAAAAAAAATTTATTTTTCGATTAAATATCGTTCAAATCTAAAGAAATCAACTTTGAATCTCGAAGGATAATATGTAAATTAAAGTAAAAAGATCTATGGGATTAAATAGTGCGCTCGTAAAATAGTTTTACTGCTTGTGAAAACGTAAAGCATTCAATGAAACTTAACAAGAACTTTACGATTCAAAGAATTTTATTTCCTTATTTGAATAAAAGCTGTTTTTTAAAAAAACTTCACTTAGATATTTTAACCATGAATGTCACCTGCACATACCGTTACCGTTACAGTCACTGCGAATATAGGCTTCCTCCATAGATTGCCACTTAAGAGGGATATTCGCCATAGTTGCCACGCTTGGTAAGCGAGCTGGCAACCGCAGTTTGATTATTTTAAGTCATTTTGTATACGCTGCTACCCATCTCCTGATTAGTTTGCCTCTGTCGATTATTTCCGAAATAATTGACATTATCAAAAATGGTTTTAGTAAACCCCTATTCATTTTTAAATACTTTTCCAAAAACATATCACACGTTAGGGTTGAAATTAAAAAAAAATCACTTCCCACTTTACATATAGGGCTACCCTAATAATCAATTTTTATTTTACCACTTTGTCGGCGTGATTGATACACATATTGGTACCAAATTTCAGCTTTCTAGTGCTAACGGTCACAGAGATTAAGCGAGGACGGACAGATGGACAGACAGACATGGCGAAACTATAAGGGTTCCTAGTTGACTACGGAACCCTAAAAAGACAAAAATTTTCATAGTTCTTAATTATAAATGTACGCCCGCAATAAGTACGCAAGCAAGAGCGGGGTCAAAGGTTACCGAGGTAAATTGTTCCGATGAGAATAGATACGATAATAAAGGAGGTAGCAGTACGTGTAAAGTACACTGCTAATCGTTACAAGCCCTAGCCATTTTCTATGCTCCAACAACAGCTGCTGTGTATACATACTTAAATAAATATTTTCTTGCCCTACTTTTTAGTCTAATTTAGGTAAATATTCAAGCTCTTCATACTTTTTATACGCTGACTGTAGTAAATGTAGTACGTGTAAAGTGCACCGCTGGTAATCACAACAAAGCGCCGCTACGGCAGCCACTATCGATGCTCCAACAACAGCAAACTGTTACGAAAATAAGAATTTTTTGCTCAAATTTTTTGTCTATTTCGAGTAAATATTGAAGCTCATTATACTTCACATTTCATATACCGACTGTAGTAAATATAGTCCGAATCATCTTTTAGTTGTACTTTTATTTAATTCAAATAGTTCCCAAATTACAGGGCTGGTTATTCCTCGGAACAACTTACATTTTTTATATAGGATAGGGTGACAAGCGAGCACACAGTTCACCTGATGGTAAGTGGTTGCTGTGGCCCATAGACATCTACATCTATACTTGATAACGAATCAAAATGCAGATGCGTTGTCAACCGTGAGGACTAAGATGGAATGCCTCGTTTCCAGTAAAAAAGGTCTCCGGTTCTTCTCTACACTCACCATACGAAACACAGCAGCGTTAAGCTACTATTTTACGTTAGTATTCTGTGAGAGCGTGGTCTTTCCCCGGTCGAGCCGACCCATTCGTGCTACAACTAAACTACTAATATAACTGAAGCATGGCTCTACCACGTCTAAAATCCAACTGCTGTTTCTAAACTAAATATTATGTACAGCTTTGAGTCTTCATCCACAGCAAGATGTAGTATGCGGATGTAGACACAAAACCTTAGACGACGAAAAGCCTTTCCCCAAAGTGCCACTTAGATTGCAGACGAAGTTAGAAAAACAATGGAATCATCAACTTTTTTAACAGATATGCCGGAAAAACTATTTACTCGAAAGAATGTTGAAAAAAAAAAAGGAATATTATTAAATTGGAAGGAAAATGTTAAAAAAGTTATAAATCCAAAGAAAATGTAGAGAGTGTTACAAGAACGCGAAAGCGATACTCAAAAAAAAACTATGTAGAGTGGTTTTACTTAATTTGCTGCAATTCGAATTCCAGTTCACTGTCCGTCCTTGATAATTTATCGAGCGATGTAATTTAATTTTATGTGTAGATGATAGGTATGTAGCTGCAACACAAAAATGTATCCGATTTTGTTATCATCTGTTTTCTGAATTGATTCTACTATGGAAGCAAATTTAAAAACGTGTTCACGTAACGCGTTTGGCAACCATCTATGGCTATGACATAAGAGAAAATGTTTGGAGGAGCATATGTTCAGCAGCGGACTTTCGATAATCCCAAAAGAGTGAATGAAATTGTTACCAATACCAATCCAATACCAAATACCAAACCAAAAATACCAATAATTTATATAACTAAAAAAATAATCAAAATTAAAATTTTTATGAATAAAAACTGGGCTAACAATGTTTTATTTTATAACACATATTTGATTTTTTATTGAAAATGTTATAACTACAAACCAATGTGTTTTATGTCAACATGTTTAATAGATATGTTCAATAGAGTCACGGTTCAAGAGTGTCAAGCGAGCTAACATTCGACCTGATTGTGATACTGGTGCTGCAGTTCCTAGAAATTTACATCTATCCTCAATAAATAATAAAAATGCAGATACGTTGTCACCCCTGCGGACTAAGATGATATTACTCGTTACCAGAAAAAATGGTCTCCGGTTCTTTGCACTCATCATACGAAACAGCATAATTCTGCTGTTTCACAATTGGTAACGCCAGTTAACTTTATCAACATGACTAGTGCATATTTTTTGTCTCCTTCCTTCCTTCCCTTTCCTACCGCACGCGCTGCCGCCGAGGTGAAAAAGAGGATCTCGGCGCGTGTCAGTATACTAAGTGATATTACGCCATCCGCAGCGCACGGCCACCCGTCGCGTCTTATATATATTAACCGCAAACCGCGCTGGACGAACATTGAGTTCTCCTGTTTATGTTTAATATTCACCGCATCAGACATTGTGTCTTTGTAACTCATAAAAGTGTGAGACGCCCCCGTAAGGGCAAAGGTGGAGAGTGTGGGACTTCACGAAACTGTTAACCGAGAGTGCGTGTGCGCCGAACCACGTGGCGAGCTTGCTGTATAGCAGACACTCCAGGAGGAAGGCGCGGCAGCCCTCATCAGGTCAGTGCGTGCTATCCCACCTATTTATTTTCCCCTTTGCCGTATGCACCAAAATTACAGTCCACTAAATCTTTATCGAAGATACCTTAAGTTACTGGCGTCTCCATTTTTAATGGTCCTTCTCGCTGGATTGACCTTGACTTTCCATTTTTAATGGTCCTTCTCGCTGGATTGACCTTGACCTTCCATTTTTAATGGTCACTTCTCGCTGGATTGACCTTGACTTTCCGCCCTTATTAGATCGTTATCGTAATAAGCGTTTATATAATTAATTATTTATATTTTAATCCGACTTCGGATTAACCCCGCCCTTATTAGAACACTAGAATAGGTCCTAATAGGTGACATTCATAGTAATTTTAAAACTATATTCATAGAATGAATAAGCATATAATTATCTATATAAATTATTTGTTGTATGTTCACATCACGTCATCAACTTTTAACTACATCTATAGATTATACTGTTAAATTACATTTATTATTTGCACATATATTTAAGCATTATATTCGTTATAAATAACTTCATAATTATTATAAAAGTTGACAATTAAAGTTCATCGTTAACAAAACTAATATTTAATAATTCAACCGCGTAGCGAGGTCACTTACAGACTACCCGCTGATAATTATATTATTTTTGCCGCATAACTTAAGTTGTAATGCCGCCTAAAAAACAAATAGCATCGAATAATAGCGATTCCTCGGATAATGAGGGCACACCTGATGCTGAGTTGGTTTTATTGTTAGCTAAACGAGATGCTTTATTTGAAATAGTGCAAAAAATATATGATATATCCTCGGACATCCACATAAACACTTCCACGATGGAGCGTTTTCTTGATGGAAGTTCTAATATTAATGCTTTACGTATTGAGTTTAAACAGGTCTTAGATAATTATAATTCACATTTATTAAAAATAAACCCTATTGCTAAACCTGATTATAACAGCCTCATTGCGTTCGAGTCTCTTTGCGGTAGAATAAATAGGCTTTATTTACAATATTCGCAATCTAATTCACAAAGTACTAGTACACCGTCTAAAGCCAGATTCACACTTCCGCCTATCGAACTTATGCCATTTTCGGGTGACATTCGCTCATGGCCTTTATTTTATGCTAGCTTTAAATCAACCGTCCATGACAACACATCGCTTACCGACGCTGAAAAGTTATACTATTTGCTAGGTAAACTAACGGGCAAAGCCCTATCTGTATGCTCAGGTATAACTCCTTGCGCTGAAAATTATAAAATTTTATTGCAAGCACTCGTTGACAAATATGAAGACCGGCGTATGCTAGCATCTACATATATTAATCAGATGTTCGAATTTAAGCCATTGCAATCGGCCACCGCAAATAATTTTGATTTATTTACTGATAACTTTATAAGTGCAGTGCGCGCTTTACAAAACTTAAAGTTAGATAATCTCGCGGACTTAATTGTTCTTCATATCGCGCTTAAGAAGCTGGACCCGGATACCATTCGCTCTTTCGAATATAGTCATAACTCGATGGTACCTACTTTTGATGATTTAGTAAATTTTATTAAGACCCGCTCCAAAGTTTTGCAACGCACCGATTCTAGTACAAATTCTAATAGCGCACCAAACAATCGACGAGGTAACGGTAATAATCGTCGCTGTAATAATACTTCGTCGCCGAAGTATCAGGCGTTCGTAAGCACGACGACTAGTTGCTCAAAGTGTCTGTGCGATAATATTGTGCATCAACACCTATTTAAGTGTGCAGACTTTAATAAAATGACGCCGCAGGAACGATTTAAATGCGTAAAGAGTAACAATGCATGTGTGAATTGTCTCAGTTTAAGTCATCGAGTGTCTAGTTGCTCTTCAAATTATAGTTGTCGAGTTTGTAAATTTAAACATCACACATTGTTGCACTTCCACCGCAGAAGCGATAATGCTTCCCCTGCGCTGGCGCGTTCTCCACCGCTTCAGCCAGTTACACTGAAGTCTACAACCCCCGCGCCCGCACACTCGCCACCCCTCACCGCAGGTGCGCGTTCAGACGTCGCGCTGTGTACTTCGTTCAAGAATGTTTCTCAACGTTCACCGCCTCCCGCGCGCGCAAGTCGTTCGCAGAGAACTGTTTTATTATCAACCGCTCAAGTATTTGCTTACGATGCTAAGGGAGAGAAACAAATTATTCGTATATTATTAGACTCCGCGGCTCAAAGCTATTTTATGACTAAAGAGTGCTGTCATCGTTTAGGCGTTCAACAACACGATACCGAATGTACTGTAGTAAAGGGATTCGGTGGAGTTGAAAAAATTGTAAAATCGAAATCGATTGATATTAAAATTTTCTCACGATTCGACTCGAATATTAACTTCAATATTTCAACGCTAGTTGTTGATCAAATCACCGACCTTTTGCCCACCGCTGTGGTAGACACATCTGTCTTATCACACTTCCATGGCATAAGACTCGCTGATGAATGTTATAGCATGCCTAATAAAATTGATGTTTTGATAGGCGCATCCCTTTTCCCGCACTTACTATGTCCAGACGTAATTTATTCGTCTAGCGACTTGTCCGGGCCCTCAGCTTTGAGTACGGTATTTGGTTACGTTATTATGGGCTCAGTGCCGACACTTCAGGTAAATCATTCTTTAACGTGCTGCTCAGTTCTAGAGTCTCCTATCGTTGACAAATTAGTGCAACGATTTTGGGAGCTTGAACAGCCACCCTCCGCACCGCCCATTCAGTGTCCTTCAGACATTGAATGTGAAGAGTTTTATAAATCTACGACATCCCGCGATCCTTTTACTGGTAGATATATTGTTGGCCTGCCATTTAAAGATGACGTTTACTCTCTCGGAGATTCTTATGAAACCTCTCGACGACGATTCATGTGCTTGGAGAAGAAACTTCAAGCCTCGCCTACATTAAGGTTAGCATATGATGACGTCATAAAGGAATACTTAGCTAAAAATTATATATCCCCCGCACCGCCGTATGACTCTCATGAACCCGCTCCAATATATGTCATACCGCATCATGGAGTCTTACGCGAAGATAAGAAGTCAACGCGTCTGCGCATCGTCCTGGATGCTAGCAGTAAGACTAGCACTGGGCGATCATTAAATGATATTCTTCATTCAGGACCAAATTTGCAAGGCGACTTGTTTAATATAATTTTAACTTTCCGCTTACATCCAATCGCTATGACAGCCGACTGTCGCCAACAATTTCTGCAAATAGTTGTTCGCGATTCTGATCGTCGTTACCAATGCTTCCTATACCGCTTCCGTCCACAAGACCCACTTGTGTTATACCACTTCAATCGCGTGTGCTTCGGTTTAACTTCGAGTCCATACCATGCATTGCGCACGGTAAGACAGCTCATTGATGACGACGGCGCAAAGTATCCACTTGCGAGTCGTATCGCATTTACTTCGCTATATATGGACGACATCGCGTTCTCTATGCCCAGTGAATCCGAGGCCAGTGAGGCTGATAGACTTATTCAAGGGTGCCCAATGGGACCTGATAAAATGGCATAGCAACCGTCGATCTGTTTTAGATGACCTCCCTACTTCCCATAAAATTACAGGAGAAGTAGAGTTCGATAAATCAATGCCACATAAAATACTAGGCTTGCATTGGTCTACCGATAGTGACGCCTTTTATTTTATGATATCTGTTCCCGCTGATGTGACGTGCACTAAGCGCGCCATCTTATCTACTGTCGCTCGCCTGTGGGACATAATGGGTTTCGTTGCTTCCACAGTCGCGTACGCCAAATTGTTAATAAAGCAGCTTTGGCAACTTAATTTAGATTGGGACGACATACCACCACCGCCAATTATTAAGATGTGGAGGCAATTCTGTGCTGAATTACCAGCTCTTAACGATTTACGTATCCCGCGACATGTTGGTGTATCCAAAAACTGTACTGCGTCACTCCTGGGGTTTTCCGACGCCAGCGAGCACGCATACGGTGCCGTAGTCTACATACATGTAAAGAGCGTCAATGGTAACACCGTCCAGTTGATTTGTGCAAAGACTAAAGTCGCACCGACGAAACCACTATCTATTGCACGCCTTGAGCTTTGTGGAGCGGTTTTACTCTCAAAATTGCTTCGCAGAGTACTCGACAATTATTCTCTTGACCTTGCAATATCAGTCTATGCCTTTGTAGATTCAAAAGTAGCTCTGTACTGGATAAAGAGTTCGCCACACAAGTGGCAGACCTTTGTTGCAAACCGCGTTGTTCAGATTACCGACAATATTCGCGCTGATAACTTTTATCATGTCGCAGGTACTGAGAATCCCGCTGACATACTTTCACGTGGCGTTACGCCAAATAAATTAGTTTCAAACCCCCTGTGGCTCCATGGGCCTCAGTGGACTTCGTTAGATCCATCTCAATGGCCTCTTCGTACTTTAGACAATGAGGTTATTGCAAATATGCCTGAGAAGAAGATTTTGTCGCACACTGTGTGCACATCCGTCTGTAATTCTGCGATTTATGAGCTCGCATTCCGCATCTCTTCTTGGAGTAAACTTCTACGTATAATTGCGTACATGTGTGAGTTTGCTAAATTATTGCCCCGCCGCAGCACTACTGTAGTGACTGCTGATGATCTCAGTTTCTCTGAGGTTATAATCCTCCGCGCCCTGCAAAAACAGCATTTTGCAGTGGAATATTTAAATATTGAAGGTAACAAACCTTGCTCGCCCGCTTTCAATCGTTTAAGGCCTTTTATTGAGAATGGTTTAATCCGCATTGGTGGTCGTCTTTCGAACTCCGCATTGGATTACACGCAAAAACATCCAATTATACTCCCGCGCAGTGATCATGTAGTGAACATGATCATTGACTATTATCATATTAAAAATTTACACGCTGGGCCTGAATTGTTATTGTCATTACCCGCACCCAAAGTCAAATCTGACTCTACCAGTCTGTTACACAGGCATTCTTTACTGGATAAATTAGTTGCCCCTTGCTTGGCCATTAGCGATTGTCGAGTCTGTTCATCCTTCGAAGGATGGCGTAGTTCGAGTAGTGACCGTGAGAACTACTAAGGGAACATATCTCCGTCCTGTTGCTCGTATTTGCCCTCTCCCAAGACAATAAATCACGATTATTTGATTATAATTATTTATCTAAATTAGGAATTAAGTTTATATTTATATATATTAAAAAAGTATTAAACCGCAATATTATATCTTCGATCGAAGATCTTATTCGTATTTCTCATTGGTGTAATTCATTTGGGCTTAAAGTTAATCCACTGAAGACTCAAGCCATTATTATTGGGAGTTCGAAATTAATCTCTCGGTTAACTTTGTCGCTGCTCCCGCCAATCATATTCGATGGGACACTTATCCCATACAGTGACAAAGTTAAGAATTTAGGCATTATGTTCGATCAGACTTTGTCTTGGGGACCGCAAGTTAGTGAAATAAGTAAAAAAATGTTTGCCGCAGTTGGTTCACTTCGAAGATTACGCAATGTTCTCCCCATTCCTACTAAAGTTGCGCTGGCTCAGTCTCTTCTTTTACCGATCCTTGACTACGCGGACACTTGTTATCTTGACCTAACATACGAGCAACTTAATAAACTTGAGCGGCTTCAAAATTATTGCATAAGGTTTATATTTGGGTTACGAAAGTATGACCACATATCCGAATTCCGCCATAAGCTCAAGTGGCTCCCGATTCGTCTTCGCAGGAATACTCACATTCTTCATCTTCTTTACTGCATTCTGTTCAATCCGACCACTCCTTCTTATTTGAAAGACCGATTTATATATTTAAGTAGTTTACGATCTCAAAATAATCTCCTTCTAAGTACCCCTAGATATTCCTCTTCCTTCTATTCTAATTCTTTTACGGTTACCGCTATACGACTATGGAATTCTCTCCCCTTACATATTAAAAAATCTAAATCTCTTCCTATATTTAAAAATAAATTAAAACTTTATTACCTTTCCTCTTAAGTTACTACCTGTCGTCATTCATTTTTTCTTTAATCATTTATGTTCTTCTATTTATCTTTCTTTATCATATTCTGTACACCCCTCCCGCTATCTTTAAAATAGTATCCTCTGCCCTAAGGTTGCCTGGAAGAGATCGCTGTTTTAGCGATAAGGCCGCCTGTTGTACCAATGTCCCATTAAATATATAAATAATGTAATATGTTCCTTGGTGTACAATAAAGTATATTTTACTTTTACTTTTACTTTATATTTATGTATACATTTTCCCGCTTACCAAGTAAGGTTAGTAGATGAGACATGCGCATTGAGCGCATCCTCTCACTTTATATACCGCTTATTTATTTGTTTTCCTTTTACTTTTATATTACGGTTGTCTTTTAAAGGTGACCCTTTAAGGGCGGGAGGAAATGGTAACGCCAGTTAACAATCTACTTTATCAACATGACTAGTGCATATTTTTTGTCTCTTTCCTTCCTTCCCTTTCCTACCGCACGCGCTGCCGCCGAGGTGAAAAAGAGGATCTCGGCGCGTGTCAGTATACTAAGTGATATTACGCCATCCGCAGCGCACGGCCACCCGTCGCGTCTTATATATATTAACCGCAAACCGCGCTGGACGAACATTGAGTTCTCCTGTTTATGTTTAATATTCACCGCATCAGACATTGTGTCTTTGTAACTCATAAAAGTGTGAGACGCCCCCGTAAGGGCAAAGGTGGAGAGTGTGGGACTTCACGAAACTGTTAACCGAGAGTGCGTGTGCGCCGAACCACGTGGCGAGCTTGCTGTATAGCAGACACTCCAGGAGGAAGGCGCGGCAGCCCTCATCAGGTCAGTGCGTGCTATCCCACCTATTTATTTTCCCCTTTGCCGTATGCACCAAAATTACAGTCCACTAAATCTTTATCGAAGATACCTTAAGTTACTGGAGTCTCCAACATTGGAATTCTGTGAGAGCGTGGTTCTACCCGTGTCAAACCTACCCATTCGTGCTGCAGCCATAAAAACACCTGCAGCGTAGCTCTACCACGTAATATGATGTATTGTGAATGAAATGAATATAAAACCCATAACACTCATCTTACTCTTTATTTTTGGGATGGCTGCTTCTTGCATGGTAATATAACTATTTTCTGGAATATCTAATCATATAAGGGAGTGGGACAAACATTTCCGTATCACACTAGTACTGAAGAGCACTAGCGGCAAAATACATACTTCATTTTTCATTTTTCATTTTTCAGATTCTTTTCGTTCGTTACTTCTTTTAGTACTTTGTATTTATGATTTTTTTTAAGTTATGATTTTTGTAGATTATGGATATTTGGAATCGCTATATCAATAAGGTATACTGTTTTATTTAATTTATCGATTAAAGTGATATCCGGTCTATTGTAGTGAATTGTTTTATTGGTAGGAAAAGCTCTATCAAAGTACAAGTAAATTGTATTTATTTGCAAGCTTTTGATGAACGTAATTAGCAACCTGGTTATGATGGTGGGCTTAATCAGTTTGTACTAGGCTGGGACAAGCACTGGTGATATGTTGTATAGTTTCGTTTGGTGATATGTTGGCGGTGGCATCTACATCTATCATTCTGCATGTTTGGGTCATTTAGTATATATTTTTATATTATCTTGTATTGATTACTTGATCTTGAATAGCAATAAGAAAACCTTCCGTTTTGGGAAACCAGCATGTCTACGTGAAATTGTTCTAAATCGTATGCATGTCTACCATATAATTCATTACTACGCCACTTCGATAGCTTTTCTTTTTCATGGTCAACTACTATAGTAGGTCTATTACCTTGATTACTTGAATTAAGAGGTGTCAATCAGAGTCAAAGACTGCTTTCTGTAATGGACTATTAGCTGATTTTTCATAAAAAAGATTGCAGGTTTTGATTTTCCGTTCCTTTTACCTTTTAAGATCGATCAAAATCCTACCCCCAATAGCTCTCTTTATCTTAAGTCGTTGAATTTCCGATTTAGGATGCAAATATGTGTGTTTAGTTATGGTAGTCCTAGTTTTGATTTCAAGATTTCGTGTATCTGTGGCTGACCATTTAATAACTCCGAAAGAATAGGTAAGTCACATCAAGGTGTTATCCAATGATGTGGAGATAGCGGGTATTCCAGAGGTGAGAAATGAAAACCTAATGCATGTCACGTTTACTGTCGCTAAGAAACTAACTATGGAGATTGAGGACCGGGACATAGTAAGTGTAAAACGCGTCGGGCCAATAAGGGCGCTTGTTGAAGGACAGCCGGTGCCAAACCCCCGACCAATTGTAGTAAGGCTCACACGCCGAGCATAAAAAGATGCACTGTTGCAGGCAGCACGCGTGAGACGCGGTGCTAACACAGCTGACATGGATCTTCCTGGATCTCCGCGTTTATTTTATATCAATGAACGCCTTACTAAATATAACCGTCAGCTCTTTCTAAAGTCGCGGGAAATATCTAAGCGAAATAAGTGGCAGTATGTATGGACAAGAGATGGAAATATATATATACGTCAAGAACATGGTAAGAAGAGCTATCGTATTCGTTCGGAAACAGATTTAGTTAAGGTTTTTGGTGAAGATATGGTTGGTTCAGTTAGCGTTAGTAAATAATAAAAAATATGCTAAAATTTTTATTGTAAGTAGTGTAAATATAAGAAAAATCATAAAAACGAATTGTAATATCAACCTTCAAACTGTTTATAATAGTGTCAATTACATATTTTTTAATCATAGATTTATTTTTAGGTGCTTTACAGGGAGTTTCGTGTACACGATCCACCCTTTTATATGTTTAGTTGCTGGTTGCGTTTTTTTTCTTTGTATCTGATATTGTTATTATCTATAATTATCGTATGGCCTTAGAACATCTCACAGTTGCAATACATTTTTTGAGGACATATGTTTATAATAATCGGTCCTTTAAATAAAAATCGCAGTTTAACATTGGGGTTACTTAATGTCAGATCGTTAAATACAGGTAAAGGTGAGTTATTGGCCAGTCTTGACAAATATAAACCTGACATTCTTGCTCTTAATGAAACGTGGCTTAAAGAAGGCGAAGAAAAAATGGCATTATTAGTACCAGGATATACACTTAAACACAAACCACGCCCACGGGATAGCCGCGGAGGCGGTATAGGGTTCTTTGTTCGAAAAGAACTTCGGTTGCGGACCACGCAACACCCAGAATCACAACTAGAACAAATGTGGCTTGAACTAAAGATTCCCGGCAGCGGACGTGTCGCGATTGGTACAGCATTAATGCTGAGATCTATAAACCGTACTTTGACTTTGCTCAGACTTTGCTTAGCAAAATCTTAGCTGAGTATATACTTAGCATAATCTTTGATTCCGAATTTATAGTTGTATCGGGCTGAGATTAAGCTAAGCATATGCTAAGGTTCAGACTGTCAAGAAGTTTATGCATGCTTCATTCCACGCATTATGTTATTGATTTTACTGTACAAAATAAAATAAAATATATATTTAAAGGTCAAAAACAGTCCACACTGCACTTCATAAATATGTTACTAATACATGAAATTGAAAAATAGCGTGTTTAAGGAGAGATACAAGTACATTTAATTAATTTTAGTTTGAAAATATGAGAAAGAAGCGGAACGTTTGAATTGCTGTCACATGCGCTGTCAAATCACAGTTACAACCTGTGAAGCTTTTGGTCGTTTTGGTTTATATTGATATTGATTATATTGTGTGCATTTTAAGTTTTATATATATTTGAAATTCCTGATCTTTTAGTTACGACTGGCTTTTGAACTTGGACTCCCGATCCTACCTACCTATTCGACCTACACTTCAGTAATTTGGACTCGACATTCGAATCGAGAATCTTCGATTTTCTTCAAGCTTGTAATTATAATAGACAATATTGAGAGAATTCTATCTACTTTAGGAAATATAGATAGATTGGGAACTTCAGCAGATATCAATTTTCGGCGCATGCCTAAATACTATGTTCGAAATGAATATAACCAAAACCCATTTGATTTGTATGACGAAAATGAATTTAGAAGAAGATACCGATTCAATAAACACACTGTTTTAAATGTAATATTACCTTTAATAATTGCCAATTTGGAGCATTTGGACAATAGAGGCTTGCCGATTTCTCCAAAACTGCAATTACTTATTGCATTAAGGTTTTATGCTACAGGATGTTTCCAGGTAATTATTGTTTCATAGAGTAGAATGAATTTTTTATTCAAATAGGCTTTTGTTAGTCAGAATCTACTACTGGTTATATACATAGAAAATATATTTTATACACAATAAGTAATACATATATTCTTTGATATTTCAGATGGTGTGTGGTGATTTGAACGGCATAAGCCAATCCACAGTATGTCTTATAATAAATAAGGTATCAAGACAATTGAGCCGTTTATTACCAAGATATATACATTTTCCCACCAATATGAGTGTGGTAAAAAGAAAATTCGAAGAACTCGGAAGATCCAATACTCAGCACAGATTCAACAACATTATTGGTGCTATTGACTGCACACATATTAAAATAAATAGACCCAGAGGTATCTCCCATTCTGAAATATACCGAAACCGCAAAGGATATTTCTCTATTAATGTACAAGCTATCATAGGTCCAAATATGGAAATTTTTGATATAGTAACCCTCTGACCTGGCAGTTCACATGACAGTAGAATATTTAGAAACTCTCAAGCTTATGCTAGATTTTTAAGGGGGAATTTGCAAGGAGTTTTAGTAGGCGACAGTGGTTATCCATCTCTTCCTTTCCTTTTAACACCTCTTATAACTCCAGTAACAAGAGCAGAAAACCAATACAATTATATTCAAATAAGAACCCGTAATATAGTTGAGAGGTTTTTTGGAGTATGGAAAAAGAAATTTCCCTGCTTACAGTTGGGCCTACGCTCTAAGCTCACTAATACGAGCAACATAATTGTAGCTTGTGCAGTATTGCACAACATAGGCATACAGTGTGGGGATGCTTATGATGATGGTAACAATGATCATACACCAGAAGTTGCAGAAAGACCAAACAATGAAACATCATCCACTGCAGGTCTAGCATTTCGGCAGTCTATAATAGCACAATTTAGCTAAATAATTAGGAAATAAACTGAAGTAAAACAAAACATATTTTATTCATTTATCGCTTTATTTTTTAAAATGTTTTCTTTTTCTTTCTTTATTTCTAAAATTTCTAATTCTAAAGCACGTTTTTTTTTCTAAAAATTCAGTTTCCTTTAAATATTTTTCTTCATTCCGTCTCCTTTCATCCTCATATCTCTCCTTATTATATTTTAATTCTTGTAGTATTAGTTCCTGTTTCAGTTCATCAAAAGTTTTCTTCTGTTTTGCTTGTTTTTTTGGGTCACTGTACTGAGCTGACCGGATGGTGCTGGGCTCACCAATGGTAACTGGCATAGGGTTTTCTTTTTGTATGTCTTCTATTACTTCAATCTCTATATTATTATTATGCTCCACATCAGACACACGAGCTCTCTTTGGGAGCCACATTTGCTCGTCGTTATCTAATCCAAGATTATTATCTAGAAATAGAAATACAATCTAATAAGTGAAATTACAAGTACAAATTATGTCATCTTACTGATTAAATAAATACTATTCATTATTGAGCTCTCAATTGTACATTTATAATCAGTTATTTAAGCTCCATGTATCAAAAATTAATTATTTTATATTACAAGTGAGTTAAATCCACTATTTTAGTTGTAAAATTATAGAATACTAAATGATTATACAGACAAAAATCTTGTTAGAACAAGCAAAGCAGTAGTGATTTCTCTTTCTTATTCTTTCTCTAAATGTAAAAACTAATCAAGAATATATAGTAGCATCCATTCCAACTCCATCTATATTATCTACCAATCAATGTTCATTTGCTCAAATTCAATAAAAACATTATTTGAAATCAATCAAAAATGTTCAACAATCAACAAACAAAAATTTTAAATCTAAAATAACATCATGTCGGAATGAAGATTTGATAGTAAATACAAAGAATTAAAAACTTTCAATATAAGAATTACAACATCAATCAAAAGATTTAATTTAACAGGGCCAAAAGTGCAACAAGACTCGAATTACAGAAGTTTTGTATGATGTAGATGTTGGCTTATATGTAAATCATTTATCAAACCTGTATTCACAATGATCTTATTCTTTAGCAATTGTAATGTGACAGTAAATGGTAGTAATAGTAATTATGTTTTTAATAATTATACTTTAAAAATACAGTCCAAGTTAAAAATATATATATAAAAATAAATACAAAAAATTTAAATGACTTAATGTCAAGTATTTTTTATATTTCTTGATCAAATGATTTAATGTTTTGTTTGTTATTTAAAGTATTCTAATAAGATGTTACTAATTAAAGTTCTATTGTTCTGTATTTATTATTAAGTTTAAATAAATGTTAAAATTTTTTTATTGTAAAATAATATAAATTTTATGTGTGACAGTTAAACATAAATACAATAATCGGCTAGTTAAGTCCTGCATGAGTATGACTTAATGTGGTTTTAAGTCACCATGTACTATAATTATATTTAAGATGTTAAATCATTCAAATTAATAGTGCTAAATACTAAATAAAAATTATTTATATGACTTATGAGTTAATTATTTAATAGAAATACATATTTGATGCAATTATGTATTATAAAATCTAATCCATTTGTTAGTTTTAATTACAAAAACTGGGAAAACTATACAGTAGGTATGTGTGGCAGATAAAGCAATAGGCATATTCTTTTAAAAGTTAAAAGTGATCGACTAGTCTTCATGGAATATCTTCAAAATGCCTGAACCAATTTTGGCCATAAAGAATTTTGCAAGGAGTGATCTTGGTTATTTTTTTATTTTATTATTTTAATTTAAACAATGTTAATAATGGAAGTTAATTCAAGTTGAACAGTGTACCTACAGGATTTCTAATAAGCCCAAATTGGCACTAATGTCACAGGCAAAAGCTAATTAGATTTATAGTAATTTTAAATTATATGATATAATATGATAACACATTTTTATCATGATTAACTTACCAATAGCTAATGTGTCACTATCAATTTCTACACTGATGGATGGCAAAACATTTGGCATGACAGCTATAACTTGAGACTCCAAAGGTCCCATATCTGGTGGAGTTGGTCCTCCGCCTGTTCTCTTCCTTTGGGCCTCCAGAGTCTTGGCATCCCTGGCTTTGGTTTTTAAATTTTGCCACATCTTTTTTATTTGTTTAGTATCAGCCTGAAAATGAATAGTAGACAAGTATTATAAATGGAGTAAAATATTATAGGTAAGTATTTAATGTATCTGTAGGAAGAATTTATAATTAAACTTATTTGTGTGCCTCTGTACGTTCATATAGTATCAGTATGAGACTCGGGCTAACACGAAAATTAAGCCAAATAATTAAAACTACTTGTATGAAAATAACTAAAAACATTTCAAAAATTAAATTATTTAGGTACTTTTACTTACAATTTGTGTGACGTTTGAATTGTTGAACTGCGAGGTAATTTCCTCCCAAGCTTCACTTTTTTTTCTAAGGGAAATACCGTCCGTCTTTCTGTTCTCTATAATATTGATTTTGGCTTGAACCAGTTGTATAAGCAATTGTTTGTCGTACTCCGAGTAAGGCTTTTGTTTCCTTTTCGCGCTTTCCATTTTAATAGTTTAGTGCTTGGGAGTCCGCTAGTCGTTTTTTTCGCAACCTGTTACAGCAACAGGTTGCGTCGAAAATAAAAATGTAACCTGTTGCGACAAATCGCGCAATAGGTTGTTTCAGTAACGTCCAAGAATTAAATTTTTTTGCAGAAATATAGGTTGCGCACTGCTACTGTCGATAAAGCAGCCGGTTAGTTGTGAGCAACTGTTAGGTAACAGTAACAGCTTGGCAGTTACGTACTGTTTTATCCACACAGTTGTTGTTAGTTACTGTGGTTATGGTTGCTTGCGAACTGAAGATATTCGGGCGATGTTATGCGTCCTTCAAATATGAATTTGAATTAGTCCGTTGACAACTATTGTTTACGATACGTTGTTAGAGTTTCGAAATAAAAGTAATAGTATTTAAAACTTTCAAAGTGCGTTTTGCTTATATGTTATAGTGTTATTGTTTAGTTTCCTTTATTTTTTTTGCATGTGTTTATTTGTTTTGCTTGCATGACGATATAATTTATAAAACTTTGGTGTTGGAAACTAATAAACTGTATAAAATATAAAATGTCTCGAAAAACCAGTGATATTTGGAAACATTTTAGCAATGGAGACAATGTGGCAAAAATTGCAACTTGTAATATATGTCAAAATGCGGTATCATACAAATCTACCATAACAAATTTAAAATTACATTTAAAGCGTAAGCATGTGTCTGTATTTTATACATTAAGCCAACCTGATACTAATATTGCTTCACAAGCTACATTAACAAGTGACAAAACGGTGAGTGTGACAAAAGCCAAAAGTCATCAAAAATGATTTTTAATCTACGTATATAATCTTTTTATAGAGTAGGCTGACAAACAAGCAAACAGTCCACCTGATGGTAAGTGGATGCTGTGACCCACATGTATCTAAATTTATCTTAAAATGTCTACTTTTACGTCGTTGCTTAAAAAATCGATAAGATATCAAGAGAAAAATTTATTTAATATTTTATTATTTAAAAAAAAAGCTTTAAATTCAAGTAATAAATAATTGAAATTTTTTTATATCCCTAGATAAATGTGACAAATCCAGAACATGCTATAGCATCAGCGTTAACAATAAATTCTACCGCTACGATTTCTGACGCTGTTAGCTCCGGCTCTTCAGCGCAAAAACGACAAAGAACAATGGCATCATATATTCCAAAAAAAAATGAGTATGCAAGAAAATAAACTGATAGATGAAGCATTGTTACATCTCTTCATTTGGGATTATCAGCCGTTGAGTATAGTGGAAGATACAGGATTTTTAAAATATACAAATGCTCTAAATCCTTCGTACAAACCACCTAGTCGGAAAACAATATCAACCAGTTTGATACCATCGGCTTACACCGCCTGCAGGGAGAAATTAATGAAAGAAGTACAGCAAGAAGCTATGAGTGTATGCCTCACAACTGATACGTGGACTTCTTCCGTAAATGATAGTTACATAGCAATAACCATACATTACACTACATCAGAATTGGAATTCAAAACGGTACTTTTAGAATGTGCTCACTATAGTGAAAAACATACAGGTGAACTACTAGCTAGCCAATTAAAAAACACGATTGAAGCCTGGGGCTTGACCGGAAAGGTAGTACTGGCAATAACGGACAATGCAAAAAATATTGTAAATGCCATTAATTTGTTAGGGTGGAAGCATTTTGGATGCTATGCTCACACCTTAAATTTAGTTGTTGATGATGCATTAAAAGTTGTTAAAGATACTTTAGAAAAAATAAAAAATATAGTATCATATTTTAAGAGAAGTTCATCTGCAACAGATAGATTGATAAAATATCAAGTTCAACAACAGATTAATTTACCCAAAAAACTCAAGCAATCTATACCTACTCGTTGGAATTCAACATTTTTCATGTTGCAGCGCTTTGTAGAGTTGGAAGAAGCAGTGCGGGCCACTTTGGCCCTGGTGCAAAGAGATTTTGATGAGTCTCTATCTGAAGACGATTGGATTATACGCACGCAACTTACCACTATTTTAAAGCCATTTGAGCAAGCAACGGCCAAAATGAGTGGAGAAAAATACACCATCGCCAGTATGGCGATAGTTGTAACGCGTGGTTTACATAACGTGTGTGAAAATTTGCTTAAAAACCAATACAAGCCTGTCATTAGCAATGTGCTACTGAAACTAAAAGAGGGACTTTCAATGAGATTTAATAACATTGAATACCATAAAGAGTCGGCTATGAGCACACTTTTAGATCCGAGATTTAAAATGAGTGGCTTTAGTGATAAATGTGCGGCAGATCATTCCAAAAAAAGAGCCATTGATATGGTTGCTACTATGATCGGCAACTCTGTTGTAACACATTATCCCACCACTTCCAATGAGCCGCCGCAACCTGGCTGTTCAAAAGAGATATCCATATGGGACGACTTTGATCGAGAAGTTAAGAATTTACAGCCAAGAAGCTCACCTATGGCAAAAGCGATTACGGAAATAGGAGCATATCTAGAAGATGCGTTATTGCCCCGAAACTCCGAAGACACACCCCTTGAATGGTGGAAAAACAACAGCCATCTTTATCCAATACTATGCAAGTTATTTATTAAAAGGGGCAATTTCCTGGCTACCAGTGTGCCTTGTGAACGAATATTTTCGAAAGCTGGGTACATTATTAATGACAGAAGGACCCGATTAACCAGTGAAAAGGTTCGCCAATTGGTGTTTTTAAATATTAATAAAAGTTAAAAATATTGCTGCTGTAAATAATTTTTGTTTGACTTTTTTCATCCACAAATATAATTTCTCGTTACTCAAATTTCATAACCAAATTTATTTTTAATGGAATTAGGATGACGACGAGCACACAGTACACCTGATGGTAAGTGAATGTAGTGGCCCATAGACGTCTACATCTATCCTCGATTAACAATTAAACTGCAGATGCGTTGTCACCCCTGAGGACTGAGATGGAATGCCTCGCTTAGTGCCCGTAAAAGGGTCTCTTTACACTCACTATATAAAACACAGCAGCATTAAGCTGCTATTTTACGTTGGTATTTTTTGAGATGAACCAACCCATTCGTGCTACAACCATAATAAAGCTGTAGCGTGACTATACCACGTATAATACCTGCCTAATATTGACTAAAGACACAAAATAAAAACATAGTTCATATAGGTATGTATAACATTTAATTTTATTAAGTACTAATTTAATATTATATGGCAATTAGAAACCTTGCAAAAAAACCTGTTGCTGCAATAGGTTTCATAAAAAAAATGTAACTGGTTGCATCATTGCATTAAAGCAACGATAACGCCCATCTCTAATTAGCCGTGAGTCAGTCGTGTAGCAGGTACAAAATCCGTTAAACAGGTAGCCGTGGTCAGTCGTAAAAGAAGGTACAGAGTCAGTTAAACAAGCCGGGTTGAAAATAGGGATAGGGAAGTATCGTTCTATTTAAAAAAAAAGTAATCTAATTCGAAACAGTAACTGGCGTAGAATAGAATAAACCAAAGTTTTTAGGTGATTGGTGATTGGTGCGTGAATGACTTTAGTGTTGCCATGGACAATTCTAATTTTTCCTTTGGAGTCATTTTTAAAATACATTTTTATCGAAGTAAAAAAGCACACAACCTTCAAAATTATTTTAATATATATATATATATATATATATATATATATATATATATATATATATATATATATATATATATATATATATATATATATATATATATATATATATATGTATATATGTCATCAATTTTTTTGGTTTCTACAGAAATGATAACAGCATTAATGTTAAATTTTTACGTGAAAGTTTTACGATTTCCTTAATTGCATGAAGTTCTCTCCAACCTGGCATCATTGCAGTTGAGAGAATACGACAAAGTTAAAGAGTTATCAGTTGTACGTAATGTAAAATAATTTTGGACCATTACTTTTGTTAGGGTAATATCCTGAGTTTTTCTTAAGTCGTCAATTTCGTTGACTCAGGCTTTGCTTAGCGCGCACTCAGCACGACTTCGAAGTTAGTTCTATAAATACCGACATTGTCTTAGCTCGAAAGTAGAGTCTGAGCAAAGTGAAAGTACGGTTTATAGATCTCAGCCATAGACCAGAATCGGTAGATATTGAGATTGCGATGGATGCACTAAGTGAATCTGTAAGTACTTTCGGATATTGTGATTGCATTTTTTTATTAACTGATTTTAACATTGACCTCCTACGACCTGATAAATTAATAGCTCGCAAATTAAATACGTTTTTATCGCAGCAAGGACTCTTTCAACTCGTTAATGAAGCAACACGCATTACTGATAGAAAAGAATCACTTCTAGATCTTATTTTGACCGATTCTCCAGAATTATGCAAAAGTATTAACGTATACCATAACACGGAACTGAGTGACCATGCCATGGTGATTTCCGAACTTAAAATTAATAAACCTAAGGAGAAACAGCTATACATACACACGAGGTCTTTAGGACAAATTAATCAAAATGAATTTTTAGCTCATCTGGAAAGTCTGTCTTGGTATGATACTGTAATTCAAAATAATATCCACAAAAAAGTTCAACAGTTTAGTAGTATGTTGCTTGACGTTTTTCAAATACATGCACCTTTAAAGTTAATTAGGCTAAAACAAAAACCAACGCCTTGGATTACAGACAATATAAAATTAATGATGACACTTCGCGACTCTGCTCATAATCGTGCCAATATTTCAGGAAAGGATTCGCACAATGACTATTATAAAAGTCTCAGAAACTTAGTAAATAGCGCAATCAATAGAGAAAAGTCAGCTTATTTTACGTTTTTTATTAACAAAAATCAGGGTAATCAAAAAACTATGTGGAGCAATCTGAAGCGAATATTGCCCGTGGGGAACCAATCAGGACAAATATGCGTACCAGCACACCTCTGTAACCCCGATACTATTAATAATTTTTTATAGAAGTGCCAGGAGATAATGAAATAGATAAAAGTACTTTTAATTACTTCAATAGCAACCGATTAAAAAACACTGAATTTAATATTACAACCGCAACAGAATCTGAGGTTTATAAAATAATTACAGCAATTGGAACTAAAGCCAGTGGACACGATTTAATTAATATAGATATGGTTCGTATATCTTTATCGGTAACATTACCTATAATAACAGGAATAATAAACGAATCCATAACTACTAAGATTTTTCCAGATCCTTGGAAACTGGCCAAAATTAAACCTATTCCTAAGAGTCCAAACGTACAGGAAATTAATAACCTTAGACCAATCAGCATTTTACCTACACTCTCCAAGATATTGAAGAGGGTAGTATATTCACAGTTAACGAGATATTTAGAAGATAATAATATTTTACCAGAAATACAATCCGGGTTTCGTCGAGGGTATAGTACGGAAACAGCTCTGCTGCACGTCACGGATGATATAACTGCAGCTTCTGATAAAGGTGAGGGTAGTATACTGGTGCTATTGGATTTTACTAGAGCTTTCGACTGCATAAACCATGATATACTTCTGGCGAAACTGTCATACTACGGAGTATCGGAGGCAACGTGTAAATGGTTTTACTCATTCTTGTCAAATAGAAGTCAATGTGTTGAAGTTAATACTGACCAAGGGGAAGTAATACAATCAAGTGTAAGAAGAACGTCCCGAGGCACTCCGCAAGGATCTATCTTAAGCCCTATTCTATTCATACTGTTTACAGCGGATATTAGCAAAGTATTAAAACATAGTAAAATACATCTGTATGCCGACGATACTCAAATTTATCATTCGTTCAAGCCAGAACAGACGGAAAATGCAGTTATGCAGTTAAATGAAGATTTGTCGGCAATCTCCCAATGGGCAAACAAAAATGGTCTAACCCTTAATCCTTTAAAATCAAAATATATGGTGCTAGGAAGTAAAACACAATGTAAAAAAATATTAAGTAAGAAACTGGAAATACTCATCAACAAAAAAAAGGTACTCAGAGTGGATCACACTAATAACCTTGGTCTTACCCTCGATAGCCAACTGCGATTTAATGAACATGTAAATATTATAGTACGTAATGCTTTTTATCGTTTAAAGGTTTTATATGGCATAAGAAAATACTTAACAGTAACGATCAGGAACACCTTAGTTGAGTCGTTAGTGTTATCACATTTTAATTACTGCGATACCGTCTATGGCCCACGACTGTATGCAAAAACAAAAAAGGCAATTCAACGCGTGCAAAACGCATGTACTCGTTTTTGCTTTAACGTCCCAAAAAGAGCTCACATTACTCCATATATTAATGAAAATAATATTTTAAAAATGGACACACGTAGGAAACTCCACTTGGTTTGCTTAGTTCACAAAATTATTAGTAACAAAAGTCCACTGTATTTATACAATAAATTAGATTGGAGTAAGAATGCCCATGAAGTAAATACACGTAAAAGAGTCTCAAATATGCTGAATATTCCATGCCATAAGACTAAAAACTTCAAAGGATGTTTTAAATATTCGGCCGCAAAAATATGGAATGAATTGCCACCACCCTTAAAAGAAAATTTTAATATTAATTCTTCAACATTTAAAAAAAAGGTTAAAAAAGAGTTATTACACGAACAGAAATCTTTTTAGGCCGAATAACTGTATGTTTATTCTGTAATAAGTATTTTTATCTAACACATATTGACTGTAATAGAGGTTTACCAACAATACATAATTAAGTACGATGTGCGTGCGACCAAAATATACCCAAAACAGCAGGGACTGGCTGAAAAACAGTGCTGAGCATAATGCCCAGCGAATACTGAGCCTGTGCCCGTTGCCTCACATTCTAATCGTATACTGAGTAATGTTAGTTAATCTATTAATTGTGAATGTTTTTTTTATTTTAAGTCTAATCATTTTATGTGTATACTTACTTTGTAAACTTTTCATTTGTAAACTTATTATTGTGTGGCAATAAATATTTATTATTATTATTATTATTATTATTATTATTATGGGGTATCTATATAGTTTTCTCATCTGGTTGGGTTCTATAAATATATAATTATAAATGAAAATGAAAAGATAAATATACATAAATATCAATAACATAAAATAAATATAAAAATACATAAATAAATAAAAGCCCAACCAGATGGAGGCCCTCGGCAGGGGAGACCAAACGGCCGAGGGTTAGGGGGAAAGGGAAAGAAACCGGCGGACGATGCGGGCGGTATCGATGAGCACCGCCTTCTGCATTTGAGCCCGGAGCGGTCCGCCACGTAGTCCCAGTCGCCTCAGATGACCTCAGATGATAATGATTATTATTATTATTATTATTATTATTATTATTAAGTATTGAGACGGCAGAAGTGTTAACAGCTTTGTATAAATTACTGGAATTAAAATGCTTATTATAAATAAGATTCAACTGACGTTAATATTCATTATTAAGGTCCTTTTTAATAGCAGTATTGTCTATAGATCTTCCTTTACGTAAACCTAGATATGTACATTATATATCTTTATCGTCTTCGTCCATCAATGTAAACATATCGTATTGACTTTCTATATTACTACTAGCTTGCCAGGCAGACGCTGTTCCGCCCTTTTCAATGAACATATGTCCTATTAAAAATCCTTAAATTCGCAAAAAAATGTGGGTGTGGCATAGGCAAAAAACTATTCTATCTCTCAAGTTGGACCAAAAAGTACACGGTGTGCAAATTTGATTAAAATCGGTTTGGTAATTTAGGAGTCCATCGCGGACAAACAACGTGACACGTAATTTATATATATTTAGATTGACCTTTATGAAGTTTAAGCATTTTTCATTTATCTAAACCAAAGTACATGTTTATATAATTACTAAACTCAGCCGTAATTTTTATGGGGGCGTTCATTTCTTCTTCTGATTTGGCAAAAAGTTTTATATCGTCCATATACACTTAATGATTGACATAGGTGTCTTCAATTAATTTATACCCATTTTTGTTTTTGTTGAGCAAAGAAGATAAAGGGTTAAGAGCCAGACAAAACCACAGTGGACTCAATGAATCTCCCTGGAAAATGCCATTAGCGATCGGTATATCTTCTGTGACTATAGTATTATAACCGTCATTAAGGTGTAGTTTTCCAATTGCCCATAACTCTTTCCTGGTAAGAAATGATATCCGGGTATGATTTTATTAATTTGCAAAACTCGTATCAGCCAAGAGTGAGGTACACTGTCTAATGCATTTTTTTAAATCAATATATGATAGGTTAAGATTACAGTTGTGAGGGATAGCGTGTTTTATCACTGTAGAATCAATAATGGGTTTTTATTTGCATCCTCTGTGATTCTGTCTGCATCCTTTTTGTTCCTCGGCTAATACTTTGTTGTTTGTTAAATGCGTATTAATTTTTAGTGTTATACAAGAGGTAATTATCATTATCTGTATGCGGATGATCTCCAGCTCTATGTACAGTCAGGCTTAAATAATCTTAACCTTGTAATACACAAACTAAATGATAACCTGGAAGTCATAAGAGAATGGTCATGTAAATATGGCGTTTCTGTTAATCCTGCCTAATGCAAAGTTATAATATTCGGAAGTTCGCAATTATTGGCTAAGGTTGACTATGGGAATCTCTCTCCTGTAATTTATAATGGAACTTTGAATGCATATTGTGATTCCATAAAAAATCTTGTACATGGATAACACTATGACCTGGAAATTGCAGATCTCTGTAGTTAGTCGTAAAGTTGTTGCTACTTTGCGTTCCCTTTATCGTCTTAAAAATTTCCTACCTTTCGAGACCAAACTTACGCTGGTTCATTCCCTTATTCTACCTATTATCGACTATGCCAATGTATGTTACCAACATCTGGCAGAAAATTTTCTAAACAATGAGCGCCTTTTTAATAATTCCGTAAGGTTTATTTTTGGTTTACGTAAGTATGACCACATATCACCCTATCGTTCAAAGCTTAAATGGCTACCTATACGTCAAAGGCGATGCTCTAGAATTTTACTTGTACTTTATTCAATTTTAAACGATCCAAGGTCGCCTTCTTATCTTAAGGATAATTTTAAATTTTTTTATACGATTGATGGTCGAACATCCCGACAGTCAAACCGTATGAGTTTAAGGTTTCCACAGCATAAGTCTAATTTTTTTAGGTCGTCTTTAACGATACAAGCTATACAACTTTGGAACACCCTCCCCAATGATCTTAAGAATGCCACAAATAAATAAGTTTTCAAAGTTCTTCTCCAAGAATATTATTTGAAGGCAACTATAATATATATATATATATATATATATATATATATATATATATATATATATATATATATATATATATATATATATATATATATATATATATGCATTATTGTACGTATATTTATACTATATGTGTGTATATTTAAATGTATTGTGTATGTATGTTCACTTATTTGTGTATAATGGTCGCACCTGCCAACAATTGTTCTTGGCACCCAGGGTTGACTGGCAGGAAATGCCACATGGCATTAAGTCCGCCCTATGTACCCTTTAGCTTAAGGTATTACATGTCAGTTTTTTAAATAAATAAATAAATAATTAGTTTCTATATAGTTGGGAGACACGTAATCGATCGATACTGTGAGGGATCTGTTGTTTTATCACCTTTGGCAATCATGAAAGTAGTACCTACGGTTGCAAATGATGGGATCTCTGATGCGCCTGTTAATATATCTGTTATAATTTTCTGTAATAATTTGCCAACGACCGCGTGAATGGGGAAAGGTTCCTTGGTTCTACGGCCTCGGCCCCGACATCATTTTGAGTGCGTGACATCACCTGATTTAGCTTCAGGTGACGAGTGATTCTCGCTCTCAGAATGTCAGTCTCTGTCAGTGTCTTTACATATGGTGGATAGACACGTGATGGGGCAGTACTTACTCGATTCTGTGGTATCGTGATCTTTAGGAACCAAGTGAGTGATCCCAGTAGTGAAGAGGCTCGGGAGCAACTTCTGGTCGAGAGTTTCCTGAAACCGTCCCCTTCAGCCAGTAGTGATGCAGCCCGCACTTGCACGCTGGCTCGCCACAACTTCCATCCAAGGGCCTTCCCTGTGGTTTACGGGATCTGAACACAGGCGACGCCAGAATGTGACAGTATCGGCCTGATCCGGTCTTGGGCCTGCTCCACATAACTTTGATCGCTCCAATGATTGATAGAGCCTCCTCTGATCACTCTGGAAGAGACGATTTTGGTTAAACTGCCTCAACCTCTTGGTATATCGCCGAATAGACTTTCCCCAAAGCAGCGATTCTTTGCTTCAGGTCATCTATGTGCTCCGTCAGCTTGTGCGCGATATTCAGCCGGGACAAATGGATATTTGACCCAGGAGACGTCATTCTAACGGTGCGCACAACCCTCAACTTATTATTAATCGACCTGAGGCTTGTCAGTCTGCCGACGAGTTCCTTTGCCTTTGCGATACGGTCCTCAATTCATTTTTTCCAGGCTGGGATGGCGCTACTTTGTTTAGTAGTGCGTCCAGCCGTGGGAAGTTTGACGCCAATAATACGGCAAACTGCCAGTGTGGCGACAAAATGAATTGAGTCCTTCTTGCAAAGGTCTCAACTGGTTTTCAAATAGGTTACCAGCATTGGGTTAAGAGCTCGCACAGCAGCGAGATTCTGCTTGATTATGGGTATGCGGGGAAGTCAGGGGAGTACAGCGGGTTTCCATAATCGCCTTCTCCAATAAGTTCCTCATTTTCTCTAGTTCGTGGAAGACTGTTCTATCATCATCTGAATCCACCACAACTGGAATATCCACGATGGCACCCACGTACGCAGGTTGTTGTCCAATCAGTGGCACCGAGTTTCCAGCCGTAGTATTTTCATCCAATGAGGGAACAGCCGCACATCGTAGTCGTTCGAGTTCGGCGTCACCAAACATGTTGGAGCGCAGGATGTACCGAAATCGGTCTGTCAGGTTTTGCTCAGTGACGGTTAGAGATGGCTCCAGCTCTGTAAAAAAGCCAGGCATCCCAACCCGATACGCTAACCTTCCAGTTTCTTCCACTTTTGGCCTAAAGAACGCCCGCAATGCGTTTGCGTTCATTGTTTCTGACCAACGCATGCGACGTGCTCCACTAGCGGTGGGTGCCGCCAGCCGACACCAAGTCATCTGATGGATGCAGGGGGCTGATGTTGGTCTTAAAGCGCTCCGCGCTCGGCTGGCGGCCTGCATGCTGTCGCGTCCAGTGCCAGCTCTAGATGCGCCCTGACAACCTCCAGGCAGTGGCCCTTTGTACACTATCTTTTCGTCCATCATCCATATTTTGGGCGTTAATTAACGGGAGACACCCAGGCCCGGCACCGTATCGTTTGCGGCTGTATGCATAAACGGGGCTTAGCACCCTAAATTTGGCTGAGGCCTGAGGCACGGCACTCACACCTTTTGGCAAGGCGCTGACTGACTGCGCTGACGTAGCAGTTTTGTCACTTATTTGTTCCGTCAGCGGGCGCTTGGGTCGTCAATTTCCTATGCCACATGATTATTGTTCGCGCCACTTGCACTATCGCTTAACGCTCAAGGGATTCGTTAATTATTATCCAATAAGATTACTGCAAAGCCCATTTCCGGTTTCCTATCTACCGCCCTCTATGCCAAGCATGTGCATTCTTGCTTAAGGGTGCACACAAGTTGAGAAGACACGCAACCAACCGCACCGCTTATATCTCGCATCATCGCTCCCGCCCTTGTGTAATTTGGACATTGAATTATACAAGCATATAGTAAAAAGTATAGACATTTGCAATAACGCTATATTTCGTGATTATCTGTGAAGTTGATAAGTGTGAAGACAGCCGGCAGCCATCGAGACACGAGGCAGATCAGCGGAAGTCCAGGTGGGTGCACATGCATTCCTTCACGTCCTTCCTATATCCCGAATTTAGGGGATTTGCAGTATCACGAATAAATTAAATTCCATTCACCGCTCGCACCGCGCTAATATACAGTCCACTATTCTATTTAAATTAATAGCCGCACCGCATAACATTATTTAATACATTTGAACCAGCAGTTTGGTGGTTGAAGGCCAACGCCAAATCCACCATATATTTTTTGGTCACTTCGGCCGGATTAGATTAATATTTTTGGTCACTTCGGCCGGGATTAAATTAATCTTTCGGCCCGGAGAAGTAAATTCATTTTTTTATATATTACAAAAAATTATATACGTATATATTATTAAATCATAATAAATTGTAGTTCTAATTATACTAACTACAGTATTTATTTGTTCCGCATCGCTTATTACACGTATTATAATACCTTTGTAACGCATACCACACCGCTTCATTACTCCATTAATGATATTTTTCTTGTTGAATAACCGCCATCTTACTAGTAACGCGAGATTGCTTCGTTCCGCAGTTAACTAATTCTACCGTCACTTTTAGTCCGCATTTGTTTGTTAAAAATGACGACGAGAAGCAAAGAATCGAAACTGGTTTCGGATGAAGAAGTTAGTTTAAAAATTATTATCGCTAAACGTAATTATATTTACGAACGATTACAAAAAATTTACGAGACGTCAAAGGGCGCATTTAATTCCTTGGATGAGCAGAATTTATTTCTTAGCATCGCTTCGAATATAGAACAATTACGTAGTGAGTTTCAAGAAGTTCTAGATAACTATAATACTAAAAATTTAAAATTAAATCCTAATGCAGACGTTGATTACGAAGCTTGGAACTCATTTGAAGATTTATATAGTCGTATTAAGTGCCAAATTACGAAAATATCCACACCGCCTTCCACTGTTACGTTAGAAAATAGATTTCCTACTAAATTAAAAACTTCACTTCCGCCAATTGAATTAATGTCATTTAACGGAGACATACGCCAGTGGTCCATGTTTTATCAACAATTTAAGACATTAATTCACGACAATTTACAATTAACTGATGCCGAACGTGTTTATTATTTGGTTAACAAATTGAGTGACAGGGCGTTATCAGTTTGTGCCGGGTTAGCCCCTACCGCAGAAAATTATTCCATTATTTGGAATGCGCTTATAAGAAGATATAATGACGAACGCACACTCGCATCTACGTATATTAACCAACTATTGGATTTAACACAGGTGAACGCAAACACAACCAGGAGGTTATCATAAATTTATGGACAAATTTGATGCTTCAATTAATGCTCTAAAGCAATTAAAAATTGAGGACTTAGCTGATTTTTTGTTTTTAAATATTGCACTTAGAAAATTAGATCATGACACTGTTAAGTCATTTGAAATGTCTTGTCGCACAATTAGCATACCAAACTACGCCTCTTTAATACAATTTTTATACGAACAGAATAGGGCTATATGCCATACATTTAATAATTCGCATACTTTATCTACATCCAATAATAATCGAAACAAATCACTTTCAAATAAATTTAGTAAAACATTTATTAATACAGATCCTTCGCATTCATGTATCTTTTGCAAATCAAATGATCATGAACACTTGTATGTTTGTCCACGCTTTTTAAAATTAAATACACAACAACGTTACTATATTATTAAACAAAACAATTGTTGTATTAATTGTTTAAGTAATAAACACTCGACTTCTTTTTGTAAATCGAAGCGTAAGTGTATATATTGCGCGCGGCGCCACAATTCTTTAATTCATTCTGACCCGAATCGGAATGGTTCTAAGACTGCTTTTCGTAGTAGCAATACATTACACTCAGAGGTTGGGCAGACGCCTAACGCTAATGCATGCACCTCGCGTTCGAGTAACTACCGCGCAGTTAACGATAATAAGGTAAATTCTTCTGTCGCTCACAATTCGAATACAGCGGAAGTTGAAAAGACATTTACCTCTTCATGTAATATTTCTCGCGATTGTAGTACTCTCCCGCGCTATACTACTTTATTGGGGACTGCAAAAATAAAGGTCGTAGATAAGTACGACAATGAACATTTTATTCGGTGTTTAGTTGACCCCGGATCCCAAAGCGACTATATTACGAAGGATTGTTGTAAACGCTTATTTCTTTCCGTTTCGAATAAAAATCGTTTTACCGAAGTACACGGATCGGTGGTGTGTCCCAGAAGATTTTAGGTGTCACTTCACTGCAGTTCACGTCTCGTTTTAATGATAACATATTTTATCATATTGAACCATTAGTTGTTCCGACCATCACGGGTCAGTTGCCAGATTCGATAGTAGATGTTTCAAAAATTCGCTATTTAGATAAAATACGCTTAGCAGATGATCAGTTTTATCAACCTGGGTCTATAGATATTTTATTGGGGGTTAATACCTACATAAAACTTTTGTCGCCTGAAAACTTAATTCATTCGCAATGGCCTAGTGCCATAGAAACATCACTCGGATATATTATTATAGGTGATGCTGAAGTCGCTCACATCATTCCCCGCTTTCATTTGTTTCCTGTTCTTACGATACAAATTTAAATCAAAATTGTCTTAATGATATAATGGAAAAATTTTGGAAAATTGAAGAACTTCCGCAAAAATTATATTTGGGCCGTGATGAGCAGGAATGTGAAGACATTTATACTTCTACTACTTACCGCCAAAACGACGGACGGTATGTGGTCGCCCTGCCATTTAAGAAAAGACCCGACATATTGGGTGACTCTTTAATGAATGCAAAAAAACGCCTTTTACTTTTGGAAAAACGCTTTAACAAATATCCCGATCTTCGCGATCAATACAATGTTGTTATACGGGAATATATTAATAAGGGTATTTTATCCGCTGTTTCTGATAATGATTGTATACAGCCTTCTTTTTATTTGCCGCACCACCCTGTCGTACGGAATGATAAAAGTACAACGAAGTTGCGCATCGTTTTAGACGCTAGTGCTAAGTCGGATAACGATATTTCTTTGAATGACATTTTGCACACCGGGCAAAATTTACAAACAGACATTTTTAATATTTTATTAAACGTTAGAGTTTATCGCATCGCTTTCTTTGCGGATGTTAGGCAAATGTACTTGTGTATCGAAGTCCAAAAGTCCCATCGCGCTTTTCAACGCATTTTATATCGGTTTTCTACAGAAGAAACTATACGAACATATGAATTTAATCGCGTCACATTCGGATTACGCTCTTCCCCTTTCCTCGCACTTCGCACTTTACGCCAGTTAGCCGCTGACGAAAGGGAGTCCTATCCCCTTGCTGCTTCTGTAGTGGAATGGGATATTTATATGGATGACCTCGTTTCCTCCGCGCCTTGCGTCAACAACGCAGTCAACACCGCCACTCAACTTATCCAAATGTTTCGCCGAGGTGGATTCGATTTGGTTAAGTGGACAAGTAACCGCAAGGAGCTTTTACAACATATACCAGCATCACATCGTCAACAAGACTCGGTATCATTTGATGATAATGACATTTTAAAAATTTTAGATCTTCGTTGGTATCCCGCTAACGATAAGTTTTCCTTTCTTGTTTCGCCGCCACCGGTCACTTGTACCAAACGCGCTATCCTCTCCGCAACCGCTCGCTTGTACGATGTTTTAGGACTTGTCGGTCCAGTAATACTTTACGCCAAATTATTAATTAAAGCCTTGTGGGTTCTTAAACTTAACTGGGATGAGACTCCACCCACTAATATTGTCAATACATGGCAGCGATATATATCAGAGTTACCTTTAATCTCATATTTACAGATTCCACGTCATATCGGCGTAAATGAAAAATCCCAAGTGTCGCTACTAGCCTTCGCCGACGCTAGTGAAAACTTACGGGTGTGTCATCTATTCGCATGTTGTTAACGGAAATAATCCTCCAATTATAACGCTCCTATGTTCTAAATCTCGGGTGTCCCCATTAAAGGTTATAACTTTAGCCAGGCTTGAGTTGTGTGCCTTGGTTTTGCTCGCTAAGTTAGTACGCACCGTTTACGATTCGTTGTCATTGAGGCATCCGATCGACAACATTTATGCGTTTTCAGATTCGGAAGTCGCGCTCCGTTGGGCGTGTTCTTCACCACATAAGTTCAACACCTTTGTTGCTAACCGTATTTCGCAAATACAGTCCTATTTATTACCGGATAACTTTTACCACATCGCCGGCTCGGAAAATCCTGCAGATCATATTTCGCGTGGACTGTTACCCTCACAAATTTTAAATTGTGACCTTTGGTTACATGGGCCTTCGTGGGTTTCCTTGCCGTGTAAAGAATGGCCTGTACAAAGGTTCGCATCAACTCATATCAGTTTAGCAGAAGAAAAGACTGTGTCGCTTGGAGTCAGTGACATGGAAGAAAACCCATTTATCTCGTTAAGCTTAAAATTTTCTAATTGGAATAAGTATTTACGATCCGTTGTTTACGTTTTAAGGTTTTTAAACAAATTACCGCGCATAAATAAAATTATAACCGCATCCGACATAGAGATTTCTGAAATCACAGTTATTAAAATTGTGCAAGGCATCGCTTTCGCCGAAGATATAAAAAATATTAAAAAAGGACAACTATGTTCATCAACATTACGAAGGTTATCGCCATTTATCACGGACGATGTACTTCGAGTAGGTGGTCGGTTAGATTATTCGTCTTTATCGGATTCCCAAAAGCATCCAATATTGCTACCGAAAAAGGGGCATATTGTTGATCTTATAATTGATTATTATCACTATAAACATTTCCACGCTGGTCCTCAGTATTTACTTGCTGCATTACGGGAGAAATATTGGATATTATCAGCTCGCCGAGTAGTGAGATACCGCATTCATAGGTGTAACATTTGTTTTCGACATAAACCCAAACCTATTTACCCCATGATGTCTGCCTTGCCTGCTTGCCGCCTAGAGCAGTGTAATGCGTTTACACACACAGGTGTGGATTTTTCGGGCCCACTTTATATCACATTAACGCGTAAACGTGGTATACGAAGCCAGAAGGCTTATTTATGTTTATTTATATGCCTCGTTACTAAGGCAGTGCATTTAGAATTAGCGTCTGATCTAAGTTCGGCAAGTTTTTTAGACGCTTTCAAGAGATTTATCTCTCGTAGAGGTCCGTGTCGATTTATATACAGCGATAACGGTACTAATTTTGTCGCCTCGCGTTCATATTTACATGAATTACATGGATTTTTAAAATCAGAAGAATATTATAAGGCATTCAGTCAGGTGCTCACTGATAATCGCATTGTTTGGGAACTCAACCCTCCAAGCGCTCCACATTTCGGGGGTTTGTGGGAGTCCAATATTAAGGTTGTAAAAACCCATTTGTTTCGCGTAATAGGTAAGCAAATCCTCACGTATGGAGAAATGCTTACTACTCTTTGTCAGATCGAGTGTATCTTAATTTCTCGCCCGCTTTATGTATTAAGCAGTGATCCATCGGAACCTACCGCACTTACACCCGCACATTTTCTAAATTTAAAACCACTTGAATGCTTACCAGCTGCAGATTTAAGCAAGGAACGCATTAATCTCTTATCACGCTTTTCTTTAATAAATTCTCTAGTTCAGTCTTTTGGAAACGCTTCAGATTCGAATACTTACATACATTACAGAGTAGAGTGAAGTGGAATAAGAACTCTACTGCCATTTCCGTAGGGACGATTGTTCTAATAGACGTGGATAATACTCCACCGCTTCAGTGGCCTCTAGGCGTTGTCACCGAATTGTTTCCTGGTAAGGATGGTGTGGTACGCGTTGCGCAAGTTAAGCTTAAGAATTCCACTTTAAAACGCCCTCTTATCAAACTGTGTCCTTTACCAACACAGTGATTAATATAGTTAATTTTGCATTATCGTTTATATATTTAGTTTAATTCTTAGGTCATAACGTCGCTTCATTTCGCTACTATATAAGTATTTATCTATATATATATATATATATATATATATATATATATATATATATATATATATATATATATATATATATATTTTTATACTTTACTTGCTAGTTGAGGATACCTCAAGGCCGGGGGGGTGTTCGCGCCACTTGCACTATCGCTTAACGCTCCAGGGATTCGTTAATTATTATCCAATAAGATTACTGCAAAGCCCATTTCCGGTTTCCTATCTACCGCCCTCTATGCCAAGCATGTGCATTCTTGCTTACGGGCGCACACAAGTTGAGAAGACACGCAACCAACCGCACCGCTTATATCTCGCATCATCGCTCCCGCCCTTGTGTAATTTGGACATTGAATTATACAAGCATATAGTAAAAAGTATAGACATTTGCAATAACGCTATATTTCGTGATTATCTGTGAAGTTGATAAGTGTGAAGACAGCCGGCAGCCATCGAGACACGAGGCAGATCAGCGGAAGTCCAGGTGGGTGCACATGCATTCCTTCACGTCCTTCCTATATCCCGAATTTAGGGGATTTGCAGTATCACGAATAAATTAAATTCCATTCACCGCTCGCACTGCGCTAATATACAGTCCACTATTCTATTTAAATTAATAGCCGCACCGCATAACATTATTTAATACATTTGAACCAGCAGTTTGGTGGTTGAAGGCCAACGCCAAATCCACCAATTATTATTATTATTAAAGCTCAGGTCACACTGGAAAAGGTAGTCCTGAAACGGATTGGGACCCGTGGGAGTCTTAAAAGGTTACTGTATAGAGTGTACGATGCAACGCACATATTTTTCACGATTACCAAAAAATGTATTTTTATTAAAAACAGTTTAACATCAAAAACTCTCTGTTCGTTTAAAGTTTACAAGATATAATATATAAAATAATCTATTTACGCATAAATGTATGGTATAATTTATTTACGCAAAAAGCCCAGACTATAATGTCAATTAGTGAACAAAAAGGTTACAACGTAAATGGTTTGATTCACTTTGCGTGCAAATGGTATGTCAATTATCGTAGCAAACAATAAATATTCGTATTCTTTGCTTCATTTATTAACCCGCAATAATAACATAAAACATAAACCCTCACGCTTGTAACCCAGAGGGGTAGCCAGAGGCTACGGAGTTCTATTTGACACGATCCTGACACACCTCTCTCGCTTTCTTTATATACCTACACATATATGCCCGTCGGGTATGGGTACTCTTTATCTGCCTCATTTTTAATATAACGCCAATTTGATCGTTCAACTTTCGTCTAGGACGTCCCTTCTCGACTTTTCCGTTCTGATCTGCAACAAAACATTTGATTTATCATTCTTCCCTCGTTCATTCTTCCCGAAGCATTCCTTTCTTAATCCTGGTCACTGGTCACTTTTCTTTTATCACACAATTTCTCACCCTTTCATTCAGATTCGGCCCTAACATATTCATCAAGCATTTAATCTACTCTCGTGCTTCTTCTGCCACACCCAATTTTCACTACCATAAGATATACCATTAAAATACTTATTTTATGTAAGTATTTATTTTTGATATTGTTTGGATGCGGCAAAATCTAATACATATTGGTCATTGGATTGTTTTAGGAAATATTTATTTAATTCATATAGACAATACTAATAAAAAAATTCTTTATATGCAAAGAACAAATTTGCCCATTAAATCTGCCTTTTTAATAGCAAACACAATATTTGAAAAATGGCGGTTTTGAAAAAAACGCGGTCAACTGTTTTTTCAACCAATTTCAAAGAGGAGGAGATTCTCAACTCGAGAGTATGTTTTTTTTATATGTTACGCTATATCTTCGCAGATTGTGAACTGATTTAAATAATTCTTTTTTAAATAAATATATACTTTAAAGTAAAAAAGGTCTGACCCCAAAGGTGGGAAATAGGGGAAAAGTTTAATATTAGACCATTGTTTATGGAATTTCATATGATATCTTCGCAGATAAAGAACCGATTTTAATGATTATTTTTTCCTTAAATAGATTATACTTCGAGGTTGCTCCCATATAATTTTGAAGAAAAAATACCACCTCTAAGGGTTGCAAATAAATAACATCTTTTGTAGCAATTTAAAGTCGGTTTTTACATTTTGTTCAAAAGTTATAATTATTCAAATCTCTACTTAAACTAACTGATTTACATGAGTTAGTTTGAATACAATCAATTACTCAGAATATTTTTTGAAATATAAAGGGTATAAAAATACAAAGTATTGCTTAGTTTAGTTTCGAACTTAATATTAGTTAGTTAGGTTTTTAGAAACGTGAATACTGCACTTAAGCCTTGTGTGTCTTTTGCAATACATCAGAATAGTGAAATTAAATGCAGTATTCGTTTTTGTTACTGCAAACTTAAAAACTGAATGTATCTAGAATAAAAGGCATAATAATAATTTATCTAACATAATTAATAGAAAAATTGGAAAACATGATTAACGGCAAAATTATTTTTTTTAATTTAGACAGTCTTTTTGTTTACGTGTCTGTATTTAAATATAATTTTTTGAATTACAGTAATATATGTGTCGTAGTGCCTCTGTGGGTAGTCGGAATTATTGTAAACAACACGTGCACCGCACACCTGTGCGTTGCACCTGCAGTGGCGCTCGTGTAGATACTTATCTCGATTTTATAAAACGGATGGAGCGGCCGCCGTTAAAGCAGTCCAGGGGGGGAGGGGTACACTTCCATACTTTAGGTTGGGGTTCAATAATTTGCAAAGACACTAGTGCCATCTTGTACGATATCCGAATCAACTTTCGAACATTAAATTCTAAAAGGTGCACTAGATGGCGACTACACCAATTCTGGTTATTCTCGAACTGGCAAGTAGCAATTTTATGTGACATAATGGCTACCGGCGGTCTGCAAGTTATTGTTTTATTATAGTTTGGAAGTAATTTTCGGTTGTTGCTACAATAAGTTTGGATGAGTTGGGATTAGCCCTCTGTTTCTTGTTGTCTGTTTAGATCTTCATGCTGGAACCACATTGTTTGTTTGTGTAGTGTTGTGCGAAAAAGACGCTTTCATTTATCATTCCGGTAACCCGTCGGACATATTTAATTTGGTTTGGTGTTGTATTTTGCGAAATAGATGGTTTTACATCGTATTTTAAATATATATAACAAAAATAAATGTTAATATTACTGAAATCTGTAATACGTCTTTAAGTGAACCCTTAAAATATAAATATAACCACCTATAGTATAGAGAGCTGTATATACATAACTACATACAGCTATCTATAGTCAAAATATTGAGATTAGTTCAAGGTATATGATACCAGACGGCGACACTATTCATATTGGGTGACAAAAAATGGAAGGAGATGGCTCTCTATTTCTGTATATATTACTCTACTCTATGAAGCAGTCTTGGCGCTGGCGTGGCACGGTGCACTTGTTGTATCCCGCTACTAGCTCATCCTCGACTATTCGGATAATTAATTCGTGAAAACGAATTAATTATTATTTTCAGCTATTAAATTAGTCTCAGTACAATTTATAGTTGATTATCTCCGATCTGCGTATTTCGTGATTTTATGAAGTGATAATAAGTTTCCCATAATAAACTTATATTTTGTCGATTAATAGGCCTTTTTTTCTATAATTCTTGTACGTACTTTCTTTTACTTCTTCTTAATATTTTTGACATTTAGCTAGCTCTCTTTCTCTCTATTCACTTATATATTTATTTATTTATTAGTTACTGGGAATCAGAGTACTAATTCATTTCATTTATATTTTATTTCACCAGGAAATAGAAAACTACACCGACGAAAGTGTTCAACGTCTAAACTACAATAACAAACAGCACAAAATGGACTATTTTTTTTGTTTATTATTCGATGGTATTACAGCACCACTACACGGTAACAAAAATATATAAAATTTCTGGAAGATAGCACTGTTCACATTAATACGGAGTTTTTATTTTACAGCTAAAGTTTATTAAGTAAATATAAAAATAAATTTTTGATTTTTCGTATTTTGTACGCTTGCATACCGTTCATTAGATTACGGTAAAAGTTTGTCAACATATTGCTTGCACTTATGTACGTAGTACTATTAAATAGGCATAGTGGGTAATAGGCATAGTGGGACCCGGTATAGACGCTGTTGTAGAATACAGATATCACCGGTGCGAAGCCGGGACAGATTGTAAGTTAGTAATAAAATATGTCAAACTTCTTACCAGCGCCTATGCTCACATTGGCTTGAATTTTTTTTTAATTTTGTACTAAAATTAGCAAAACTGGATCATTTGTAGAGACACCTCGGTATCTATATCTATATTGGGAGTGCTACAGAAACACATAATTGAGTTTATCAGAATTGCGTTAATATCATACGTCTTACACTACACACACGTTTTTTAATCAGGCACGTCTTCCGATGTGACTTTATGAAAGGAAAATTGCGCTGAAATCTGAAACGCATCATGTACATAATATTCATAATTAAAGTTAACATAGTTTTGAAAAAATAATGTTGAATTTCATAGTCATTATTAATATTTGATTATTGATTAGCACCATAAAATACATGCCATTATTTTTTTACGTCCAAGTAGACTTCAACATTTCATAAATGTGGCTCTATTCAAAGTGAACGAGTGAGGAGAACAAAATTCATGAACGGGAGTAGAAATCTACAGAAGAAAATGCCATTGGAAACTCGCATGCCACGCGTGGCAACTACGGAAAATGTGAGGGGGGGGGGGAATCCAATTGCTGAACGGAAGTATAAATATATTAACCATGTATTGGCGGCGAAAAAGAAACCACTGCCTATTTTGTCCCGCGGCGACAGAGGAAAACTGAACCAGGGGATGAATGGCAGCATCTTCTTGATAACAGCTCAAAGTAACAAGAAGCTTTAGTTTCCAACCAACTTGCCAAGCGTAAATGCTACGAGTACGGCAAATATCTGGTCTGTTTGACAAACAATTGGAGAAGCCGAAGATCATCAGTGGATAGATCTATTAAAAGTAAAAAAATTGTTGCCAGATACATCCCAGTCGGCACACGCTGCAGCGAGTTTTAGTACAAAAAGGAGTTTATTTAGTTGACTCCAACGCGGGATGTCTGACTAGGTAAGTCCAACTTCGACCGAGAGGTCAATCGACGGACTCAACTCGGCTAGGCAGCTTTTGGGAAATTGCGACACATCTTCTCGTCAGGTATACCTCAAAATCTGAAAACTAAGTTGTACAACCAGTGCGTGTTGCCAGTGATGACCTACGGAACCGAGACGTGGTCCTTCACTGCTGGCCGTATGAGAACGCACAAAGTCGCTTAGCGAGCTATGGAGAGGGCTATGCTCGGAGTTTCTCTGCGTGATAAACTTAGAAATGAGGATATCCGCAATAGAACCAGAGTGACCGATAGCCCGAAGGATTAGTAGGCTGAAGTGGCAATGGGCCGGCCATGTAGCTCGCAGAACCGACAACCGTTGGGGAAAACAGGTTCTCGAGTGGCAGCCTCGGACGGGTAGGCTAAGTGTAGGGCGACCCCCCACTAGATGGAGTGACAACCTGGTAATACATACTGGAAGTCGATGGATGCAGGTGGCTCAGGACCGTGCTTTGTGGCATACCTTGTGGGAGGCCTATGTTCAGCAGTGGTCTTGTGAAGGGCTATAATGATGATGATGATGATGATGATGAACGCGGGATGAATGACTTCACATAACTACCTAAAAATGATTTCCAAAAGTATTTTTTTAACTTTTCAGATATGTAGGTTTACCTGCGCAGAACACGGGCTTATAATTTCCAACACCCACTTTAAGCAACCTCCTAGAAGATTGTATACGTGGACGTCACCATTACATTCGCTCAAGAAGATCGTCCGTAATCAAATAGATTACATACTTATAAACAGAAGATATCGCAACAGTTTAACGTCAGTCAAAACCTACCCAGATACCGATATTGGTTCTGATCACAATCCGGTTGTTGCATCCCTTCGCTGTAATATAATAATTCTAAAACCTAAATAAAAAAAACAACAAATGGATGTGACTAGACTTAAAAAACCGGAAGTATGGCTTAACCTTTCCCTTACTGCGGCCGCCATATAACAAAAAACAGCTTTGTAACGGCGGCCTCTGTCATCACCTCAGCTGGCGGCACTTGTTTTAAATATTTATGTTTCTCACGATCTTTCATTTATGTTTAAAGAGGTTTTAGTTACAGTTATTTAAAGCCGATAAGATTTTCGATAAGTAGAAACAATAACCATAACATTTAAATGTTTATTTTATTATGTACAGCTCTTTGTTTCTAACGGATCTTTATAAAGTGTACTTACTGACAATAAATTTTGTTTTATGAATGAAATATCGTAAGTTTTTATTTTACTTTTATGTCCTTACAATCAATAAAACATATTCTTCCTAAATGAATCAAAATTATGCATGTAATAATTATAATAATTCTACTTTTTCACTTGCAAACATTTGCAAAAAAATTCGACAATAGACAGTTTGCGCGCGCTTTGTAACCTCATTTTCAAAACCTTTTTGTGTATATATTATAGTGTCTTCCTTTATTTTTCTTAAACAATCATATAGATATAACATTTAGCAATTCCTAGTAAAAGTATTTACTATGGTATTCGAATAAGAAATATACTATTATTATCTTATTAGAAATCTTGATCGTTATGAATTGTTTGCGTAGAGGTTTTTTGTTTCTACTTTTTTATCAATTGAAACATAAAAAGTTACTGTTGTTGTAACTTAGATCATTCAAAAACATTACGTAGTAAAGATAAATAACATTACTTACAGTTTTTTTGAAAGAAAATCCAACTAAAATCACAATCACAAAACTTCAAAGATTACGCAACCCACCGTACCGGCATGCAAAAGCGAATGGCTGTTATATTTGATGATGTCTATATAACCGAGTGAATATAATGCTACAGAATATTCTTTAGTTCGTTCAGAATCGAATGAAATAGTGTTGAATCGAAAATATACTGTATTTTTATATCAATTAATGACGAAAATAGCAGCACGTAATGCGGACATGTATACATGTCCTCGGTACTTAGCGGTCACAAAACTTGGACCTGTCAACATGTCCTCGGTACCTTAGGGGTTAAGGCAGCCACAGAAATAAATATGGCCGTTGACCACTTGAATAAAGAGCTTGGTCCAAATGTTGACGTAGAAGAGACATGGACTAAATTAAAGGAAAATCTTGTTAATATTAGTAAAAGAATCCTCCGACCATTAAACCATGAAATAAAAAACCGCTGGATGACGCAAGAGATCCTAAACCTAATAGAACAGCGTAGAACATACAAAGGAGTAGACGATCAATAATACAAAACCAGACACAAGATAATCCAAAGAAAAGTAGTTGAAGCGGAAGAAAAATGGATGGTTGACCAATGTGTTGCGATAGAAGAGTTTGAGGCCAGATATGATTCTTTTAATGTGCATAAGAAAATTAGAGAAACAACCGGTACTGTTAAAATACGAAACATGAACTGTAACGTATTACTGGATGACCAGGGAAATCCTGCCAAAACAATTGATGATAAACTTAATATTTGGCAGAAATACATAACAACACTATTCCATGACGTTAGACCTGCTCTGGAACTAAGTTCATGTGGAAGTGAATTGACTAGGCCACCTATTAATAAAAGCGAAATTGCTTATGCCATTAACATGTCCAAATCAGGAAAATCTGTAGGCGGAGATGAATTACCCGTGGAACTGTTTAAATTACTTGATTGTGCTAACTTAGGAATAATAGTAAAGTTATTTAACACTATATATGATTCGGGCGTCATACCATCGGATTGGCTTAAATCCACCTTTGTCACCTTGCCCAAAGTTGCTTCTGCGAAGAAATGCAGCGAATATAGAACAATCTTCATAATGAGTCATATCCTAAAATTATTCCTTAAAGTAATTTATAAAAGAATTTATAGCAAATGTGAAGACCTCATTTCAAGAACACAGTTTGGGTTTATCAATGGCCTGGGAACGAGAGATGCACTTTTCGGGTATCAAGTTTTAATACAGAGATGCTGGGACATAAATCAAGATGTGTTTGTATGTTTTATCGATTATGAAAACCTTTCATTTATGTTTAAAGAGGTTTTAGTTACAGTTATTTAAAGCCGATAAGATTTTCGATAAGTAGAAACAATAACCATAACATTTAAATGTTTATTTTATTATGTACAGCTCTTTGTTTCTAACGGATCTTTATAAAGTGTACTTACTGACAATAAATTTTGTTTTATGAATGAAATATCGTAAGTTTTTATTTTACTTTTATGTCCTTACAATCAATAAAACATATTCTTCCTAAATGAATCAAAATTATGCATGTAATAATTATAATAATTCTACTTTTTCACTTGCAAACATTTGCAAAAAAATTCGACAATAGACAGTTTGCGCGCGCTTTGTAACCTCATTTTCAAAACCTTTTTGTGTATATATTATAGTGTCTTCCTTTATTTTTCTTAAACAATCATATAGATATAACATTTAGCAATTCCTAGTAAAAGTATTTACTATGGTATTCGAATAAGAAATATACTATTATTATCTTATTAGAAATCTTGATCGTTATGAATTGTTTGCGTAGAGGTTTTTTGTTTCTACTTTTTTAACAATTGAAACATAAAAAGTTACTGTTGTTGTAACTTAGATCATTCAAAAACATTACGTAGTAAAGATAAATAACATTACTTACAGTTTTTTTGAAAGAAAATCCAACTAAAATCACAATCACAAAACTTCAAAGATTACGCAACCCACCGTACCGGCATGCAAAAGCGAATGGCTGTTATATTTGATGATGTCTATATAACCGAGTGAATATAATGCTACAGAATATTCTTTAGTTCGTTCAGAATCGAATGAAATAGTGTTCAATCGAAAATATACTGTATTTTTATATCAATTAATGACGAAAATAGCAGCACGTAATGCGGACATGTATACATGTCCTCGGTATTTAGCGGTCACAAAACTTGGACCTGTCAACATGTCCTCGGTACCTTAGGGGTTAAGGCAGCCACAGAAATAAATATGGCCGTTGACCACTTGAATAAAGAGCTTGGTCCAAATGTTGACGTAGAAGAGACATGGACTAAATTAAAGGAAAATCTTGTTAATATTAGTAAAAGAATCCTCCGACCATTAAACCATGAAATAAAAAACCGCTGGATGACGCAAGAGATCCTAAACCTAATAGAACAGCGTAGAACATACAAAGGAGTAGACGATCAATAATACAAAACCAGACACAAGATAATCCAAAGAAAAGTAGTTGAAGCGGAAGAAAAATGGATGGTAGACCAATGTATTGCGATAGAAGAGTTTGAGGCCAGATATGATTCTTTTAATGTGCATAAGAAAATTAGAGAAACAACCGGTACTGTTAAAATACGAAACATGAACTGTAACGTATTACTGGATGACCAGGGAAATCCTGCCAAAACAATTGAAGATAAACTTAATATTTGGCAGAAATACATAACAACACTATTCCATGACGTTAGACCTGCTCTGGAACTAAGTTCATGTGGAAGTGAATTGACTAGGCCACCTATTAATAAAAGCGAAATTGCTTATGCCATTAACATGTCCAAATCAGGAAAATCTGTAGGCGGAGATGAATTACCCGTGGAACTGTTTAAATTACTTGATTGTGCTAACTTAGGAATAATAGTAAAGTTATTTAACACTATATATGATTCGGGCGTCATACCATCGGATTGGCTCAAATCCACCTTTGTCACCTTGCCCAAAGTTGCTTCTGCGAAGAAATGCAGCGAATATAGAACAATCTCCATAATGAGTCATATCCTAAAATTATTCCTTAAAGTAATTTATAAAAGAATTTATAGCAAATGTGAAGACCTCATTTCAAGAACACAGTTTGGGTTTATCAATGGCCTGGGAACGAGAGATGCACTTTTCGGGTATCAAGTTTTAATACAGAGATGCTGGGACATAAATCAAGATGTGTTTGTATGTTTTATCGATTATGAAAAAGCATTTGATAGAGTACAGCATGTAAGAATGATTGATATATTACAATTCATCGGACTCGACTCTAAGGACGTAAGGTTCATTAAACACCTATATTGGAACCAATCGGCGAATGTACGTATAGAGGGCAAACTAACAGATGACTCGGAAATCTTACGTGGAGTACGGCAGGGATGTATTCTCTCGCCAATTCTTTTCAAAATTTACTCAGAGATGATTTTCCGTGAAGCTTTGGATCAGGTGGATATAGGTATCACAGTGAATCGTCAGATTATCAACAATATCCGTTATGCCGATGACACTGTACTTATTGCATCTACAATGGAAGATCTTCAGATCCTTATAGATAAAATTCAATCTGTTAGTTCAGCGTCTGGCCTCAGTATCAACACCAGGAAAACCAAATATAGGACAGTTTGTAAAACACCACCTGCTAACCCTTCTCTACTATGTAATGGACAGCCTCTACAAAAAGTTAGCAAATATAAATATTTGGGATGCTGGGTTGATGATACGGGAGACCACAATCTTGAAATAAGGTGCCGCATAGAACAAGCCCTTAATGCTTTCTTTAAGCTTAAGTCACTTCTGTGCAATAATCATCTGAACATCCAGATACGAGTACAATTAGCACGTTGTTATGTTTTCTCCATTCTTTTGTATGGCGTTGAAGCATGGACCTTCACAGAATCGAGCTGTAACAAGATTGAAGCCTTCGAAATGCGGGTATACAGGAGTATGTTAAGGATATCCTGGAGAGACAAAATAAAGAACGTAACAGTGCTAAGTCGCATAAAGAAAAAACCAGAAGTTGTATATGTAATAAAGAAAAGAAAGCTTGAATATCTCGGCCACATAATGAGAAACAGAAAATACGATCTACTGCAACTTATAATACAGGGCAAGATCCAAAGAAAACGAAGTGTGGGTCGAAGAAGAACATCTTGGCTGAAAAACCTACGCCAATGGTTTGGAAAGAGCACCCGTTCCTTATTCAGAGCCGCGGCATCAAAGATCCAAGTTGCCTTAATGATCGCCGACCTTCGAAAGAAGATGGCACTTTAAGAAGAAGAAGGCATGAAGTAATGTCATCATTTGTCAATTAACTGTGGTAGAACCACGCGGCAGCTGTGCTGTTGCACGTGTGGGCCGGCTGAAACCGGGGTGGTACTAAGACCTCGGTGAATACCGGCTTGAAGTGGAAGCTCTGCTTCCGCGTTACGTCTGGTGAGTGCAGGTGGCCGGAGGCCCAAATTCCCCCCCCCCCCCCCCCTCATCAATATGGTAGCGGAATTAAATGTCAAACTACGCCAGGAGAGTACCAGCACCCCTGGAGAATCCCTTGCTGAGCATCCACGACCAAGTTACTCCACTTCTGATCGTGGATACTCAGGCTGCCCCGTGTATTCTGGGGGGGGGGGGCAAAATTCCGCTCAAGACTACAACTGCTCGGGGCAAACAGAGCAATAAAGACCAAGGCGACCCCTGCCACGCTGTCCCTGAATTTCTGCAATATCAGGGGACTTCACTCTAACCTTAACGCCGTGCCTCTCGATACGGCAAGGCCGAGACGCAGATGTTCTCTCCGGCTGATGTCTCGTACCTCTCCTACCCGGGGTACAAACTGGAACACTCCTTTGTGCCTCAGGCTGCAGGCGTTTACGTCACAGAGGACATCTGTTCTCGACGCCTCGGCAGTCTTGAAGGTTCGGATCTGTCCATCCTTTGGCTACGCGTAGACAGCGACGACCATCCGCGCATCTACGGGTGCCTCTATAGGTCCCATAGCGGTAATGCCGAAACAGACCGATTCTTCGACCACGTCCAAATGGCTACAGATTCGTTACAGACCGCTACAGCAGATCCCCTCCGCTGATATCGTGATCCTCGGCAACTTTAACGCCCATCACGCCGAATGGCTTGAGTCACGTTTAACCAATCATGCGGGGAGATCTGTTCATGAATTTGCCCTGGCATACGGTCTGACACAACTGGTTACTTCCCCTACGCGGATTTCAGATGTGGAGGATCATGCACCTTCCCTGTTGGTCCTTCTGCTGACCTCTCACCCGGACGGATATCAGATTTTCTTCGACGCCCCTTTAGGGGGCGGGTTTTCTTCTCGCCGGACGATCCCAACGTTGTTGCGGATTCTGTCGCTGATGTGGTACTTCAGGGTATGGAACTTTTTATTCCTTCCTCTGTGTTGCCCATCGTAGGCAAATCTCAGCCATGGTTTGGTCGCTCCTGTAAAATAGCATCATAATATAAACAGGAGTGCAACCAAACCTGGGCTAACGCATCAACGTCCAGGGATAAAAACACCAGCTCTCTGAAAAAGAAGTATAATTCCGCCTCCAGGTCCTTCAAAAGAGTCATTGCCAAGGCAAAGTCAGAGTACATAGGCAAAACTGGCGAGAAACTAGTTCGTATTCCTTCTGGAACCCGTGCATTCTGGTCTCTCGCCAAGGCTGTCCAGGGAAATTTCTGTCAGCCATCTCTTCCATCTCCGCACAGGGAGGACGACTCACTGTCCCATACCGCAAAGGAGATAGCCGATTTGCTAGGCTCCTTTTTTGCGTCTAACTCGACTCTCGAGTGCTCGAGTGCTCGATGCCAGAAGTGCAGTTCACTCCTCTCCCTGGACATCCACAAGTCGAGTGGGCCTGACGGAATCCCCCCAATTGTGCTTAGGACGTGTGCTTCCTAGGCGTAGTCCCAAAATCATGGAAGACGGCTTTCGTCCACCCGATCCCTAAAACAGACGACCGCTCATACCCGTCCTACTATCGGCCTAACCCCGTCACCTCCTTGTTCTCTAAAACAATGGAGTCCTGTGTAAACCACCAGCTCATGAGGTACCTTGAGGATCACCAGCTGATTAGTGATTGACAATACGGTTTTCGTAAAGGTTGATCTGCTGGTGATCTTCTGATTTATCTAACTCATAGATGGGCGGAGGCAGTAGAGCCCAAGGCGAAGACATTGGCCGTTAGTTTGGACATTACAAAGGCCTTCGATCGGGTTTGGCTCAAAGCGCTTCTTTCGAAGCTCCCTTCCTATGGGCTTCCCGAGAAATTGTTCAATTGGATCACCAGCTTTCTTGCAGATCGGAGCATCAAGGCCGTTGTAGACGGTGCAAGCTCCGATTACAAGCCTATTAATGCTGGTGTTCCACATGGCTGCATGCTGCATGCCAACGCTGTTTCTTCTGCATATTGTAACGCTTCCCCCCTCTCATAATAATAAATATATCAAATACTAAATGTATTGTTACCCGCTCCAGTCGACGACACAACTAGCGCCATCTAGTGTCAGGAACGAGAGCGAGGGGAGCGTTGCAGTTTATGACATCACAAGTCTTTCGACCGACAGCGCCACCCGAAGAACTAGAAAATCTATACTCAAACTCTCGGTACCTTGCGCGTGTTTACTTGAACATTCCGGATATTTTGCTAATTTAAATAAATAGGTGGCGCAAGATGCGATCGAGACAGAGTTGAACTCGGCGACACAAGCGAAGCTTCGGAGCGGAATTAAGTGAATTAGTGTGTTTAATTATTAGTGTTTTGACTTTAATTTGTGTAAAGTAAATTAAAGTGTTAATTTAGGTAATTTTATCGGCAATTTTTATTATCACGAACCTCAAGCTCGTAACAGTATTATATTCCCCTTTATAATAAAAATTATATATTTGTGACCAAGATAAATAAAATATGTTTTGATCTTTCTAAATGATCTTTCTAAAATTTTAATAATAGGCCGTTTGTAATATTTTTGGCGTGATCGTCTTAGTTAGGACCCTTATTTACGTTGTGTTTGTTTAGTAACTTAGTTCTTTTAGGTATTTTTTGGGAGAATGAATATTCACTAGAGTAATTGAAAGCTGTTGGTAGTGCCTTATAAGCTAAGTGAACCCCGTTCACGAAGACAGGGCTCGAGAAAGGTTAAGAACATAAACGTCCCTATTCCACTTGTATCAGGTTTACATTATAAATTTATACATTAATTATTCCTTCCCACTTCGAAAAGGCTCAAAATATATTTATACAAAATACCCGATACAAGGGATTCGCTCTCCTACATTCATTTAAAAAAATGTAGGGGAGACACACGGCCCCACACACGCCGTGCACGGTGAGTGCCAACCATTTTGATGCACTCCCCCCCCGAAGGGAACGCTAATTCGGGAACTGGACCGTAGCCCACAGTAAAATAACTGGCGAACCAGTAAAAGAGGCTTGGCCCCTTGTTAGTGCGTAAGTACAAACATCGACCGAAGTCGCGCATGTCAATGCGTGTAAACGCCATACAGAATACGAACGAATCCAGTCACAGTGAATGTACGCACACGGTTTAGGCAAATAGGTACACTGGCCGTAAACCCTCCGTGAGCGCCACCACCTGCCAGACCGCCGCTCCTGCAGACGTGATGTAAGTGTATGGCATCACCACCAATTGCATGATCAGCACGGCTACTAGCCGCAGAGCGTGTCATGAGTCTACCGCTCACCTCAAGGGAATAGGGTCCCACGTTGTGCGGTTTTCGGCCGCAGCCTTGAGAGTCTCCTCATACATACATATGCTCCACCAACCAATACAACGGCAGATATGGCCAAAAGGCAGTTATAAGATAAGAGTAATAATTCGCCATCAGAAAGGGTTTGTGTCACTCACGTTGAGTAAATGCATTTTCGATCATGTTTACCTCACCCACCAACAAGTTGCCTTCAATCATTCAAAGGTGGGAAAGTTACAGAGATATATTATTATGTTGTTATATAAAACATCGTGGAGGGAAGACAGTCTGCAGCCCCGTAATGAAGGGACCCGACTTGGGCAAGGCTACTAAGGTGTGAGTGAAACCAAGACGCAGAGAGCGCCATTGAGAATAGCGTCCTACCAAACAACCATCGCAGAGACGCAATGCTGCAGAACGCAACAAGCATCTATACGACTATTGTCGGGTTTACACCATCCCAGGGTCCCCCATACAACACAGTAGACATCACCACCCGCATACCTCCATCGACCAGAACCACAAGAGGGCGTCAAATCAGGCGCAGCACACCCGCAGATCCATCACAAGACGCAATACCGCAAGTAGCAGTAAGCATCAATGAAATTATCATACGGATGGCGCCCCCTCACAACACACCCACATGATCCCTATCGACTTTGGTAACAAAGTTGGTATTGTTGTTATACAAAAAAATATCACCAATGTATCATAGTAACACGCTACTAAGACACCAATGAACAAAACTCCACGTATCATGCGCTAATGCACTAAGACATGAAGTTGAGTATGCCTGTTACACTTAAAAGTGCTACCAAACACACTCATCATCCCAATCCAATCACAATCAATGCGCTACGACGCCGCCCACAAACGGTATGGGTGTGCGATGTCCACGGGAAAGCCGTATTGCTACAACAAACCCACTTACCACCAGCACTAAGATGTTAATTGTATACCTCCATCGACCAGAACCACAAGAATGCGTCGAATCAGGCGCAGCACACCCGCAGATCCATCAGAAGACGCAATACCGCAAGTAGCAGTAAGCATCAATGCAACTATCATACGGGTGGCGCCCCCTCACAACACACCCACATGACCCCTATCGACTTTGGTTACAAAGTTTTTATTGTTGTTATATAAAAAAATATCACCAACGTATCATAGTAGCACGCTACTAAGACGCCAATGAACAAAACTCCACTTATCATAGCGCTAATGCACTAAGACATGAAGTTGAGTATGCCTGTTACACTTAAAAGTGCTACCAAACACACTCATCATCCCAATCCAATCACAATCAATGCGCTACGACGCCACCCTCAAACGGTATGGGTCGAACACTCGAGAACCTTTTTTCCCCAACGGTTGTCGGTTCTGCGAGCTATATGGCCGGCCCATTGCCACTTCAGCCTAGTAATCCGTTGGGTTATGTCGGTCGCGCTGGTTCTACTTTGTATATCCGCATTTCTAAGTTTATCACGCCGAGATACCCCGAACATAGCCCTCTCCATAGCTCGCTGAGCGACTTTGAGCATCCGAATACTGCCAGCAGTAAAGGACCACGCCTCGGTTCCGTAAGTCATCACTGGCAACACGCACTCGTTGTACAAGTTAGTTTTTAGGTTTTGAGGTATACCTGACGAGAAGATGTGTCGTAATTTCCCGAACGCTGCCCAACCGAGTTTAATGCGTCGATTGACCTCTCGGTTGAAGTTGGACTTACCTAGTCGGACTATTTGTCCCAGGTAAACGTATTCGTCAACAACTTCGAGCTTAGTGCTTCCAACAACTACCAGCATTGGTGTGACATGGATATTAATCATGATCTTTGTTTTGTCCTTGTTCTCAGATGAACCTATCCGTTGGGGGACACTATTGAGGTCAGAGCATAGTTCCTCCAGCGATTCTGCCATAAGGACTATAATATCGGCAAATTGAAGATGAGTGATCTACACGCGATTGATGTTAACACCACAGTGCACGCGCCCCTTTTTTTACATGGATGCTCGCATGCTCTACCCTGGTAGAAAACAATATTGTAAATATTTAAAAAACGGGTGGTTTTAAAATGATAAATCTGCATAATATTGGTTCTTTATTTATAATTACACACAGTTATTGCAAAAAATATGAGTTTTAATAGAATATACTTAACTTAGGAACAATTTAAGAGATCAACAAAATAATCAAAATTTTTCGCATGTTTGAGATCAGCTCAAAAAAAATAACTTCTAATAATAGGTGACTATCTTATTGGTCGCCATCCTCGCATTCGATACAGACCACAACTTGGTGATCAGGACAAATAAACCTGGCACATCGTTTACACCACTTCGTCGTGGACCGATTTCGGGCTCGAGAAAACAGGCGACATTTGCCTACTCTTCCCATTCTTTGAGGTTCATTGCGAGGCTCCTCATCTGTATGCCCCAGTAGCCATTTTGTTTTATTTTTTAATTCTCTGGGGAGGTTTTCAAATGTCAATCGTCTTGCCATGAGGGGTTTTACCAGCTCGTACGAAAGATCGTAGAGGAAATTGTGTCTCACAATCTTTTTATGGCCTTTATTTAGTTGATGGATAATCAAGGCATTTATTCCAGCTATACTCAAATAATTGAAAAAAAGTGTTAGCGGCCATCTTCGGGAGTTTCGCAAAACGCTGTACTGCTTACACATTTTGTCGAGAATATCCACGCCACATTTAGTACGGTTATAACAAGTGATTATTTCCGGTTTACGGTCATCATTGGTTTCTGGATCTATAGCATCGTCGTAGTGCATTGTAGAAAGTAATGCGACAGATCTGTTTTGCTTAGGCACATATGAGACCAATGTGCAGTTTGGCTTAAACCCAAAAACACTGCTCTTTGAGGCCCTGTTCCTCGATTTTTTGAACTCATTGGGTAACTTCGGCCTGTTAGCTTTCAGTGTGCCCACGAGTGTAATCCTTTTTTTTAGTAACTCCAAGCTTGTAGGCAGACTCGTAAAATAGTTGTCCATAGTCACGTTGCACCCCAGATTGAAAAGTGGCCCGAGAACACGGAGAACAACATCGTTTACTTTGTTGGATTGATGGAACGGCCCTTCTGACTAAGCCCCAGTGTAAACCTCGAAGTTGTACACATAAGGGTACTTTGTGTCAACCACCATGCATATTTTTATACCAAATTTGTCTGGTTTGTTTGGGATATACATGATAAATCCACATCGTCCCCCGAATCCCACTAGCTGTTCATCCAACGTAAGATAATCGCTGGGGGTAAAATTATCGAGGCAGTTCTTTACCATCTTTTGTGTGATTGCTCGAATTGGTGCCAATTTATAAAGGCAACGTCGTTCTTCTCTGTCATTTACATCATCAAATCGAAGGGCACGTAAAAGAAACCTGAATCGGTTTATAGATATAGTGCAGTATACGAGCCGCAGCCCTGTTCCTTTGGAATTGTCCCAGAAGTCATTGAGATTACAACGATCTGAATGCGAGACTCCTATGCCTAGTAACAATCCAATTAGCGCTTTCATTTCAACCAAATCAGTTCTCTTTGCATTTCTCTCTCTTGCTCTGGTAACGGTTCTGTATTTTATCGATGTAAATATTCGTGAAAATAACAAGGATATCTAAAATACTCGCATCAAAAAATAGATCGAAACAAGATAATGGCGTTTCAGCGTTTCTTGCAGCACCCTTTGGACCTGGAGGTATAACCCGGATGTTTTGAGATCTTACCCGTGTTGCTGAATTATACATGTTTTACTCCACCGTGTTCCATTTCTAGATACATAAACATCGACTCGTGTATTGTTCTGAGCGAGTTCAGAAAGAGACATGTCATCTTCAGACGATGACGCATGGTTTTCGTTTACGGCTTCCTGTACCAGGTCTTTCTGTTCCATTGGTTGTACTCCTTCTTCCCCATCATCAGATTCACTTTGAATCACTTCTTCATCATCTTGTTCTTCATGCAACCACAGGCTCAAGCGAGATTCTAAGTGTGGATCCTTTTATTTCACTGAAACAAAGTAATAATAATTATTAAATACACACTAATATGATGAACTGCAAATAGTATAGTTATTGTTTCAATATCAAAACTAAACCTTCAAATTTAATACATTGTAAAGTAAAAAAGTCACAAAATAATAAATTTACTTACATTCAGATTTATTACCTCAATACTCGCACGTACTACAATGGTAGAAGCAGAACTTTGACACCTAATTACGGAAACATGCGCTTATGCTGCAGGTGTGCGCCGTACTAATCCTTTCCGTGATTTTGTCGACGAGGCTTAACAAGGAGCGCAGGGGCTCAGGAGTAAAAATGAATGAATGGCGCCAAAATGAGTGAGTTTGTTCTACCATAGTAGAGCGCGCGTGCACTCTAGTGTTAATAGCGTATACTTTCAAATCCAGTAGCTTGAAAACGTCTTCCAATGCAGCAGTGAAGAGTTTAGGGAATATGACGTCACCCTGTCTTACAACTCTCTGCAGTTGGATAGGTTTCGAACTCTGGGTCTGTACTCGGATAGCCATCGTAGCTCTACTGTAGAAGCACTTCAGCACTTCTATATACGAACAATCAACTTGGCACCGGTGAAGGGACTATGGCACCGTACACATAACAACATATTATAGAGTTATATAAATGTAAATAAATGTAAAGTAATGTAGGATCTATAAAAAATTCTGCTTCTGTTAAAAATCCGCAATTAGCGCTGCTGGCGGTGTAATGAAATTTTTTACGATATTACAAAAATATCTCAGATTAGCAATGGTGTGTTTAGTTGTTAATGTCGCCAAACAATCTCTTGAAACAATATATATATATATATATATATATATATATATATATATATATATATATATATATATATATATATATATATATATATATATATATATGTATATTTATATATAAAAACACGAATACTTACAAAAACTTTTTGTATATTTTAGAAAATAAACATATAAAGGTCCTTAATTTAAATGATTTTCGATAGATGTCACTATTATCTATTTAAGTAGTAATTAGTTAATATAAAATTTATTTATATCTCCTAAATAAAATGATAAAAACTAAAAAATTAACGTTAGAATTATCAAATCAATTAAGAATTTTATTATATAATTATATAAATGTAAATTAATTATTTTATGTAATATATTAGTAACTGGAGGTAAAAATGTTGTCGGCGTACCCTTCAATATATTATGCAACGGTCTAATCGTGTCGCTGGATTTTAAACTGGTTCACCTGCCATTCTTCATTTCTATTCACTCCTTTACTCACAGGGAGAGATAAAAAGAACGGAGCAGGAGTTGCATGTTTTCTCATATAAAGCGCAGTCCATCACCATCTCGAGATTGAGAGGCCGCACCTACTTTTATTACAGACACAAATTGTATGTCCGTTGTCGCGTACCTAGACTATCCGGAATTCTCTAATTATGTAAACAATAATGTCAGCGTAGTCTTCATTATCGTCATCAGACCCAATCATTAAACCATTATAATATATCAACGCGGCGAAGCAATTTAGTAAGGTAAACTACCGAAAATGACTTTGCAAGGGCTTGTGATTTTCAATGTCAGCTTACAGCAATTTTACGGGTCATATATTTTTGCTTTCATTACGTACAACAATTTATCACGATTTTCCTCTTAAAACTCACATGACTTAATACATTGTAAAGAACTTTTCATGGTTTTTTGTTCACATTTTTTTAATAACAAGGAATATAATATTCTATAGCGAGAGTTTATTATTATTTATCGTAAGTATCGTGTCTGATTCGATTTATTCATTAGTTATGTTGCGTTTTCATTTTTTTTAAATAGAGACACTATTTCTGTTTACCTGTGTATTTAAATTGTTAGACTACTGTGTTAATGAACACCGTCTCTGTTTTTATATAATAATAGGTAATAAATGATATTAATAGTTATTTTGCAACCATCCGCTAAATTTATTAAAATGATGTATCTTACTTAGTTTGAAGAGCACCTCCCGCCCTCCCTAAATTGTGTACACCAATCCCGTCACCACCAATCCCGGCACCACTACTCCCAACACCACTATTCTAGGAAAGACACACCATCGACGATAATACGACACGTGTTTCGCCTCCACACCAGGTATTTTCAGGTGATGTTGACTCTACGGCGCTGACTTAGCGGTCAGCCGCCGTAGAGTGTGTGTCTTTCCTAGAATAGTAGTGTTGGGAGTAGTGGTGCTGGGATTGGTGGTGACGGGATTAGTGGATTAGTACACGCAATTGAGGGAGGGCGGGAGGTGCTCTTCAAATTAAGTGAGACACATCAATTTAATAAATTTAGCGGATGGTTGCAAAATAACCATTAATATCATTTATTATAATAGATTTCCGCAAAATAACGTCTGATTGTATCGATAATAGGTAAGTTAGTAAAAAGATAAACTGCTTATTCATTTAAATGAAACTAATTTTGACTGATTTTATTTGCGTTTAATTTAACTTTTTAATTTCCGACGTTTCGACGAATGATTCATGAGGCTATTGAAATCAAAAAATATCCTAATTTCAATAGAGAAAATGGATGGTTACTACGATCAGCTTGGGGTCCTATAATTAATACAATTAAATCCAAACGCAAGCATACTACTGCAAGTTTCAAGATAGTGTAAGCTCATTCTACGTAGATTGGACCAAAAATTATTAAACAAAAACTGAAGGTAGCAGAGCTAACTACGACATCGGGACATAAACACTTCAGCCTCCCCCCCCCCATGACCGTGGGAACTTAAAGCACCCGAAACGTTGGGAGTAAAAAAGTTAAATTAAACGCGTTAAAATCCGTATAAAATTGTTTCCTTTACTATGTAGTGTTCGCGTAAATATAAGAAACAATTATGCTTATTCAATCCTTTATTCTTCATATTTTTGATTATGTCGATGTGTGTTAAGTAGATGCGATTAGAAACAGAAACAGAAACACAAACTTTTTTATTCAATGTAGATTAGATTATAAACAATACTTATTGAAAGTCAATTTTTTCATTTACCACTGGTTCGCAAAAAAACCTCTGTCCTGGGAAGAACCAGCAAGAAACTCAGCTGGACTATTTTCCTTTTTTTTTCAAATAATAGCTTACAATCATGTTTACAATTAACAACACAACCACAACACGCAAATTGGAAATAACTTGGTAGCGATCACCCTTCCCAGGGGTTATTATCATCCATAAATTCCTTAATATTATAATAACCCTTTTTATACAAACTTAGTTTAATAAAATTTTTGAACTTTGCCTATGACAAATTATGTATATTTTCTGAGATTTTGTTGTAAAAGCTCTCTATTATCTTGATGTTAGTGCTGTTAGTCTATGCGAATCTTACAGCTTCATCTGACTCAGGTTGTAAAAGCGTGTTATACATCGCCCCAAGAATGAATTACTGACTCGGTGGAGTCCAGTAACTGGTACTACTAGCTTGTGTCTATTCCTAGTATTTACAGAATGAATATCACTTATTTTCACAAAACTACATTACATTTTCATAAATGTATTGAGAGGCCAGAGTTAATATATTAATCTCCTTAAATTTTTGTCTCAGTGGCTCTTTTGGTTTTTAATTATATATTGCTCTAATGGCCTCTTCCGTAAAATAAATATAATTTCAGTGTCAGTTGCGTGTCCCCATAGCAAAATACCATACGACATAATGCTAATTATATTAATAGAATTTACAGCTAATTTATAGCTAATTATAAGAATATTCTACAACAAAGTAATTTAAGAATTCTTTGCACTCTTTTTAAAATGCTTAATAATATCCATTCGCCCCAAATACCATGAAATATAGGTTTCAATAGCTGAATTATTTCCATGATTGTAATCTTCGGTCTTATGATAATCTCGTAACTCTCTCTCACCCTACTTGTATTTCGTCAAACACCTTTGTTTGTCACTGCCAGCAATGGAAAATCACGCCTGATTCCATGGGTCAAATTTTGAAAAATGGTACGATTTATTTGCTTTAGTTATTTGTCATGATGTAAACGTACATAATTACAGACCAACTGACGAAATGTAAGTAATAATTGAATTGGGTTTATCTACACTTACATAATCTAAGAATAAATAAATAATTATTAATAAAAAATTAAAAAGGGTACATACTTCATGATCCACTAGCAAGAACGATTAATATTTGAGAAGTGTTTGCATATATGTAAATTTTCGTTAGATTTTTTTACAATGATATGTATTACAAAACCGCTTAAAGCATTAGGCTTATTCATTAGTATTGCCCCTCACTATAAATATGCTTCTTTACTTGTTAGTGTGGTATAAAATAATAAACTCTCTAATATATTGTAAGGGGATATCGTAACAGACAAGTCGACAATAACTGATAAATCCCAACCACTAACGCTCTCCGCTTCGCATTCGAAATGTGCAAAATGTATACTCGTAAAAGGAAATAAATACTTTTGATCTGTCCGATTTCTCTTGTTCTATGGGCGTACATGCAAAACTTGGTTTTTTTTATTATACAAAACGGAATTTTCACTTCTATCTTTAAGCAGTAAAAACATGTAATGTGATATTTATCTTTGGTTTGGTTTGGTAACCGTTATTTCAAAGGTGTTTAATATATAACTATATTTTTGGTTTAGGTTTAGTTATTTTGAAAATAAATAATGTCTAGGATATTACAGTCGTTATGTTCCACCCTAAACTAGTTTTTCGGATTTTTGATGTTAAGTATTTCAAAGTACTCGAAACGTCGTAAATGTAAAAATAAGATAATTAAACGCGATAAAATCTGAATAACTAGTTTCATTCAATGTGTAAACCCATATGGTGGGGCCACGTGTTTAAGGCTGCCGAAGTCTAGTTCCCCGGTCGAACCTTAAACCTATTACGCGAGATATTAACTAAAGTGGACTGTACATGCGGTTGCTTCTACGCTTACGTAAAGGCGACTACTATAGCATGCGGTATAATGCACTCGCTCTTCCCTAAAACTAAACTATTATTGTGCCAAATCGCTGAAAAGGAATCCTGCCTGATTAGGAAAACACAAATTGGAGCGGGTTAAACTATATTATCAGGCAGGCGGTAAATAAAGGAATATTGACTCACCGGGGTTTCTTCTATCCTGTTGAGCACTATAGCTGCAACTTCTAGAACTTCTTCTGGAACACTCCGGAGAGAGGCGGTGCGCGACTATATCTCACACGAGGTGAGGCGGGTTTCCTGGAGCTCGACTGCTTCCAGGCTAAAGCGGTTTCTACTAGCGGTGTGGTTTCAACGACGACTGCGGTGGAAAGAGGCCGCGCAACGGTCGCGCGTGCCTTATATGTCCTCGGCCCCGATGATTACGTGACATTCTAGAATCATCTTCTTGCCCCTCCCACCCCACCACCCCGATGTGTCGATGGAGGATCGAGGAGGGTATGAATGATATCGTTTTGTCGGAAAGGAACAAGCGGCTTGGCACCTCTACCGTCAAATATAATAATCCAATGGTTTTTTTTTCCGCGCAACCATTTCCCCCGCCCTTGAAGGATTTCCTTCAAAATTAACTAATACAACTAGAGCTAAGATCAACTAACAAAATAACTAACTAACGCTAAGATTACTTAAATTCAACTACAATTTAATCTAGAAAGCTAATTTAAATTATGGAAGAGGCAGGGGGCACAAACGGACAACCGGACGCAAGTAAGACCCAACCGTGGTCTTAACGCGAGCTATCCTAACTACTCCGTCGGAACCGGGAAAGACCTCTTCGACAATTCCTAACGGCCAGTGGAGAGGCGGCGTATTCTCTTTGGTGAGCACAACTACAGTTCCTACAGCTAAAGGCTCAGTTGCTGTGTTCCATTTTTGCCGAGACTGCAAAGTATGCAAGTATTCCATCCTCCATCGCTTCCAAAACGATTGCACTAACCGATCTAATAATTTGTGGCGTGCGGAAATGCTAAGTCTGTTCTCATCCATACCTGCGGCTGGCAAATACTTTAAAGGCGTTAAATTCAAAAAATGTGCTGGAGTTAGAGCCAGCGGTTCCGAGGGGTCACTAGACAACGTACGACAAAGTGGGCGACTATTCATTACGCATTCAATTTGAGCGAGCACCGTACTTAGCTCTTCGAAGGACAAAATTTGATCTCCTATTACTCGGTATAAATGACTCTTTAGACTCTTGATATTAGTCTCCCAATTGCCCCCAAAATGGCTCGCGGCTGGGACGTTCAGAGACCACTCAATGCGGTTCTCGGCTAGAATGTGAGCGAACTCCGAATTATAATATTTGCTAGCTAAGAGCTCATGTAGTTCCGATAAAATACGTTTTGCACCGACGTAGTTCGTACCGTTACCCGAATACAATCTACTTACAGGGCCACGGCGGGAAAGAAATCTTTTAAATGCACCCATAAAGCCTGCTGTGCTTAGATCACCAACGAGTTCTATATGCACCGCTTGAGTAGTTAGACATACGAAAATGCAGACGTAAGCCTTTGTGGATCTTATACCACGCCCGCGAGTGAGCGTGACCTTAAACGGACCAGCGAAATCAGACCCGATGTGCGCTTTACTGATTGTATTACTCTACAAGATCTAAGTTCCGCCATTTCCGGAAATGACGGCTTGGGGCGTGCCCGAAAGCAAGCTATACATCGGTGCACCCGATTGCGTATTAAACTACGTGCAGAAAGAATCCAATAATTCTGACGCAAAATCGACATCAACAAGTCGGGGCCAGCGTGCGAGTTCAATTTATGATGGTAATCGACTAATAAGTTCATGATATGGTCTTTACGCGGTAAAACAATAGGGTGCCGTTGGTCGAAACTCAATTGCGAGTTGGACAAGCGTCCACCCACCCTTACAATCCCATCCTGTAAAAATGGCTTAAGGCGTTGAAAGGCGCGACTACAAGCTCTATTCGATTGTAATCTTCTAATTTCTTCAGAGAAGTGCGCACGTTGAAGTTCACGCAATACTAGCGACTCGGCATAGTTGTAATCGGATGCTAAGACATACGAACGTCGCGGTAACAGCTTCGCGAATGGACAAACGTAAATTACGCTACGCAATAATTTCGACCAAGAGGACAAGCGGTTCGCCAAAGCAATGATTGGAGAAACCTCACTCGAAACGTTCGCCACTAGAGCGTGTCTCTTCTCTTCCGGCGGTTGTGACACTGACGAAGGTTCGAAGTCGGTTATTGGCCATTGCGAGGGATCCAAGTGAACCCAAGCAGGTCCGTGGAACCAAAGCGGGTGGTCCATTATTTGCATCGGGGTGAGTCCACGGGATAGACAATCGGCGGGGTTTTCCGTACCGGACACGTGATAAAAGTTCCGCGTTTCTAACTCGTCTTGTATCTTGGCCACTCGGTTCGCAACAAACGTATCCCAACGGTGGGGTGAAGAATGAACCCAGCATAAGGCGACGGTGGAGTCGGAAAAGGCCAATATCCTTTCTATGTGAACTCTATCCCTACATGCGCTGATAACTGCGGTAATAAGCTTGGTGAGTACTAATATTGCGCAAAGCTCTAAGCGCGCCAGAGAGACAACCTTACGGGGGGAGACTCTCGACTTAGAACTAATGAGGCTAATCGAATTTCTACCATTATTCTGGACGTGGAAATATACAACGCCCCGTAAGCCTTCTCGCTGGCGTCTGCAAACCCAACGACTGTTATGGCGCTACTTCTATCTACGTTTATATGACGCGGTATTTTAATTTCTCTTAATAAAGGAAGTTCCTCTCTAAAGCGCTGCCACAACCGAACAATGCTGTCAGGCGGCGAGTCATCCCAGTCGCATTCCAATAACCAAAGTTGTTTAATTAAAAGCTTAGCGTATAATACCACCGGAGCTACGAAACCCATGACGTCCCATAATCTAGCAACGCATGACAGTATTGTGCGCTTTGTGCATTTCTCTACGGGCGGATTTACCTTAAGGCTAAACACGTCGGACTCTGGTGACCAACATAGACCGAGCACCTTGTGTGTATCAGAATCGTCGAATTCCTTTATCGCCGAAAGACGGTGTGATAGTGGGATTGTATCCAAAACCGGACGCGAATTACTAGTCCACTTCACAAGATCGAATTGACCCGATTTCATGAGCCTTATAACCTCGGCGGTGGTTAGGGTTGCCTCCTCCACGCTATCGACCGAGTACACAAAATCATCCATATATAATCCGCTCTCAATTGCCCTCTTAGCTTTAGGATAAGAGGGACCTTCATCGTGAGCGAGCTGTCTCACCGTGCGTAACGCATGAAATGGGCTCGACTTTAAACCAAAACAAACGCGATTAAATTCAAACACCATTAGAGGTTCCTTTGGGTTGAAACGATATAAAATGCGTTGGAATCTACGGTCGCATTCACGGACCCCTATGCAAAGAAACATTTGACGAATATCGGCGGATAGTGCTATACTAAACAAACGAAAATTGACTATTATATTAAATAAACTGCCCTGTAAATTTTGCCCACTATAGAGGATATCGTTAAGCGACAGGTGAGTGCTAGTTTTAGCACTAGCGTCGAGCACTACACGTAACTTAGATGTAAGTTTGTCCTCTCTAATGACTCCGTGGTGTGGTATGAAATACGACGGTGTGTCTTCGTAGTTATCTAATTTCGAAGCCACAAGTGATACGTAACCTTCTCTTATATATTCGTTAATGACGCCGTCGTAAGCTTCCTTTAACTGGGGTGAAGCGAGCATCCTACGCTCCAAGCTGTAGAAACGTTTTTCCGCCATTTGACGCGAATCGCCGAGAGATAAAACATCTCCTTTAAAGGGTAGCGCTACACTATATCTACCGTCGCGATCACGAATGGTCGTGCGGACGTAAATTTCCTCGCATAACCTATCATCTGAGCTAGCTATGGGTGAAACGTTCACCTCCTCCATCTCCCAAAATTTGCGGACTAACGACTCGAGCGGTTCGACAGCCATACCACAATAAGAGGTTGCCGAAATACTATCTATGATGGGGGCGGAGCCAAGGATCACATAGCCCAATACGGTTTCCAGTGCGTAAGGCGCGGTATGCGAAGAGTTGCCCCTGACCTTATTGTTTAACAAAAGATAAGGGAAAAGCGATGCTCCAATGAGCATGTCTATGTTTCCAGGAACGGCGTAAGTGTCGTCCGCCAGAGTCAAATTCTTAAATTCAATCATTGCCGAGGTGTCAACCGAAACGGTTGGCAACCGTTCAGTGACCCTATCTACTACTAGTGCATTTATATCAAAGTTAACATTACGATCTATCCGAGAATAAAATTTTAAATTTATATATCCCTGTGTCGATTTACTAGTGCCTCCGATGCCTTTAATTACAGGACATGAAAGTGACCTATTTATTACTAAGCCTAAGCGCTGACAACATTGTCGCGTTATAAAGCTATTTTGGGCTCCGCTGTCCAGCAGTGCACGGACGCTTTGTTCGTTTCCACGCGAATCCTTAACCAAAATACGTGCCGTACCCAGTAACACGGTTGAAGGAGGTTGTGCTCCCATATTTGCCAATGAGCACAGAGCGACATCACCAGGTCGACCGCTAGAATCGTTGACCTTAGTAGGGGCGAATTCCTTATCCGCTTTACTTGACGCCGCTATGTTGCTATTTTCTAAAATGTAATAGCGTGTGATGTTTCCTGGCGCACTTGCTACATACGGAACTCGAATTGCATTTTGCAACTAAATGCTTATCGCTTAAGCAGTTCAAACATAGGTTGTTTGTCTTTACTAATTTATAACGCTCGCTTGGTGAATATTTACGAAAAGTCGCACAATTATATAAATTACCGTGTCTATCTTTACATACTAAACAAGTATGCTGGAGTGATGTTGGCGTAGCGGTTACGTAAGTTAACGACCCTGCTATTTTAGATGGTTGAGTCTGTCTACGGTCGACGCACCTTTTAATCTCCTGTTTAACGTTCGGAGAGCGCTGCATCACCTTTATTTGATCTCGCACGAACGATGCTAATGAATGAAAGGAAGGCATCTCCGAGCTACGATGCTCCATTTCAAACGCACGCACGGTGTCGGGGTCCAACTTCTTCAGTGCAATATGGAGAAACACCACGTCCATAAGATCATTAAATTTCAAATTCTTAAGTGCAGCCACCGATGCCACAAATTTATCTAGAAATTGCTCTAAGCCGTTGATGTTCGCGGATGATATAGATTTAAGATCGAATATCTGGTTCAAATATTCGGAAGCTAACATTCTCCTATCTTCATATTTAGTTTTAAGCGTTTCGAATATTAATAAGTAATTGTTTGCTGTAGGTGTAAAACCAGAGCAGATCGACTGTGCCCTGCCACTAAGTTTACTGATTAAGTAATATAATTTTTCGGCGTCCGATAACGATGGGTTATTGTGTATATTGTTTTGAAAACTACTGAAGAAGAAGGGCCACGTCTTAATATCACCATTAAATACCGGAATATCTATTGGCGGCAACCTAATCGAGTCGCTTGGACGTACCTGTTTTTCCGGCTTTGCTTCGTTTTGAGATAGGGATCTCGCAATTCTTTTCACGCGACACAACATATCTTCGAATGCCAGCAGCGGTTGGTAGTTCACTATGTATTTCGGGTCGATTTGTAATTCCAAATGATTAATTTGGTCTAATATTTTTTCGTAATCTATTCGTAAAGAATCTATCGTTTCGATTTCGGTCAAAAAAGTTTCCCGCACTGCTTCTATATGGATGTTCTTTATATAATCACTTATATTCTGCATACGCGAAAAGAGTATGTCCCTCTTAGCATAAAGCGTTTTAATTTTGATTTCACTTCCACTAACTGCCATTTTAAACTATTATAATAAAGTTATATCAATCACAATTAATCTCACAACGCACAAACAATAAAGGATGGACACTCGGTATGCCGTATTACGTAATTAAATCGAACACCTGCGCAGCGAGTCGAGGTGACGCGTCATTTGCTAGACTCAATAATTTTATCAAGATTGTGGGTAAGCGTATCAAACGGTTCCTATTACACTGTTTCAATTATTTAATAGGCTTTAAATTTAATCAAATACGAGCGCTATAAAACGAATAATTCTGTTTGCGAGTACCTAATCAAATTTTAAATTTAAACGAACACTATTTAAGTCTATTCTATAAATTGGAGTGCATTATCTAATTAATTAATTCAACAATTCGACCAAAATCCTGCTCGAAGTGACCATAAAATGGTGGGGCCACGTGTTTAAGGCTGCCGAAGTCTAGTTCCCCGGTCGAACCTTAAACCTATTACGCGAGATATTAACTAAAGTGGACTGTATATGCGGTTGCTTCTACGCTTACGTAAAGGCGACTACTATAGCATGCGGTATAATGCACTCACTCTTCCCTAAAACTAAACTATTATTGTGCCAAATCGCTGAAAAGGAATCCTGCCTGATTAGGAAAACACAAATTGGAGCGGGTTAAACTATATTATCAGGCAGGCGGTAAATAAAGGAATATTGACTCACCGGGGTTTCTTCTATCCTGTTGAGCACTATAGCTGCAATTTCTGGAACTTCTTCTGGAACACTCCGGAGAGAGGCGGTGCGCGACTATATCTCACACGAGGTGAGGCGGTTCTCCTGGAGCTCGACTACTTCCAGGCTAAAGCGGTTTCTACTAGCGGTGTGGTTTCAACGACGACTGCGGTGGAAAGAGGCCGCGCAACGGTCGCGCGTGCCTTATATGTCCTCGGCCCCGATGATTACGTGACATTCTAGAATCATCTTCTTGCCCCTCCCACCCCACCACCCCGATGTGTCGATGGAGGATCGAGGAGGGTATGAATGATATCGTTTTGTCGGAAAGGAACAAGCGGCTTGGCACCTCTACCGTCAAATATAATAATCCAATGGTTTTTTTTTCCGCGCAACCACCATAAAAAGACAGAGGATGTAATGAGGTTATGCTGTGCTAAGTGTTACCGGCGTCATGTCTCATCTTTCAAGTGGGTAATGTCTAATCAGTTTATGTTTGTGGACCTCACGTTTTATAGGTATGTTATATTATACTATAGTTATCTCGTAGTTTCGCCTGCGTAGACTTTGTTTTAGATTATATTATATTCGTTTTATTATTTGTGCTAAAATAGTACCAAACTATCTATCCGTCTAAATAGTAAAATTTTCTGACGGTGAATATTGACATATTTATAGTCGTATTGAGCCTTACATATGAAATTCAAATGTATAAATTCATTTAGCTAGTAAATTTGAGTTTTGAAAACAGTCAATCGTTTATTTTTTCCTCATTATTTTTTTCTTTTGCGTCGCTTATTACCGTACAATGGAAAACATAAAATATCGGTATATTTACGAGTACGAGTTCTACCGTGGCACCAGTGCTGCAGAAACAGATTAAAGGATTAATGATGTGTACGGCACTGCTGTCACAAAAAAAGTACGGTAAGATTTTGGTTTCAACGTTTTTGTTCTGGAAACTTTGACCTTCAGAACCAACCCCTGGACAGCCGGAGATCAAAGTGGAAAATGAAGAATTAAAGGCTATTGAGGAAGCGGATCCATGACAAAACACTTCGGAGATAGCTGCAGGCTTTGGGGGTAAGTGATAAAACTGTATTAATATACTTGAAGCAAATCGGGAAAGTAAAAAAACTTGAACGATGGGTTCGTTTACTACAGCTTTCTAAAATCTGGTCAAACGATTACGGCAGATATCTATTATCAGCAACTGCAAACCATTAAGAAAGAACTAGCTGCTAAACAACCGAGATTGGTCAATCGCTCTAAGCTACTGCTACTTCACGACAACGCAAGACCACACACTGCACAACAAACAATCACAAAGTTAGATGAGCTACAATTTGAATGTCTGCGATATCCAGCGTACTTCCCGGACTTTGCTCCAACAAATTACCATTTTCTATGGAATTTGGACAACTTCCTACAAGGAAAAAGAAATTAACTCCGATGCGGTAGTCCCAACCGCCTTCAAAGAGTTTATTGATTCTCGCCCTCATGGTTTTTTTTAGTAAAGGGACCTATGAGATGGCAAAAGTGCATGGATAACAACGATGCATACTTTGAATAATTAAATATATTTTACAAAAAAAAAATTGAATTTATATTCCTCCCGTACAAAACGCCAATTTCATATGTAATGACCTATTATTATGAATTGACCAAATACAAACGCTACGTTTAAAATTGGGATTTCGACCCGACTAAACTGACGTTCTACAATAATATGGTAATCACTATTTTGCTAATATAAATGGTATAGTTTAATAGAAAATAATGAGAATAGCGTTATTTATTTGTTAGCTCGTTAAAATCTATATTAGATATCAAGGTCTTCCTTCAATTTACGGCATAATGTTATATATTATGTATCTTAGAACTATTTATGGACTGTAACAGTCGATAAATATTTCGGAGTTTAATACATTGATTTCGATCATATTGTTGCGGAATAAGTAAACTAGCGCCATCTAGTGTCAGGAACGAGAGCGAGGGGAGCTTTGCATAAAATAACATCACAAATCTTTCAACCGACAGCGCCCTCCGAAGAACTAAGTTTCTAGAAAATCTACACTCGAACACTCGTCGCTTTGCGCGCATTTACTTGAATATTCCGGATGCTTCGTTGCTAATTTATATAAATAGGCGCTGCTAGATGCGATCGGGAAGTGTTGATTTGGCGAGACAAGCGAAGCTTCGGAGCGGAATAAAGTGAATTAGTGTGTTTAATTATTAGTGTTTTTAACTTTAATTTGTGTAAAGTAAATTAAACTGTTAATTTGGGTAATTTTATCGGCAATTTTTATTGTCACGAACCTCAAGCTGGTAACAATTGGTGTCAGAAGTGGGCTAAAATCATGCCGGTACTCCGTACCCGAAGTCAACGCCAGCAGGAGACAGACCAAAGAAGATTTGGTGGTGCAACGTCGCAGACTTCAAGACGGACCTAACAGGAGCAAAATCAACGATGGAAATGAAAATTTGAAAATTTTGAACAAAATTATAGTTAGGTTAGGTTAGGTTAGGTTAGATATTTTTTTTAATTTTATGTATTTTTAAAGTAAATTAAAGTGCAGATGGTAGTTTCTACACAAGACGGACCTAACAGGAGCAAAATCAACGATGGAAATGAAAATTTGAAAATTTTGAACAAAATTATAGTTAGGTTAGGTTAGGTTAGGTTAGATATTTTTTTTTTAATTTTATGTATTTTTAAAGTAAATGAAAGTGCAGGTGGTAGTTTCTACACAAGACGAACCTAACAGGAGCAAAATCAACGATGGAAATGAAAATTTGAAAATTTTGAACAAAATTATAGTTAGGTTAGGTTAGGTTAGGTTAGATATTTTTTTAATTCTGTGTATTATATTAAGCAAATTAAGGTGCAGATGATAGTTTCTACATGAGACGGACCCAACAGGAGCAAAAAGAACGAAGAAACGAAAATTTGAACAAATTTATAGTTAGGTTAGGTTAGGTTAGGTTATGTAAGGTTAGGTTAGGTTAGATATTTTTTTTAATTCTGTGTATTTTATAGAGCAAATTAAAGTGCGGATGATAGTTTCTACACAAGACAGACCTAACAGGAGAAAAAAGGACGAAGGAAGCGAAAATTTGAAAAATTTGAACAAATTTATTGTTAGGTTAGGTTAGGTTAGGTTAGGTTAGATATTTTTTTTTTAATTTTATGTATTTTTAAAGTAAATGAAAGTGCAGGTGGTAGTTTCTACACCAGACGAACCTAACAGGAGCAAAATCAACGATGGAAATGAAAATTTGAAAGTTTTGAACAAAATTATAGTTAGGTTAGTTTAGGTTAGGTTAGATATTTTTTTTAATTCTGTGTATTTTATAAAGCAAATTAAGGTGCAGATAGTAGTTTCTACATAAGACGGACCCATCAGGAGCAAAAAGAACGAAGAAACGAAAATTTGAAAAATTTGAACAAATTAATAGTTAGGTTAGGTTAGGTTAGGTTAGGTTATCAAAACAAGCGACGTTCGGCTGAGGGACCTCGACGATGCCGTCAGAGCTGAAGAGATTGCAGCGGCGATGGCTGAAGCAGGGGGTTGTCCAGTAGACAACATAAAAGTCGGGGAAGTCCGACGAACACCCACTAGCATGGGGACGTGCTGGGTACGATGTCCTGTCGTGGCGATCCATAAGATTGCAGCCGTTGGGAGAGTACGGATAGGTTGGGGGTCTGCCCGAGTGGAGGTACTTGAGCCCAGGCCCATGCATTGTTTTCGATGCCTTGAAAGAGGGCACGTTGCTAGCAGTTGCCCGAATGAAGTAAATAGAGCCGAACGCTGTTACGCTTGTGGTGAGCCTGGGCACGGAGCCAAACAGTGCACTGCATCGGAACCCAGGTGTCCTCTGTGCTCAGATCTCGGGCGGCCTGCCAACCACAGACTGGGTAAAAAGTGCGTCCCACCTCCTAAAAAATACAAGGGAAGGAAGAACGAGCAGACTCCGTCTGCATCCATAAATACGCCGGACATAGCGACATCAGTCACTGCACCGAGTCCTAACTCGGCAATGGAGGTGGTCGAAAAAATAAAATAAATTTCTCACCCCTTAAAGTTCTCAAAGTGCCGCAATGCGCAACATCTGCTTATGCAGACCATTGCGGAGTGGCGGGTTGCCCTTGCAGTGGTAGCGGAGCCCTATTCTGTTCCCGACCATCCTCGCTGGTTCGGTGATGAATTGGGCTCTGTAGCCATCTACTGGGGGAGTGAGGAAGAAACCCCACCCTGCGCCCTATTAAGAAGGGGGCAGGGCTTCGTTGCAGTGCAATGGGGCCCCCTGGCCATAGTGGGCTGCTATGTCTCTCCCAATAGGTCCCTTGCCGACTACGAGGTGTACCTAGACGAGGTGGCGAATTGTGTTCGCGAATGTCAACCTCGTCCGTTGATCGTTCTAGGAGATTTTACCGCCCACACCAGGGCTTGGGGCAACTCCAGAGACGATCCAAAGGGAGAGACAGTGATGGAATGGGCGGCTGGGCTGGACCTCCGATTAATGAATCAGGGGTCCGTAAGCACATGTGTGCGATGGCAGGGGGAGTCCATCGTAGATCTTACGTGGGCAACTCCTCCTGCAATGCAAATGCTGTCGGGCTGGCGAGTGGCGGAGGAGGCGGTCACACTGTCCGACCACCGCCACATCGTGTTCGATGTCGATCTTCGCCAGCCTGACAGTAACCCCAGTCGCCGAGGGCGCAGCCCACCGCGGCGTTGGTGTCTTAAGCGGCTCGACCGGGATAAGCTGGAAGCCGCCGCCATCGTCGCGTCCTGGCCGAATAACGCCGAAGAGGTTCAGTCCAGCAGTGCAGCTGGCGCACTTTCAACGCTGCTTCCCAACTTGGGGGGCCCGAGCGCTGCCTGTAGGCGGTTGCACGTGGGAATCGTGCGGTCCATGGCCCTGTATGGGCCCCTGCATGGGCGATGGACATGACGGCTAGCACTCTCGCCATTCTGCGCAAACCGCAGAGGGCGATGGCCGTCAGAGTCATTCGCGGGTATCGCACGATTTCCTACGAGGCGGCTTGCGTCCTGGCCGGATCCCCGCCCTGGGACCTAGAGGCGAAAGTACTCGCGTCACTATATCGATGGCGCGAGGAAGAGCGGGGACGGGGCTCGAGGCCGGTGTAGCGACAGATCGCGCTGCGCCGAGAGGAGCTCCGTCAGGTCTTGGTGGCGGAATGGCGGCAAAGGCTTCTGCGCCCTACTGCCGGCCTCGCTATCGTCGAGGCGATCCGGCCAGTACTCGACGACTGGCTCGGGAGAAGGCACGGCTCCCTGTCGTTTAGGGTGACGCAGGTGCTGTCGGGGCACGGCTGCTTTGGCAAGTACCTGTGCCGCATAGAAAGGGAGCCGGACGCTCGGTGCCACCACTGCGTCCATTGCGGGGAGGACACGGCGCAACACACGCTCGCCGAGTGTGTAGCTTGGGAGGAGCAGCGCCGTGTCCTCACAAATGAAGTAGGAGGCGATCTGTCGCTGTCGGCCTTGGTGCGGAGTATGGTCGGTAGCGCAGAATCGTGGGATGCAGTGGTGTCCTTCTGTGAGGACGTGATGTCGCAGAAGGAAACTGTGGAACGGGAGAGGGAGATCTCGACTCCCTTCCCTGGCCGCAGAAGGCGCACCGGGCGCAGGAGAAGGGCGGATAACGCCCTTTTCCAGCCCCCATGAATGAGTCCAGGGGCGAGGGACTAGGGCAAGCCCCCGCCCCCTATTCGATGGACCTGAGGCGGAGGCACGCGTGGGTGTCGGCGCGCGCCTCTGAGGTGATACACGGGGTAGTTGAACACCTCACTACCCCGTGCAGGAGACGAGGCCCGTGCAGACCGGGCCAGCACTAGTGTGGGGCTGCGGAAGAATTTGGATTCCCGCGGCCCCTCGCGTGAACGTGCGAGGAGACACCGGGGTGGTTTTAGCCGGTAAGAGTCCGGCACACCCCTCCGCCTTTCCCCAGGCAGAGGCAGTCCATGAGGATTTCCCCCCGTAAAAAAAAAAAAAAAGGTTAGGTAAGATTAGGTTAGGTTTGATATTTTTTCTAATTCTGTGTATTTTATATAGCAAATTAAAGTGCAGATGATAGTTTCTTCACAAGACGGACCTAACAGGAGTAAAAAGGACGAAGGAAGCGAAAATTTGAAAAATTTGAACAAATTTATTGTTAGGTTAGGTTAGGTTAGGTTAGGTTAGATATTTTTTTAATTCTATGTATTTTATAAAGTAAATTAAAGTGCAGATGATAGTTTCTACATAAGACGGACCTAACATGAGCAAAAAGAGTGAAGGAAACGAAAATTTGAAAAATTTGAACAAATTTATAGTTAGGTTAGGTTAGGTTAGGTTAGATATTTTTTTTTTAATTTTATGTATTTTTAAAGTAAATTAAAGTGCAGATGATAGTTTCTACATAAGACGGACCTAACAGGAACAAAAAGAGTGAAGGAAACGAAAATTTGAAAAATTTGAACAAATTTATAGTTAGGTTAGGTTAGGTTAGGTTAGATATTTTTTTTTAATTTTATGTATTTTTAAAGTAAATTAAAGTGCAGATGGTAGTTTCTACACAAGACGGACCTAACAGGAGCAAAATCAACGATGGAAATGAAAATTTGAAAATTTTGAACAAAATTATAGTTAGGTTAGGTTAGGTTAGGTTAGATATTTTTTTACTTCTGTGTATTATATAAAGCAAATTAAAGTGCAGATGAAAGTTTCTACATAAGACGGACCTAACATGAGCAACAAGAGTGAAGGAAACGAAAATTTGAAAAATTTGAACAAATTTATAGTTAGGTTCGGTTAGGTTAGATATTTTTTTTTAATTTTATGTATTTTTAAAGTAAATTAAAGTGCAGATGGTAGTTTCTACACAAGACGGACCTAACAGGAGCAAAATCAACGATGGAAATGAGAAGTTGAAAATTTTGAACAAAATTATAGTTAGGTTAGGTTAGGTTAGGTTAGATATTTTTTTTAATTCTATGTATTATATAAAGCAAATTAACGTGCAGATGATAGTTTCTACGTAAGACGGACCCAACAGGAGCAAAATCAACGATGGAAATGAAAATTTGAAAATTTTGAACAAAATTATAGTTAGGTTAGGTTAGGTTGGGTTAGATATTTTTTTTAATTCTGTGTATTATATAAAGCAAATTAAAATGCAGGCATCTGTCGCGCGTCGGTCCCGATTTGGCCGATAGCCAGTTTGGGTTCCGACGGGAGCGTTCCACTTTAGATGCGATTATGCGCGTCCGCTCCCTGTCGGAACAAGCAATATCCCCGGGTGGCGCGGCATTGGCGATAAGTCTTGATATCGTCAACGCCTTTAACTCCTTACACTGGGATGCAATCAGGAGGGCACTGGCACGTCATCAGGTGCCCCCTTACCTGCAAGGTATTATCGGGGACTACTTGCGCGACAGGTACATTCTGTACATGGGGCAAGATGGCAGGAAGATTCGGAGGGAGATCAAACGTGGGGTTCCACAGGGCTCGGTGATGGGGCCGCTACTGTGGAACCTCGCCTATGATGCGGTTCTGCGAATCGATCTTCCCGCTGGTGTAGATATCGTCTGCTATGCTGACGACACATTGGTGATCGCCAGCAGGGTCACTTTCGAGAGGGCCACGGAGCTCGCCGAACTTGGGGCGGAAGTTGTCGTCGCCAAAATCCACGAGTTGGGATTAGAAATAGCGCCTCACAAGACCGAGGCCATATGGTTCCATAAATTACCAAGGAGCAGGGAACCATCCGACTCGTGTATCCGCGTGGGTGGGTCTGAAGTCAGAGTGGGGAGGTACATGAAGTACCTAGGCCTCCACCTGGACAGTCGCTGGGGCTTCGAAGAACATTTCGAGCGCCTAGTCCCCCGGATCGAAAGGGTAGCGGGTGCTATGCATAGACTGCTGCCCAATCTAGGGGGACCGACGGAGGAAGTACGCCGCCTCTATGCGGGAGTTATACGATCCGTAGCTCTATATGGAGCGCCTGTATGGGCAAAAAGGCTGGCCATCCGACGCTGTAGAACTAAAATCTACAGTGTTCAGCGGAGGATGGCCATACGGATCGTACGAGGATACCGCACAATATCCTTTGAGGCGGCGACTATCCTGGCGCGCTTTCCACCACTAGATATACTGGCGGAAATGGACGCGAGGGTGTACGTTCGTATCCGTGCCCTGCGCCAGGGTGGTTGTAGTGAGCCAGAAGAGGCGCTCCAATCAATTAAACGGCAGGAACGACAAAACGCTCTGGCATCATGGCGCTCTCGACTCGAGGAGCGCTATGAACGCAGACGCGTCATTGAAGCAATCCTGCCGATCTTCGAAGCCTGGATGCAGCGACGAGCAGGAAGACTCACCTACAGACTTACTCAGATGATTACCGGGCATGGGTGCTTCGGTGATTATCTGTGTAAGATTGGACGTGAGGCAACGGCGAATTGCTTCCACTGTGGTGGAAGGGACCAGGACTCCGCTTCCCACACACTCGCAGTATTCCCTGCGTGGGAACGGGAACGGACGATCCTGGTGAACCGCATCGGACGGGACCTCTCCCTGCCAGCAGTTGTGTCGGCGATGCTGAGCGGGGATTCGGCGTGGAGGGCCGTAGCCACCTTCTGTGAATCTGTTATGATTCAGAAGGAGGCTTCAGAGCGGGATCGGGAGAGGGCGGATCCCGCGCGGAGACGACGTCACCAAGGCGTTCGTCACGGCCCTCCGGGGCCTTCGGGGTTGCAGACGCTCGGGGCGGGGGCCTCAAGCGCCTAGTTATGTAACCCCCGAGGAGGACGATGGCTCGAAAGTGGTCTCGAGAAATCGTGCTAGCACTGCGAGGGTGCTGGGGGCAGAAAGTACTGCCCCTGGGACGTGCTACTAGTGTAGCAAAGCGATGTAGGGGCCCCGGTTGCATTCCGAACGGAGATCCCAGGACCCCTCTCTTATACACTGATGGTGACCACCGTGGGGTTTAAGCCGGTAGGAGTCCGGCATAACCTTTTGTTGCCCCCGCAGCAGAAAGTATCCATGAGGATTTCTCCACGAAAAAAAAAAGGTTAGGTTAGGTTATGTTAGGTTAGATATTTTTTTAATTCTATGTATTTTAGAAAGTAAATTAAAGTGCAGATGATAGTTTCTACATAAGACGGACCTAACAGGAGCAAAAAGAGTGAAGGAAACGAAAATTTGAAGAATTTGAACAATTTTAATAATTAGGTTAGGTTAGGTTAGGTTAGGTTAGATATTTTTTTATAATTTTATGTATTTTTTTTTAAAGTAAATTAAAGTGCAGATGGTAGTTTCTACACAAGACGGACCTAACAGGAGCAAAAATAACGAAGGAAACGAAAATTTGAACAAATTAATAGTTAGGTTAGGTTAGGTAAGATTGTGGTCGGCCGGGCCCGGATAGCTGTCGAGTCCACCATGAAGTATCTGGGATTGGTGCTCGACAGCCGATGGGAATTTGGGCCCCACTTCCGGCGGCTGGCGCCCAAGCTGATGCGTGCAGCTGGCGCACTTTCAACGCTGCTTCCCAACTTGGGGGGCCCGAGCGCTGCCTGTAGGCGGTTGTACGTGGGAATCGTGCGGTCCATGGCCCTGTATGGGGCCCCTGCATGGGCGATGGACATGACGGCTAGCACTCTCGCCATTCTGCGCAAACCGCAGAGGGCGATGGCCGTCAGAGTCATTCGCGGGTATCGCACGATTTCCTACGAGGCGGCTTGCGTCCTGGCCGGATCCCCGCCCTGGGACCTAGAGGCGAAAGTACTCGCGTCACTATATCGATGGCGCGAGGAAGAGCGGGGACGGGGCTCGAGGCCGGTGCAGCGACAGATCGCGCTGCGCCGAGAGGAGCTCCGTCAGGTCTTGGTGGCGGAATGGCGGCAAAGGCTTCTGCGCCCTACTGCCGGCCTCGCTATCGTCGAGGCAATCCGGCCAGTACTCGACGACTGGCTCGGGAGAAGGCACGGCTCCCTGTCGTTTAGGGTGACGCAGGTGCTGTCGGGGCCCGGCTGCTTTGGCAAGTACCTGTGCCGCATAGACAGGGAGCCGGACGCTCGGTGCCACCACTGCGTCCATTGCGGGGAGGACACGGCGCAACACACGCTCGCCGAGTGTGTAGCTTGGGAGGAGCAGCGCCGTGTCCTCACAAATGAAGTAGGAGGCGATCTGTCGCTGTCGGCCTTGGTGCGGAGTATGGTCGGTAGCGCAGAATCGTGGGATGCAGTGGTGTCCTTCTGTGAGGACGTGATGTCGCAGAAGGAAACTGTGGAACGGGAGAGGGAGATCTCGACTCCCTTCCCTGGCCGCAGAAGGCGCACCGGGCGCAGGAGAAGGGCGGATAACGCCCTTTTCCAGCCCCCATGAATGAGTCCAGGGGCGAGGGACTAGGGCAAGCCCCCGCCCCCTATTCGATGGACCTGAGGCGGAGGCACGCGTGGGTGTCGGCGCGCGCCTCTGAGGTGATACACGGGGTAGTTGAACACCTCACTACCCCGTGCAGGAGACGAGGCCCGTGCAGACCGGGCCAGCACTAGTGTGGGGCTGCGGAAGAATTTGGATTCCCGCGGCCCCTCGCGTGAACGTGCGAGGAGACACCGGGGTGGTTTTAGCCGGTAAGAGTCCGGCACACCCCTCCGCCTTTCCCCAGGCAGAGGCAGTCCATGAGAATTTCCCCCCGTAAAAAAAAAAAAGGTTAGGTGAGATTAGGTTAGGTTTGATATTTTTTCTAATTCTGTGTATTTTATATAGCAAATTAAAGTGCAGATGATAGTTTCTTCACAAGACGGACCTAACAGGAGTAAAAAGGACGAAGGAAGCGAAAATTTGAAAAATTTGAACAAATTTATTGTTAGGTTAGGTTAGGTTAGGTTAGGTTAGATATTTTTTTAATTCTATGTATTTTGTAAAGTAAATCAAAGTGCAGATGATAGTTTCTACATAAGACGGACCTAACATGAGCAAAAAGAGTGAAGGAAACGAAAATTTGAAAAATTTGAACAAATTTATAGTTAGGTTAGGTTAGGTTAGGTTAGGTTAGGTTAGATATTTTTTTTTAATTTTATGTATTTTTAAAGTAAATTAAAGTGCAGATGATAGTTTCTACATAAGACGGACCTAACAGGAGCAAAAAGAGTGAAGGAAACGAAAATTTGAAAAATTTGAACAAATTTATAGTTAGGTTAGGTTAGGTTAGGTTAGATATTTTTTTTTAATTTTATGTATTTTTAAAGTAAATTAAAGTGCAGATTTTAGTTTCTACACAAGACGGACCTAACAGGAGCAAAATCAACGATGGAAATGAAAATTTGAAAATTTTGAACAAAATTATAGTTAGGTTAGGTTAGGTTAGGTTAGATATTTTTTTACTTCTGTGTATTATATAAAGCAAATTAAAGTGCAGATGAAAGTTTCTACATAAGACGGACCTAACATGAGCAACAAGAGTGAAGGAAACGAAAATTTGAAAAATTTGAACCAATTTATAGTTAGGTTAGGTTAGGTTAGATATTTTTTTTAATTTTATGTATTTTTAAAGTAAATTAAAGTGCAGATGGTAGTTTCTACACAAGACGGACCTAACAGGAGCAAAATCAACGATGGAAATGAAAAGTTGAAAATTTTGAACAAAATTATAGTTAGGTTAGGTTAGGTTAGTTTAGATATTTTTTTACTTCTGTGTATTATATAAAGCAAATTAAAGTGCAGATGAAAGTTTCTACATAAGACGGACCTAACATGAGCAACAAGAGTGAAGGAAACGAAAATTTGAAAAATTTGAACCAATTTATAGTTAGGTTAGGTTAGGTTAGATATTTTTTTTTAATTTTATGTATTTTTAAAATAAATTAAAGTGCAGATGGTAGTTTCTACATAAGACGGACCCAACAGGAGCAAAATCAACGATGGAAATGAAAATTTGAAAATTTTGAACAAAATTATAGTTAGGTTAGGTTAGGTTGGGTTAGATATTTTTTTTAATTCTGTGTATTATATAAAGCAAATTAAAATGCAGGCATCTGTCGCGCGTCGGTCCCGATTTGGCCGATAGCCAGTTTGGGTTCCGACGGGAGCGTTCCACTTTAGATGCGATTATGCGCGTCCGCTCCCTGTCGGAACAAGCAATATCCCCGGGTGGCGCGGCGTTGGCGATAAGTCTTGATATCGTCAACGCCTTTAACTCCTTACACTGGGATGCAATCAGGAGGGCACTGGCACATCATCAGGTGCCCCCTTACCTGCAAGGTATTATCGGGGACTACTTGCGCGACAGGTACATTCTGTACATGGGGCAAGACGGCAGGAAGATTCGGAGGGAGATCAAACGTGGGGTTCCACAGGGCTCGGTGATGGGGCCGCTACTGTGGAACCTCGCCTATGATGCGGTTCTGCGAATCGATCTTCCCGCTGGTGTAGATATCGTCTGCTATGCTGACGACACATTGGTGATCGCCAGCGGGATCACTTTCGAGAGGGCCACGGAGCTCGCCGAACTTGGGGCGGAAGTTGTCGTCGCCAAAATCCACGAGTTGGGATTAGAAATAGCGCCTCACGAGACCGAGGCCATATGGTTCCATAAATTACCAAGGAGCAGGGAACCATCCGACTCGTGTATCCGCGTGGGTGGGTCTGAAGTCAGAGTGGGGAGGTACATGAAGTACCTAGGCCTCCACCTGGACAGTCGCTGGGGCTTCGAAGAACATTTCGAGCGCCTAGTCCCCCGGATCGAAAGGGTAGCGGGTGCTATGCATAGACTGCTGCCCAATCTAGGGGGACCGACGGAGGAAGTACGCCGCCTCTATGCGGGAGTTATACGATCCGTAGCTCTATATGGAGCGCCTGTATGGGCAAAAAGGCTGGCCATCCGACGCTGTAGAACTAAAATCTACAGTGTTCAGCGGAGGATGCCCATACGGATCGTACGAGGATACCGCACAATATCCTTTGAGGCGGCGACTATCCTGGCGCGCTTTCCACCACTAGATATACTGGCGGAAATGGACGCGAGGGTGTACGTTCGTATCCGTGCCCTGCGCCAGGGTGGTTGTAGTGAGCCAGAAGAGGCGCTCCAATCAATTAAACGGCAGGAACGACAAAACGCTCTGGCATCATGGCGCTCTCGACTCGAGGAGCGCTATGAACGCAGACGCGTCATTGAAGCAATCCTGCCGGTCTTCGAAGCCTGGATGCAGCGACGAGCAGGAAGACTCACCTACAGACTTACTCAGATGATTACCGGGCATGGGTGCTTCGGTGATTATCTGTGTAAGATTGGACGTGAGGCAACGGCGAATTGCTTCCACTGTGGTGGAAGGGACCAGGACTCCGCTTCCCAACACTCGCAGTATTCCCTGCGTGGGAACGGGAACGGACGATCCTGGTGAACCGCATCGGACGGGACCTCTCCCTGCCAGCTGTTGTGTCGGCGATGCTGAGCGGGGATTCGGCGTGGAGGGCCGTAGCCACCTTCTGTGAATCTGTTATGATTCAGAAGGAGGCTTCAGAGCGGGATCGGGAGAGGGCGGATCCCGCGCGGAGACGACGTCACCAAGGCGTTCGTCACGGCCCTCCGGGGCCTCCGGGGTTGCAGACGCTCGGGGCGGGGGCCTCAAGCGCCTAGTTATGTAACCCCCGAGGAGGACGATGGCTCGAAAGTGGTCTCGAGAAATCGTGCTAGCACTGCGAGGGTGCTGGGGGCAGAAAGTACTGCCCCTGGGACGTGCTACTAGTGTAGCAAAGCGATGTAGGGGCCCCGGTTGCATTCCGAACGGAGATCCCGGGACCCCTCTCTTATACGCTGATGGTGACCACCGTGGGGTTTTAGCCGGTAGGAGTCCGGCATAACCTTTTGTTGCCCCCGCAGCAGAAGGTATCCATGAGGATTTCTCCACGAAAAAAAAAAAAAAAGGTTAGGTTAGGTTATGTTAGGTTAGATATTTTTTTTAATTCTATGTATTTTAGAAAGTAAATTAAAGTGCAGATGATAGTTTCTACATAAGACGGACCTAACAGGAGCAAAAAGAGTGAAGGAAACGAAAATTTGAAGAATTTGAACAATTTTAATAATTAGGTTAGGTTAGGTTAGGTTAGGTTAGGTTAGATATTTTTTTATAATTTTATGTATTTTTTTTAAAGTAAATTAAAGTGCAGATGGTAGTTTCTACACAAGACGGACCTAACAGGAGCAAAAATAACGAAGGAAACGAAAATTTGAACAAATTAATAGTTAGGTTAGGTTAGGTAAGATTGTGGTCGGCGGGGCCCGGATAGCTGTCGAGTCCACCATGAAGTATCTGGGATTGGTGCTCGACAGCCGATGGGAATTTGGGCCCCACTTCCGGCGGCTGGCGCCCAAGCTGATGCGTGAAGCTGGCGCACTTTCAACGCTGCTTCCCAACTTGGGGGGCCCGAGCGCTGCCTGTAGGCGGTTGTACGTGGGAATCGTGCGGTCCATGGCCCTGTATGGGGCCCCTGCATGGGCGATGGACATGACGGCTAGCACTCTCGCCATTCTGCGCAAACCGCAGAGGGCGATGGCCGTCAGAGTCATTCGCGGGTATCGCACGGTTTCCTACGAGGCGGCTTGCGTCCTGGCCGGATCCCCGCCCTGGGACCTAGAGGCGAAAGTACTCGCGTCACTATATCGATGGCGCGAGGAAGAGCGGGGACGGGGCTCGAGGTCGGTGCAGCGACAGATCGCGCTGCGCCGAGAGGAGCTCCGTCAGGTCTTGGTGGCGGAATGGCGGCAAAGGCTTCTGCGCCCTACTGCCGGCCTCGCTATCGTCGAGGCGATCCGGCCAGTACTCGACGACTGGCTCGGGAGAAGGCACGGCTCCCTGTCGTTTAGGGTGACGCAGGTGCTGTCGGGGCACGGCTGCTTTGGCAAGTACCTGTGCCGCATAGACAGGGAGCCGGACGCTCGGTGCCACCACTGCGTCCATTGCGGGGAGGACACGGCGCAACACACGCTCGCCGAGTGTGTAGCTTGGGAGGAGCAGCGCCGTGTCCTCACAAATGAAGTAGGAGGCGATCTGTCGCTGTCGGCCTTGGTGCGGAGTATGGTCGGTAGCGCAGAATCGTGGGATGCAGTGGTGTCCTTCTGTGAGGACGTGATGTCGCAGAAGGAAACTGTGGAACGGGAGAGGGAGATCTCGACTCCCTTCCCTGGCCGCAGAAGGCGCACCGGGCGCAGGAGAAGGGCGGATAACGCCCTTTTCCAGCCCCCATGAATGAGTCCAGGGGCGAGGGACTAGGGCAAGCCCCCGCCCCCTATTCGATGGACCTGAGGCGGAGGCACGCGTGGGTGTCGGCGCGCACCTCTGAGGTGATACACGGGGTAGTTGAACACCTCACTACCCCGTGCAGGAGACGAGGCCCGTGCAGACCGGGCCAGCACTAGTGTGGGGCTGCGGAAGAATTTGGATTCCCGCGGCCCCTCGCGTGAACGTGCGAGGAGACACCGGGGTGGTTTTAGCCGGTAAGAGTCCGGCACACCCCTCCGCCTTTCCCCAGGCAGAGGCAGTCCATGAGGATTTCCCCCCGTAAAAAAAAAAAAAAGGTTAGGTGAGATTAGGTTAGGTTTGATATTTTTTCTAATTCTGTGTATTTTATATAGCAAATTAAAGTGCAGATGATAGTTTCTTCACAAGACGGACCTAACAGGAGTAAAAAGGACGAAGGAAGCGAAAATTTGAAAAATTTGAACAAATTTATTGTTAGGTTAGGTTAGGTTAGGTTAGGTTAGATATTTTTTTAATTCTATGTATTTTGTAAAGTAAATCAAAGTGCAGATGATAGTTTCTACATAAGACGGACCTAACATGAGCAAAAAGAGTGAAGGAAACGAAAATTTGAAAAATTTGAACAAATTTATAGTTAGGTTAGGTTAGGTTAGGTTAGGTTAGATGTTTTTTTTAATTTTATGTATTTTTAAAGTAAATTAAAGTGCAGATGATAGTTTCTACATAAGACGGACCTAACAGGAGCAAAAAGAGTGAAGGAAACGAAAATTTGAAAAATTTGAACAAATTTATAGTTAGGTTAGGTTAGGTTAGGTTAGATATTTTTTTTTAATTTTATGTATTTTTAAAGTAAATTAAAGTGCAGATGGTAGTTTCTACACAAGACGGACCTAACAAGAGCAAAATCAACGATGGAAATGAAAATTTGAAAATTTTGAACAAAATTATAGTTAGGTTAGGTTAGGTTAGGTTAGATATTTTTTTACTTCTGTGTATTATATAAAGCAAATTAAAGTGCAGATGAAAGTTTCTACATAAGACGGACCTAACATGAGCAACAAGAGTGAAGGAAACGAAAATTTGAAAAATTTGAACAAATTTATAGTTAGGTTAGGTTAGGTTAGATATTTTTTATAATTTTATGTATTTTTAAAGTAAATTAAAGTGCAGATGGTAGTTTCTACACAAGACGGACCTAACAGGAGCAAAATCAACGATGGAAATGAAAAGTTGAAAATTTTGAACAAAATTATAGTTAGGTTAGGTTAGGTTAGGTTAGATATTTTTTTTAATTCTATGTATTATATAAAGCAAATTATCGTGCAGATGATAGTTTCTACATAAGACGGACCCAACAGGAGCAAAATCAACGATGGAAATGAAAATTTGAAAATTTTGAACAAAATTATAGTTAGGTTAGGTTAGGTTGGGTTAGATATTTTTTTTAATTCTGTGTATTATATAAAGCAAATTAAAATGCAGGCATCTGTCGCGCGTCGGTCCCGATTTGGCCGATAGCCAGTTTGGGTTCCGACGGGAGCGTTCCACTTTAGATGCGATTATGCGCGTCCGCTCCCTGTCGGAACAAGCAATATCCCCGGGTGGCGCGGCGTTGGCGATAAGTCTTGATATCGTCAACGCCTTTAACTCCTTACACTGGGATGCAATCAGGAGGGCACTGGCACATCATCAGGTGCCCCCTTACCTGCAAGGTATTATCGGGGACTACTTGCGCGACAGGTACATTCTGTACATGGGGCAAGATGGCAGGAAGATTCGGAGGGAGATCAAACGTGGGGTTCCACAGGGCTCGGTGATGGGGCCGCTACTGTGGAACCTCGCCTATGATGCGGTTCTGCGAATCGATCTTCCCGCTGGTGTAGATATCGTCTGCTATGCTGACGACACATTGGTGATCGCCAGCGGGATCACTTTCGAGAGGGCCACGGAGCTCGCCGAACTTGGGGCGGAAGTTGTCGTCGCCAAAATCCACGAGTTGGGATTAGAAATAGCGCCTCACAAGACCGAGGCCATATGGTTCCATAAATTACCAAGGAGCAGGGAACCATCCGACTCGTGTATCCGCGTGGGTGGGTCTGAAGTCAGAGTGGGGAGGTACATGAAGTACCTAGGCCTCCACCTGGACAGTCGCTGGGGCTTCGAAGAACATTTCGAGCGCCTAGTCCCCCGGATCGAAAGGGTAGCGGGTGCTATGCATAGACTGCTGCCCAATCTAGGGGGACCGACGGAGGAAGTACGCCGCCTCTATGCGGGAGTTATACGATCCGTAGCTCTATATGGAGCGCCTGTATGGGCAAAAAGGCTGGCCATCCGACGCTGTAGAACTAAAATCTACAGTGTTCAGCGGAGGATGCCCATACGGATCGTACGAGGATACCGCACAATATCCTTTGAGGCGGCGACTATCCTGGCGCGCTTTCCACCACTAGATATACTGGCGGAAATGGACGCGAGGGTGTACGTTCGTATCCGTGCCCTGCGCCAGGGTGGTTGTAGTGAGCCAGAAGAGGCGCTCCAATCAATTAAACGGCAGGAACGACAAAACGCTCTGGCATCATGGCGCTCTCGACTCGAGGAGCGCTATGAACGCAGACGCGTCATTGAAGCAATCCTGCCGGTCTTCGAAGCCTGGATGCAGCGACGAGCAGGAAGACTCACCTACAGACTTACTCAGATGATTACCGGGCATGGGTGCTTCGGTGATTATCTGTGTAAGATTGGACGTGAGGCAACGGCGAATTGCTTCCACTGTGGTGGAAGGGACCAGGACTCCGCTTCCCAACACTCGCAGTATTCCCTGCGTGGGAACGGGAACGGACGATCCTGGTGAACCGCATCGGACGGGACCTCTCCCTGCCAGCTGTTGTGTCGGCGATGCTGAGCGGGGATTCGGCGTGGAGGGCCGTAGCCACCTTCTGTGAATCTGTTATGATTCAGAAGGAGGCTTCAGAGCGGGATCGGGAGAGGGCGGATCCCGCGCGGAGACGACGTCACCAAGGCGTTCGTCACGGCCCTCCGGGGCCTCCGGGGTTGCAGACGCTCGGGGCGGGGGCCTCAAGCGCCTAGTTATGTAACCCCCGAGGAGGACGATGGCTCGAAAGTGGTCTCGAGAAATCGTGCTAGCACTGCGAGGGTGCTGGGGGCAGAAAGTACTGCCCCTGGGACGTGCTACTAGTGTAGCAAAGCGATGTAGGGGCCCCGGTTGCATTCCGAACGGAGATCCCGGGACCCCTCTCTTATACGCTGATGGTGACCACCGTGGGGTTTTAGCCGGTAGGAGTCCGGCATAACCTTTTGTTGCCCCCGCAGCAGAAGGTATCCATGAGGATTTCTCCACGAAAAAAAAAAAAAAGGTTAGGTTAGGTTATGTTAGGTTAGATATTTTTTTAATTCTATGTATTTTAGAAAGTAAATTAAAGTGCAGATGATAGTTTCTACATAAGACGGACCTAACAGGAGCAAAAAGAGTGAAGGAAACGAAAATTTGAAGAATTTGAACAATTTTAATAATTAGGTTAGGTTAGGTTAGGTTAGGTTAGATATTTTTTTATAATTTTATGTATTTTTTTTAAAGTAAATTAAAGTGCAGATGGTAGTTTCTACACAAGACGGACCTAACAGGAGCAAAAATAACGAAGGAAACGAAAATTTGAACAAATTAATAGTTAGGTTAGGTTAGGTAAGATTGTGGTCGGCGGGGCCCGGATAGCTGTCGAGTCCACCATGAAGTATCTGGGATTGGTGCTCGACAGCCGATGGGAATTTGGGCCCCACTTCCGGCGGCTGGCGCCCAAGCTGATGCGTGCAGCTGGCGCACATTCAACGCTGCTTCCCAACTTGGGGGGCCCGAGCGCTGCCTGTAGGCGGTTGTACGTGGGAATCGTGCGGTCCATGGCCCTGTATGGGGCCCCTGCATGGGCGATGGACATGACGGCTAGCACTCTCGCCATTCTGCGCAAACCGCAGAGGGCGATGGCCGTCAGAGTCATTCGCGGGTATCGCACGATTTCCTACGAGGCGGCTTGCGTCCTGGCCGGATCCCCGCCCTGGGACCTAGAGGCGAAAGTACTCGCGTCACTATATCGATGGCGCGAGGAAGAGCGGGGACGGGGCTCGAGGCCGGTGCAGCGACAGATCGCGCTGCGCCGAGAGGAGCTCCGTCAGGTCTTGGTGGCGGAATGGCGGCAAAGGCTTCTGCGCCCTACTGCCGGCCTCGCTATCGTCGAGGCAATCCGGCCAGTAGTCGACGACTGGCTCGGGAGAAGGCACGGCTCCCTGTCGTTTAGGGTGACGCAGGTGCTGTCGGGGCACGGCTGCTTTGGCAAGTACCTGTGCCGCATAGACAGGGAGCCGGACGCTCGGTGCCACCACTGCGTCCATTGCGGGGAGGACACGGCGCAACACACGCTCGCCGAGTGTGTAGCTTGGGAGGAGCAGCGCCGTGTCCTCACAAATGAAGTAGGAGGCGATCTGTCGCTGTCGGCCTTGGTGCGGAGTATGGTCGGTAGCGCAGAATCGTGGGATGCAGTGGTGTCCTTCTGTGAGGACGTGATGTCGCAGAAGGAAACTGCGGAACGGGAGAGGGAGATCTCGACTCCCTTCCCTGGCCGCAGAAGGCGCACCGGGCGCAGGAGTAGGGCGGATAACGCCCTTTTCCAGCCCCCATGAATGAGTCCAGGGGCGAGGGACTAGGGGAAGCCCCGGCCCCCTATTCGATGGACCCGAGGCGGAGGCACGCGTGGGTGTCGGCGCGCGCCTCTGAGGTGATACACGGGGTAGTTGAACACCTCATTAACCCGTGCAGGAGACGAGGCCCGTGCAGACCGGGCCAGCACTAGTGTGGGGCTGCGGAAGAATTTGGATTCCCGCGGCCCCTCGCGTGAACGTGCGAGTAGACACCGGGGTGGTTTTAGCCGGTAAGAGTCCGGCACACCCCTCCGCCTTACCCCAGGCAGAGGCAGTCCATGAGGATTTCCCCCCGTAAAAAAAAAAAGGTTAGGTGAGATTAGGTTAGGTTTGATATTTTTTCTAATTCTGTGTATTTTATATAGCAAATTAAAGTGCAGATGATAGTTTCTTCTAAATTTGAAAATTTTGAAGAAAATTATAGTTAGGTTAGGTTAGGTATTTTTGGAGCCAACACGTATTGCTGAATCTAGTGCAACATGTATAGATAACATTTTTACAAATGTTAAGCCGTTCAATAAATGTATAATTCAAAAATTGAGCTCTGATCACTGTGGACAATTTGTTTCATTACCTTATGTTCACAAAAAGCAAGTAGATAAAAAAGTAGTGTTTGTTCCAGTAAATGCACATCGCTTGGAGAAGTTTAGAAGTAACATAGTAAAAAAACTTCTATTATTTTCATACCAAAATAATCCAAATTTTTTGTATGCAACATTATTTAAGCTCATTTGCAATGAATTTAATAATACTTTTACTTCTAAAACATTCTCCTTGAATAATCGTAAAGCATTAATGAATGGGCGACAGTAGGAGTCCATAAGAGTAGACAAAGGTTATATGAACTTTACAACGAAAGGTCATATAATCCTAGCGTCGAATTTAGGGAATATGTAAAAAATATTCCAAAATACTTAAAAGAGTGTGCTCCTCAGCCAATTCATTGTATTTAAGCAACAAAATAAAGACTGCTTCTAATAAAATTAAAATGACATGGAGTATAATTAATAGTGAAACTGGTAAGGTCAACTCTCGCAATTCAAACTACCAGTTAAGTTTTAACAATAAATTAACTAAATCAGATCAGGACGTTGCAATGGTTTTTGAGAAATATTTTACTGATATTCCGATCTTAACCACTAAGTCACTGAATTCTTCTCCTACCGTCACCGAATCATTACTCAAACAAAATGTAAATGTGTGTACAAAGAATTTTACATTTCATAAAGTTTCATCAAAAGATATTGTAAAATATTTTAAGACTATTGATATTAAGAGAACCGCCGATCTGTGGGGGATTTCTGTTGAAGTTATTGCGTCTATAATAGATACAATCGCACCTCAACTATCTATTATTTTTAATAGTAGTATCAAATCTGGTGTGTTTCCTGATTTAATGAAGCATAGTAAAGTAATACCTTTATTTAAATCTGGTAGTACATTGGACCCCGCTAATTTTAGACCTATTTCTGAACTGCCAACACTTAGTAAAATTTTTGAAAAACTTATTCTTGATCAATTGTTAATTTTTTTTAATGTAAATAAATTACTTCATAAAAATCAATTTGGTTTCACAAGGGGTCGCTCGACAACTGATGCTGGTGTTGAGCTGATTAAATATATATTTAATGCATGGGAGAATTCACAGGATGCTTTGGGTGTGTTCTGTGACCTATCCAAAGCCTTCGATTGTGTTCACCATGAAACATTAATCAGGAAACTTCAACACTACGGTGTAAGAAATGATGCTCTTAAATTATTTCATATTTAAGTGACAGAACACAAAAAGTTGTTATTAATAGTATGAGTTCTTCCGGGTCCATTGTACAAATGGGCGTGCCTCAGGGCTCAATTCTCGGCCCTTTCCTGTTTCTTGTATATATTAATGACTTACCTTACATAGTAGGGGATAACCATGATATAGTATTATTTGCTGATGATACTTCATTAATTTTCAAATTAAAACGACAGTTATTAAATTACGACGAAGTAAATAATGCTATAGCTAAAATAGTCAATTGGTTTAATGTTAATAATTTGCATTTGAATGGAACTAAAACTAAATGTATGAAATTCTTAACTCCTAATGTTAAACATGTCAATACTAATGTAATTTTAAATGGGGAGGAACTGAGTCTTGTTGATACCACCATTTTTCTTGGAATCACACTGGACGCAAAGCTTCAATGGCACCCCATATATCAAAACTAGCTAGCAGACTTAGTTCTGCAGCATATGCTGTAAAAAAGATTAGAACTCTTACCAGTGTTGAAACAGCTAGAATAGTTTACTTTAGTTATTTCCATAGCATTATGTCGTATGGTATTTTGCTATGGGGACACGCGACTGACACTGAAATTATATTTATTTTACAGAAGAGGGCCATTAGAGCAATATATAATTTAAAACCAAAAGAGTCACTGAGACAAAAATTTAAGAAAATTAATATATTAACTCTGGCCTCTCAATACATTTATGAAAATGTAATGTACCTACACAAAAATAAAAGTAGTTTTGCGAAAATAAGTGATATTCATTCTGTAAATATTAGGAGCAGACACAAGCTGGTAGTACCAGTTACTCGACTCCACCGAGTCAGTAATTCATTCTTGGGGCGATGTATACGCTTTTACAATAAAATCCTAGAAAATATACAAAATTTGTCATACACAAAGTTCAAAAATGTTATTAAACTAAGTTTGTATAAAAAGGGTTATTATAATATTAAGGAATTTATAGATGATAATAACCCCTGGGAAGGGTGATCGCTACCAAGCTATTTCTAATTTGTCTTGTGTTGTTGATTGTAAACATGATTGTAAGCTATTATTAAAAAAAAAAATAGTCCCGCTGGGTTTCTTGCTGGTTCTTCCCAGGACAGAGGTCTCTTTTGCGAACCAGTGGTAAATTAAAAAAGTGACTTTCAATAAGTATTTTTATAATCTACATTGAATAAAAAAGTTTCTACTTCTATTTCTATTTCTATTTCTATTTCTATTTCTGTTAGATATTTTTTTTTTAATTCTGTGTATTATATAAAGCAAATTAAAATGCAGATGATAGTTTCTACACAAGACGGACCTAACAGGAGCAAAAAGAACGAAGGAAACGAAAATTTGAAAAATTTGAACAAATTTATAGTTAGGTAAGGTTAGGTTAGGTTAGATCCCCCCCAATCGGGTTCCCGCCTTGTCGTGGCGGGGGGGCTTAGTAGCCGTGGCTTGGTCTCCCGCGGTAAACAAAGAGGAACCCAAATGGCTGGTCTGAGGTGGAGGGCAGGCCCGAGGTGGCCACTCCGAGTGGGCTTGGGAAGCCCGCTTCGGATGTGTGTTGGTGGACTACGGTGAGAGGTGTGTCCTCCCCACCTACCGCTGCAGCCGAGGTGGAGTCGCGGAGGAAGAGGAGTGTTGGTATGGCGATGCGCCACTCGCCCTATCCTCCGCGACTCAAACGGGGCTGCACCGTTGATGCGGTGGTGGTGTGGCTGCGGGGGGAGAGGATTGTCGGTATTGCGAGGCGCCGCTCTCCCTACGCTCCGCAGCCGAATCTTGGTTGGCGGCGGAGCCATAGACCAGATCCGCCGCTGGGGTCGGGAAGGCTAGTACTTCTAAGTGCTCGTTTTTCCTGGCCCCATGGCCTTCTTGCATTGGACGCGGGGGCGTCCGTTGCGCAGATGAAATTGGAGGCCGAGAAGGAAGGCGCCCCATGTGTTCTGGTGCGCCTTACCTGTGAAGGAGAACGTGGAGGAATATTCCTCTCCCGAGGAGGTGCTGCAATGGGGCGGCAGGCGCTGGTGGGGCTGCGGATGTGTGCGAAAGCGTTCCCGTGGCCCTGCCAATAAGCGACAAAGGAGGAATACCATGGGGTTTTAGTCGGTGCGAGTCCGACATAACCCGTCCTTGCCCCCGCGAGGCGGGTATGCGTAGGCATTTCCCCATGTTAAAAAAAAAAAGGTTAGGTTAGGTTAGGTAGGCGGTTGTACAAGGGAATCGTGCGGTCCATGTCCTTTATGGGGCCCCTGTATGGGCGATGGACATGACGGCCAGCACTCTCGCCATTCTGCGCAAACCGCAGAGGGTGATGTCCGTCAGAGTCATTCGCGGGTATCGCACGATTTCCTACGAGGCGGCTTGCGTCCTGGCCGCACAGGAGCAAAATCAACGATGGAAATGAAAATTTGAAAATTTTTAACAAATTTATAATTAGGTTAGGTTAGGTTAGCTTAGATATTTTTTTCTAATTCTGTGTATTTTATAAAGCAAATTAAAGTGCAGATGATAGTTTCTACACAAGACGGTCCTAACAGGAGCAAAAAGAACGATGAAAATGAAAATTTGAAAAATTTGAAAAAATTTATAGTTAGGTTAGGTTAGGTTAGGTTAGATATTTTTTTATAATTCTATGTATTTTATAAAGTAAATTAAAGTGCAGATGATAGTTTCTACATAAGACGGACCTAACAGGAGCAAAAAGAGTGAAGGAAACGAAAATTTGAACAAATTTATAGTTAGGTTAGGTTAGGTTAGATATTTTTTTTTAATTTTATGTATTTTTAAAGTAAATTAAAGTGCAGATGATAGTTTCTACATAAGACGGACCTAACAGGAGCAAAAAGAGTGAAGGAAACGAAAATTTGAAAAATTTGAACAAATTTATAGTTAGGTTAGGTTAGGTTAGGTTAGATTTTTTTTTCTAATTCTGTGTATTTAATAGAGCAAATTAAAGTGCAGATGATGATTTCTACACAAGACGGACCTAACAGGAGCAAAAAGAACGATGGAAACGAAAATTTGAAAATTATATATATGTATGAAGATGTTGAATTTTTGAACTCCAATAAAACCAAGGACAATGTCCCTACAGCTTTGGTGTCATAATAATAATTACTCAGGGGGACAAGTTCTAACGGAATACAGCATATTTTTTTATTGGCCGGCACTTTCATATTTGGACCAAAAATGTATGAAATCCCGATGATGTCATTTATAGTTAGGTTAGGTTGGGTTAGGTTAGGTTAGGTTAGGTTCTCCCTGTCGTTTAGGGTGACGCAGGTGCTGTCGGGGCACGGCTGCTTTGGCAAGTACCTGTGCCGCATAGACAGGGAGCCGGACGCTCGGTGCCACCACTGCGTCCATTGCGGGGAGGACACGGCGCAACACACGCTCGCCGAGTGTGTAGCTTGGGAGGAGCAGCGCCGTGTCCTCACAAATGAAGTAGGAGGCGATCTGTCGCTGTCGGCCTTGGTGCGGAGTATGGTCGGTAGCGCAGAATCGTGGAATGCAGTGGTGTCCTTCTGTGAGGACGTGATGTTGCAGAAGGAAACTACGGAACGGGAGAGGGAGATCTCGACTCCCTTCCCTGGCCGCAGAAGGCGCACCGGGCGCAGGAGAAGGGCGGATAACGCCCTTTTCCAGCCCCCATGAATGAGTCCAGGGGCGAGGGACTAGGGGAAGCCCCCGCCCCCTATTCGATGGACCCGAGGCGGAGGCACGCGTGGGTGTCGGCGCGCGCCTCTGAGGTGATACACGGGGTAGTTGAACACCTCACTATCCCGTGCAGGAGACGAGGCCCGTGCAGACCGGGCCAGCACTAGTGTGGGGCTGCGGAAGAATTTGGATTCCCGCGGCCCCTCGCTTGAACGTGCGAGGAGACACCGGGGTGGTTTTAGCCGGTAAGAGTCCGGCACACCCCTCCGCCTTTCCCCAGGCAGAGGCAGTCCATGAGGATTTCCCCCCGAAAAAAAAAAAAAAAAAGGTTAGGTTAGGTTAGATATTTTTTCTAATTCTATGTATTTTATAAAGTAAATTAAAGTACATATGATAGTTTCTACACAAGACGGACCTAACAGGAGCAAAAAGAACGAAGGAAACGAAAATTTGAAAAATTTTAACAAATTTATAGTTAGGTTAGGTTAGGTTAGGTTAAGGTGCCGAGGGAATGAATGGCTGGGGGGGAGCCCAGTCCCAAGCTTTTGGGGGGTTAGGGGTTCAGGGACCTCACCCTGTATAAAAAAAGGAATGCACAACATCTGCTTATGCAGACCATTGCGGAGTGGCGGGTTGCCCTTGCAGTAGTAGCGGAGCCCTATTCTGTTCCCGACCATCCTCGCTGGTTCGGTGATGAATTGGGCTCTGTAGCCATCTACTGGGGGAGTGAGGAAGAAACCCCACCCTGCGCCCTATTAAGAAGGGGGCAGGGCTTCGTTGCAGTGCAATGGGGCCCCCTGGCCATAGTGGGCTGCTATGTCTCTCCCAATAGGTCCCTTGCCGACTACGAGGTGTACCTAGACGAGGTGGCGAATTGTGTTCGCGAATGTCAACCTCGTCCGTTGATCGTTCTAGGAGATTTTAACGCCCACACCAGGGCTTGGGGCAACACCAGAGACGATCCGAAGGGAGAGACAGTGATGGAATGGGCGGCTGGGCTGGACCTCCGATTAATGAATCAGGGGTCCGTAAGCACATGTGTGCGATGGCAGGGGGAGTCCATCGTAGATCTTACGTGGGCAACTCCTCCTGCAATGCAAAAGCTGTCGGGCTGGCGAGTGGCGGAAGAGGCGGTCACACTGTCCAACCACCGCCACATCGTGTTCGATGTCGCACTTCGCCAGCCTGACAGTAACCCCAGTCGCCGAGGGCGCAGCCCACCGCGGCGTTGGTGTCTTAAGCGGCTCGACCGGGATAAGCTGGAAGCCGCCGCCATCGTCGCGTCCTGGCCGAATAACGCCCAAGAGGTTCAGTCCGATCCTGAAGTGGAAGCATACTGGTTTGGGGGTACGATGGCGCAAATTTGCGACCTGTCCATGCCCAGAACCAGTCGCCCCAAGCGTAGAGCAGTGTACTGGTGGTCGGCAGAAATCGCACGGCTCCGTGCGCTCTGCTTGCGGAGTCGGCGCCAGTACACTAGATCTCGAAGGAGAAGAAGGCGAGCTCCGCCTGAGGAGGTAGCCAGACTCCACGGGGCATACCGAGTGGCTACAAAGGCGCTTCAAATTGCTATAGCTAACGCCAGGTCTCGGTCCTGGAAAGAGCTTCTGGAGAGACTCAACGAGGATCCCTGGGGGCGTCCATACAGGACGGTACTGGGTAAGCTCCGGCCTTGGTCGGCCCCCTTGACGGAGACTCTCGATCCGGATCTGCTGGGAAGGGTGATCAGCACGCTCTTTCCAGAGGACCGGTCAAGTCCCTCAGGTCACCTACCGTCTTCATGGGAGTGGCAGGATGAGATGGGGGTGACCGTCGAAGAGCTGGACCGAGCCGTTAGCCGCTTAAAAGCCCGGAACACAGCACCGGGGCCCGATGGAATCCCGGGCCGGGCCCTAGTGATGAGTCTGGCTGCCCTGGGGGACAGGCTCAGGCAGCTGTTTAACAGGTGTCTGCGCTGTGCCACGTTCCCCACAGCCTGGAAAGAAGCAAGGCTGGTCCTCTTGAAGAAGGAGGACAGGGCAGCTGATTCTCCCTCTGCGTACCGCCCCATATGCCTGTTGGACGAGATTGGCAAATTATTCGAGAGGATAGTTGCCGGTCGGCTCAATAGGCATCTGTCGCGCGTCAGTCCCGATTTGGCCGATAGCCAGTTTGGGTTCCGACGTGAGCGTTCCACTTTAGATGCGATTATGCGCGTCCGCTCCCTGTCGGAACAAGCAATATCCCAGGGTGGCGTGAAGTTGGCGATAAGTCTTGATATCGTCAACGCCTTTAACTCCTTATCCTGGGATGCAATCAGGAGGGCACTGGCACATCATCAGGTGCCCCTTTACCTGCAAGGTATTATCGGGGACTACTTGCGCGACAGGTACATTCTGTACATGGGGCAAGATGGCAGGAAGATTCGGAGGGAGATCAAACGTGGGGTTCCACAGGGCTCGGTGATGGGGCCGCTACTGTGGAACCTCGCCTATGATGCGGTTCTGCGAATCGATCTTCCCGCTGGTGTAGATATCGTCTGCTATGCTGACGACACATTGGTGATCGCCAGCGGGATCACTTTCGAGAGGGCCACGGAGCTCGCCGAACTCGGGGCGGAAGTCGTCGTCGCCAAAATCCACGAGTTGGGATTAGAAATAGCACCTCACAAGACCGAGGCCATATAGTTCCATAAATTACCAAGGAGCAGGGAACCACCCGACTCGTGTATCCGCGTGGGTGGGTCTGAGGTCAGAGTGGGGAGGTACATGAAGTACCTAGGCCTCCACCTGGACAGTCGCTGGGGCTTCGAAGAACATTTCGAGCGCCTAGTCCCCCGGATCGAAAGGGTAGCGGGTGCTATGCATAGACTGCTGCCCAATCTAGGGGGACCGACGGAGGAAGTACGTCGCCTCTATGCAGGAGTTATACGATCCGTAGCTCTACATGGAGCGCCTGTATGGGCAAAAAGGCTGGCCATCCGACGCTGTAGAACTAAAATCTACAGTGTTCAGCGGAGGATGGCCATACGGATCGTACGAGGATACCGCACAATATTCTTTGAGGCGGCGACTATCCTGGCGCGCTTTCCACCACTAGATATACTGGCGGAAATGGACGCGAGGGTGTACGTTCGTATCCGTGCCCTGCGCCAGAGTGGTGGCAGTGAGCCAGAAGAGGCGCTCCAATCAATTAAACGGCAGGAACGACAAAACGCTCTGGCATCATGGCGCTCTCGACTCGAGGAGCGCTATGAACGCAGACGCGTCATTGAAGCAATCCTGCCGGTCTTCGAAGCCTTGATGCAGCGACGAGCAGGAAGACTCACCTACAGACTTACTCAGATGATTACCGGGCATGGGTGCTTCGGTGATTATCTGTGTAAGATTGGACGTGAGGCAACGGCGAATTGCTTCCACTGTGGTGGAAGGGACCAGGACTCCGCTTCCCACACACTCGCAGTATGCCCTGCGTGGGAACGGGAACGGACGATCCTGGTGAACCGCATCGGACGGGACCTCTCCCTGCCAGCAGTTGTGTCGGCGATGCTGAGCGGGGATTCGGCGTGGAGGGCCGTAGCCACCTTCTGTGAATCTGTTATGATTCAGAAGGAGGCTTCAGAGCGGGATCGGGAGAGGGCGGATCCCGCGCGGAGACGACGTCACCAAGGCGTTCGTCACGGCCCTCCGGGGCCTCCGGGGTTGCAGACGCTCGGGGCGGGGCCTCGAGCGCCTGGTTATGTAACCCCCGAGGAGGACGATGGCTCGAAAGTGGTCTCGAGACATCGTGCTAGCACTGCGAGGGTGCTGGGGGCAGAAAGTACTGCCCCTGGGACGTGCTACTAGTGTAGCAAAGCGATGGAGGGGCCCCGGTTGTGTTCCGAACGGAGATCCCGGGACCCCTCTTATACGCTGATGGTGACCACCGTGGGGTTTTAGCCGGTAGGAGTCCGGCATAACCTTTTGTTGCCCCCGCAGCGGAAGGTATCCATGAGGATTTCCCCACGAAAAAAAAAGGTAAGCTTAGGTTAGGTTAGATATTTTGTCTAATTCTTTGTATTTTATAGAGCAAATTAAAGGGCGGATGATAGTTTCTACATAAGACGGAACTTACAGGAGCAAAAAGAGTGAAGGAAACGATAATTTGAAAAATTTGAACAAATTTATAATTAGGTAAGGTTAGGTTAGGTTAGGTTAGATATTTTTTCTAATTCTATGTATTTTATAGAGCAAATTAAAGTGCAGATCATAGTTTCTACATAAGACGGAACGAACAGGAGCAAAAATAACGAAGGAAATGAAAATTTGAACAATTTGAACAAATTTATAGTTAGGTTAGGTAAGGTAAGCTTAGGTTAGGTTCTAATTTTTTCTAACTCTGTGTATTTTATGAAGCAAAATAAAGTGCAGATGATAGTTTCTACACAAGACGGACCTAACAGGAGCAAAAAGAACGATGTAAACGAAAATTTGAACAAATTTATAGTTAGGTTAGGTAAGGTTAGCTTAGATATTTTTTCTAATTCTGTAATGCACAAAAGAAGTAATTATAATTTTAAAAGAAAATTAGAATATTTTGGTCGAGGACTTAAAGAGGGTTTTTGAAGATCAATTCATATAACTGCATTTGTGTACAAATAGGTACCTTATGTATTCAGCAAGTTGCTTAATACTAAATGGCTTTTTTGTTCAGCCAGACACGGATACTGGATTTATACCAGCCATAGTAGATAGGCAATATAAATGGTACATATATTTATGTGTAAAAAATGTGGTAATTGTTTGTACTAGAAGCAAATATAAAGTTTAATAATAATAGTCTGCATAAAAAAGTGTAATGGTTGTATCTATTAGGCTTAGACAGCTGTGTTGTTCACTCTGCAGAAAGAAATATTATTTTGTCATCTAGAATCAGATACACTTAATATAACAATAATATCTTTGTCTCCTATACATGAAACCAGTGAAAATAAAATGTGAGACAACTTTTACATAGTTGAATATCATTTATGTTAATCAATAATTACTGATTCTGTATTTGATCAGCTGGAGCTGATTAATGCCGTATAATTTATAACAATTTCTTTATTATTTAACACATAAAACAGGCAGATATAAGAAAATACTCACAGAAATATGTAAATACAGTTTATTGACATTGAAGGCATAGTCTTATCTCATATCTCTTATTAATAAAAATGTCCTTTTAATTAATATGTAATAAAGAAAAAATAATATATCGATAAGAATTATTATTCAGTTAAGATACCTTTACAATTTTCATTAACTTCTTTTCAGGTGGATCGCTTAGAACAAATCTGTATGCCTTGCAGGCTGAAAGCCTGCGGAGACAAAAAGTGTATGGATATTGAAGACAACAGTCTTATATTATATCTCTTTTAATTGGAAATGCCCTTCTGATTGTTCACAATATCGTAAATGTACATGTTACCTTCAAGTTATTTTCAAAAAACCTTCAGAAATATATCTAACACTAAAACATTTCTACCTATGTCCGTTATAGACAAAACATAGGAAACCATCCAACAAATTCCAATGAAAAATGTTTGTGTGAGTTTGGATGGATCCCTAGATGTTTTATATTTACATTTGGACCCGGTAGATGGCACTGTTTTCGAGATCCATAAATCACCAGTGCAAAGCCGAGGCGCATCGCTAGTAATAAATACATTTAAATTAAGCCTGTGTTTTTCTAATCCTTACACAAACGGTTTAAAACATCTTACTTCCTCACTATTTATCATTGTGTAAATATATAGATAAGCATGTTAATTCCCAGTCATTTTATTATGATGTATACTACTTACTAATCAACCAAAACATATTAAAACAAAGTCTTGACACCGCTCCTGTCTATAAATGTCAGTCAATCATCAAAGTTCAAAAAATTTATTAAACTAAGTTTGTATAAAAGGGGTTATTATAGTATTAAGGAATTTGTGGATGACACTAACCCGTGAGTAAGGTGATCGCTACCAAGCTATTTCTTATTTGTTCTGTGTTGTTAATTATGACATACGCCATTTTGTGTTCAACAGTGGTAGAGCCATGCGGCAGCTTTTCTGTTGCATGTACGGGCCGGCTCAAACTGGCTCAAGCTCTGCTGCCGCATTTCGTCTGGTGAGTGCAGGTGGCCGGAGACACAAGTCCCCTCCCCTTCAACGTGGTAGCGGAATTAAATTATGATTAGACTACCCCAGGAGGGTACCAGCACCCCTGGAGAATCCCTCACTGAGCATCCACGACCATGTTTCTCCACTCCTGAGCGTGGGTGCTCAGGCTGCCCCGCGCATTCTGGGCGGGGGGTTCAAAATTCCGCTCAAGACTACAACTGCTCGGGGGAATTTCTGCAATATCAGGGGACTTCACTCTAACCTAAACGCCGTCCACTACCATCTCGAGACGGCGGGGCCGGCTCTGCTCTTTCTGACCGAGACGCAGGTGTCCTCTCCGGCCGATGTCTCGTATCTCTCCTACCCGGGGTACAAACTGGAACACTCCTTTGTGCCTCGGGCTGGAGTTTGCGTTTACGTCAGAGAGGACATCTGTTTTCGACGCCTCGGCAGTCTTGAAGGTTTGGACCTGTCCATCCTTTGGTCATGCGTAGACAGCGACGACCATCCGCGCGTCTACGGGTGCCTCTATAGTCCCATAGCGGTAATGCCGAAACAGACCGACTCTTCGACCGCATCCAGATTCGTTGCTACAGCAGATTCCCTCCGCAGAGATGGTGATCCTCGGCAACTTTAACGCCCATCACGGTGAATGGCTTGGTTCACCTTTAACCGATCATGCCGGGAGATCTGTTCATGATTTTGCCTTGGCATATGGTCCAACTGGTTACTTTGCCTACGCGGATTCCAGATGTGGAGTATCATGCACCTTCCCTGTTGGACCTTCTACTGAACTCTCACCCGGACGGATATCAGATTTTCGGCGACGTCCCTTTAGGCTCCTCGGACCATTGTCTTGTCCGGAGTATGGTGTCACTCACGTTGAAATCGCAGTTGCATTCTGCAAGCTGCCGCCGTGTTTGGCACTATAGGTCAGCCGATTGGGATGGGATGCGGTCTTTCTTTGCATCTTACCCTTGGGGGCGGGTTTGCTACTCGCCGGACGATCCCAACATTGTTTCGGAATCTGTCGTTGATGTTGTATTTCAGGGTGTGGAACTTTTTATTCCTTCCTCTGTGGTGCCCATTGGAGGCAAATCTCAGCCATGGTTGGGTCGCTCCTGTAAAATAGCATCATGCTATAAGCAGAAGTGCTACCAAGCCTGGGCTGACGCATCAACGTCCCGGGATGTAAAACTCAGCGCTCTTTAAACGATGTATAATTCCGCCTCTAGGTCCTTCAAAAGAGTCATTGCCAAGGCAAAGTCAGAGCACGTAGGCAGAATTGGCGAGAAACTGGTTCGCCTTCCTTCTGGAACCCGTGCATTCTGGTTTCTTGCCAAGGCTGTCCAGGGGAATTTTTATCAGCCACCTCTTCCATCTCAGCACAGGGAGGATGACTCACTGGCCCATACCGCAAAGGAAAAAGCCGATCTGCTAGGCTCTTTCTTTGCGTCCAACTCGACCCTTGATGACGGGGGGAGTACGCCGCCGATCATCCCGCGGTGTGAGTGCTCCATGCTGGAAGTACAGTTCACACAGCGCTCGGTTCACAAGGCGCTCCTCTCCCTGGCCATCCACAAGTCAAGTGGGCCTGACGGAATCCCCCCAATTGTGCAGAGGACGTGTGCTCCAGAGTTGGCACCGGTTTTAACGCGCCTTTTCTGGTACTCCTACTCCCTAGACGTAGTCCTAACATCATGGAAGACGGCTTTCGTCCACCCGATCCCTAAAAAAGGCGACCGCTCAGACCCGTCCAACTACCGGCCTATCGCCGTCACCTCCTTGTTCTCCAAAACAATGGAGTCTATTGTTAACTGACGGCTCATGTGGTACCTTGAGGATCACCAGCTGATTAGTAACCACCAATACGATTTTTGCCGTGGTCGGTCGGCTGGTGATCTTCTGGTCTACCTAACTCACAGATGGGCGGAGGTAGTTTTTTTGGCCGTTAGTTTGGACATTACGATGGCCTTAGATCGGGTTTGACACAAAGCGCTTCTTTCGAAGCTCCCTTCCTATGGGCTTCCCGAGAAATTGTGCGATTGGATCACCAGCTTTCTTGCAAATCGGAGCATAAAGGTCGTTGTAGACGATGCAAGCTCCAATTGCTGCATGCTATCGCCAACGTTGTTTCTTCTGCATAGGTATCGTTGATATGTTGCAAACCCGTAACATTCATTGCTATGCAGATGACAGCACTGGTGATGCTTTTTACACCGGCCGTGCCAGTTTTACCCCCAGAAGACACAAGTTTGCGCGTTAACCGCTAAAAAGAACCCCTTTGTCGTATCTCCTCAGTTTCAAAGCACTCCCCTTGTTGCCTAAGCTAGTTTGGAATCCTCGGCGTCGACATATCAAGTGACGTGCAGTTTCGTGGTCACTTGTAAGAGAAGGCGAAATTGGCCTCTAAAAAGCTCGGCGTGCTTAGCAGAGCGGGACAGTATTTCATGCTGGCACACCGCCTGCAACTTTACAAGGCGCAGGTTCGGCCGCACAACGGAATACTGTTCCCATCTCTGGGCTGGGGCTCCCTATTACCAGCTCCTTCCACTTGACCGCATCCAGCGTAGAGCGGCTCGAATCGTCGACGACCGAGTGCTTTCCGATCGGCTCGATTCACTGGCGCTGCGAAGAGATATTGCATCTCTTTGCATTTTCTTTCGCATATACCATGGGGAGTGCTCTGAGGAATTGTTCGGATTAATCCCAGCCGCCAAATTTCGTGAACGCACTACGCGGCAAACCCCCGAAACCATCAACACCATCTGGATGCTTGGCGGTCCACCACTGTACGTTTAAAAAGGAGTTTTCTTCCGCGTACAACCTCTCTGTGGAATAGTTTACCACCGGCGATTTTTCCGGACCGATACGACCTGGGTACCTTCAAGAAAAGAGCTTACTCCTTTCTAAAGGGCACGCAACGCACCTGCAATTCCCCTGGTGTTGCGGTTGATCATGGGCTACGGTAGTCACTTAACATCAGGTGAGCCGGGTAGTTATTACGCAACAATACTGAGACAACATCAATTCCAATTGGAGCATATTATCAATGGCCTCGCTCGAAATGTTTGTTTTTTAATTTAACTATGTTATTATTATTGAGATAAAATTCAATTTTTTATTATTGTTAACCGAAATAGCTTTTAATAAAATTATATTAAAACGATCAGAAATCATATTTAATATTACTTTAATATTTAGGTATTTGTACTCAGGTATTATCGTAAAAATTAGTCTTTTTAACCTGACTCGGTATTAAGAAAATTGTCATCAACTTTATTTCGTTTTTAAAAAGTGCAAATATGTTGAATACTTTATTCCATTTATTTTTTACCATAAAACAAAAATAAACGGAATAAGTAAACATTAGGTGAATGTTATTTTAATACCGATAACCTAATCTATATCCGTAAAATAAGACACTGCTGCACGTTTTACGTACAAGTAGGAAGATTTATGTTACATTTTAAAACAGTGTTTGTCATGAAACTTTCGAACCAAAGACACTAAGCGCTCTCGCACTCTGGCAGTTAGAACGATGTAAAATCATGTTACGGCACTTGCACTGTTCTTTCGTCAGTTTTCGAAAAGTGTTCTTCAGAAATGTTATGTTTTAGATTTGCTTTTGTTGGAACCTGGTGCTAAAATTTTAAAAGAAAACATTAAATTATAAAATAATAATAGTAGGGAGAAAAAACAAACATTCTAAATAAAACATAATACTAGAAAAAAAAATATTACAAAATAAAAAATGTTGTAGGGTGTCTCATTTTTTCATGTGCATCGCGATTGGGTTGTTATTTCATTTCCGATAGCTTCTATATTCCAGAAATAATATAACCTACAATCTTTATGACGAACCCTTAAACCGTGGCGAATTATTCATATATTCATACCGACCGAAGCGTTGTACAAATCACTCTATTAAATTCAATAAAAAAATTAAAGGGGAAAATAAAATTAACTAATATATTAATCTAAAATAATACTTCTACTCGTAATGCTATGGCATGCCTTGGGGGAGGCCTATGTACAGCAGTGTACTTGTGAACATTTATTATTCTTACAAGTATTATCATTACAGCCCGTAATGATAATGATGATGATTAATACTTCTAACAAATATCCGAAAAGACTGCCACCGGGAGGCAGCGAGGGTGGACTTTTAATTTCTACAATGAGAGCCCTTTATCCAACAAAAAAAAAAATTGCCTTGTTCCTCAGCCCGTAACAACCGTTGATTTCGGGCTGATAAAAGAGATGTTAAAGTTGCATTTTGGCTAAAATAATGTCCTTACACTAAATTTTGAATAACCTCTATATAAAATTTCTTTCACTATAAAAATTATCAAGTAGCCGCGTGTCTTGAAGTGTCTTAGTAAAAATAATCATATATTGTCCCGGTTTCTCACGCAGCATTTTCTGTGTTTTAAAACGCAACAAAATGTTTTATTAAATGTTTCATGTACAAACATTGTTACAACTTTCCACTGACGTCCGTCAAATTGAACGCGGGGAGGGGAAGGGAAGGGAAGGGTGGAGCTGCAATACCCTCTCCCCCCTTAAAAGGAAAAGTTGCGGAGGCCCCCTTTGAAAGTTTTTTCATTTTCAATTCTGAGAAAATGTTCCTCATTTTATGGATTAATATTGAGTGTAAAAACCAGGAAGGTCCTTTGGAGGAAGGGTTCCCCTCCTACGGAAGGGGGTATCGGTAAAAAATAAGGGGGCCGATTTAGAGGAATCTCTGTATCTATTTTGAGACTGCAACGTCTACGGCGCTGCGGGAAGAGCAGCCTGCGCCTGCTGTCACAAATCGTAGGCATCCGACGAGCCGGAGCGGCTGAGGCTGGTCGCTGAAGGTGACCAACAAGCCGTAGCTGTGGAGGCGAGGATGGATGCCCGCGATTTGTTAGGCAAAGGCAAAGAGGCTGCTCTCCCTACGCGGAGACGCGGAGGACTCCGGCTCTATAAAGACACTCTAAGGGCAGGACAGACTCGTAACACGTAGAGTCGGGGTCAATCAATTCGGTTCTTCAACATAACTTAAGCCTAACCCATTTTATTTTTTATCTGCCCTAATAGGTAGTGTTAAAATAAAACAAAACAAATATAATTCATAATTTATTAATCAATTTTATATACATATTGTATTGCTTTAATTAATTTTTCGTAAACATCTTTATGGGCTATTTTTTCTTCGCCAAGAATATTAAATTAGCCAGTCTGTGAAGATTGCTTTATCCCTACTGAACATCACTTTTTAATTTCACCAGTGGCTTTTTGTTCTATGGGTGTGTCCCGTCTGGTGCCACAAATTTATTTATAGGGTCGCTGAGATTAACCTTCTAATGTATGAGGTGGGCAATCATAGGCTCTCCAAAAATCGGTATGGATTTCAGTGCATACCTCCACATGCTTTTGTATTAGTGGCACCAACATTTCCGCAGATTTCTTTGATTATCGGGATACTTCCAATACTTCCAATCTTAAATTATCTTTCCCATTTTCTATCATGCCCAGCAGCCAATGGCCTTCAATGTGTCTTCTGTTGTACTTTCTTTTTCCAAATTTTGGTTCATCTATTTGCACGATTATGCCTGGACCACCAATCTTGCAGTTAACTTCTTGGTGCTCCAATTCATAAACAACTACTGTCTCCCGGCAGTAAGAAAGCCAGTCATTTATTGTCCTTGTTGATAAAATGGTTTCCTTATATTCACGGGCTGTCTCTAATTTTACTTGATGATAATGTTACGAGCTTGAGGTTCGTGACAATAAAAATTGCCGATAGAATTACCTAATTTAACACTTTAATTTTCTTTACACCAATTGAAACTTAAAACACCAATAACTAATCACACTGATTCACGTTATTCCGCTCCGAAGCTTCCCTTGTCTCGCTAACTTCAATACTTCCCCGATCTCGTATTGCAGCGCCTTTATATGTGGCTCTTCCACGAAAACATACAGAATATTCCAGAATATTCGAGTAAATACGCGCGCCAACCGACCAAGGGCAGAAAGTTCGTGTTTGGGGCTTCCAGAAAGCTTAGTTCTTCAATTCGGTACTAGATGGCGCTGTCGGTTGAAAGATTTGTGAAGTCATTTTCTGGAAAGCTCTCTCTTCGCTCTGTTATCCGACACTAGATGGCGCTAGTGCCAGATGTCAAATTAGCCGCGCAACACTCCCCCTCCTAAGACATTCTCGTCCCGAGCATTATCGGCCCCATAACAACGCGCCAGGCGATCCACATGGACGATCTTAGGAGTCCCTCTTGCGCCTTTCTGTATCCGGTAGGTTACATCGTTGATCCTGGTTACAATCCTGTACGGGCCGTCCCATTTAGCTTGAAGCTTAGGAGATTTCCCTTTGCTGCGGACTGGATTGTGCAACCACACTAGTGAACCTTCGTCGAAGCCTTTATTGTTCATTTTGCGGTCGTACCGGGTTTTCATCTTCTCAGACATTTGCTGGCCCGATTGTCTGACGTGCTCATAAATGTCATTCATTTTGTTCCGCAAGTCATTTGCATAATCGGTTATACTGCGTGGGGTATCAGGTGGTATCCCGGTGATCAGGCAGCCGTAATTCTCTTCCAAAGTTTGCGAAAGCTGGTGTCACTGCTGTACTTTCGTGAACAGCGCTTCGATATGACAACAAAAACGGTTGTATGTGCTTGTCCCAATCTGGTTGCCGATTGTCTACAATTTTTGCTAGGTACCTCTCCAATGTGTGATTAAATCGTTCTACCATTCCATCAGATTGCGGGTGATAAGAAGTCGTTCTTGTTTTGTGAGTACCCATAACTCCAAATATAAATATAAACCATCTAGGGATCCATCCAAACACACACAAACATTTTCATTGGAATTTGTTGGATGGTTTCTTATGTTTTGTCTATAACGGACATAGGTAGAAACATTTTAGTGTTAGATATATTTCTGAAGGTTTTTTGAAAATAACTTGATGGTAACATGTACATTTACGATATTGTGAACAATCAGAAGGGCATTTCCAATTATAAGAGATATAATATAAGACTGTTGTCTTCAATATCCATACACTTTTTGTCTCCGCAGGCTTTCAGCCTGCAAGGCATACAGATTTGTTCTAAGCCCAGAAACAATTTACATTGTTTCAATGCTCGCCCAGGTGAGCTATTTGGTGATGAATTATTAAAGTTTTGTACGGATCAGTGTTAGCAGTGCGCTGATATGGACAAACTCGGTATGTACTCTGACTCTTTTACATATGTAAGTGATGCACACGGTAGTAGAAGATGGCTCGATCACTGTGTGACTACTACTGCCGCTTACCAAACTGTGCGCAGTGTTGAAATTTTACACAGTATTTATTGGTCGGATCATTTCCCTTTAAGTATTACTTGTGACCTAGCAATTGTAGGTCTAAAATACCTCAAAATATTGTTAAGAATAGTAAAATAATATGGGGCAATAGAAAACCACATCAAATACTCAAATATAAAGAATATTGTAATTCGAAATTTAGAGATATGCATTTACCGGTAGAGTTTTGCCATTGTTGTGATCGTATGTGTACATGTATAGATCACAAAGAGACTTTAGATAAGATGTATGAGGCTATAGTAAATACTTTAAGCGAGGCCGCAATTAAGACATATGAAGGTAGTGCCATTACTGCCAAAAAGAAAACTGTAGTCGGATGGAATAAATATGTAAAAGATGCTCATAGGGAGTCCAGGATTCAATTTGTTAATTGGTTACAATGTGGCAAACCTAAAGGGGGCATTGTGTATGATCGTATGTGTGAGAGCAGACGTCAATTTAAATCTAAGTTAAAATGGTGCCAGAATCGGGAAGAACAAATTAAAATGGACGTAATAGCTACTCAACATTGTAATAAGGACTTCAAAAATTTTTGGAAATCCACAAATAAATTAAATGTGCGGCCTGGTCTTCCTGTGAGCGTTGGGAACAATAAAGATAAAAAAGAGATTGTTGAAAATTTTAGGCAATATTTTAATGTTGACTCTCCTTTAGGACCCATAAATGGTAAAACCTACACGGAAGTCCCCTTCGACACAAACCCGGTTCGCTTCACAGCTAAACAGGTGGGTGCAGTGATTATGAACATGAAAAGGGGGAGGTCTCCTGGGTATGATGATCTTAGCATTGAGCATTTGCAACATGCTGGTGGCCATCTTCCTAGAGTTTTGGGTTTGTTCTTTTCACTGTGCCTACGACATAGATATCTTCCTAATAATATAATGAGGACTATTGTGGTGCCAATTCTAAAAAATAAAACTGGGGACATCTCGGACATAACCAACTATAGACCTATATCGTTGGCTACAATATTAGCAAAGGTACTGGACAGCCTTCTTGATACGTATTTAAGAAAATATTTGCAGCTACACGATGCTCAATTTGGTTTTCAGACTGGGCTTTCAACAGAGAGTGCCATCTTGGCCCTTAAGCGAACCGTTGAGTACTACACGGTCAGAAAAACACCTGTGTATGCCTATTTTCTAGACTTGTCAAAAGCCTTCGATATGCTTTCCTATGAAATATTGTGGAGTAAGTTGAGGAAAACTGGAATACCTGCTGAACTTGTTGCCATGTTCGAGTATTGGTACAACAATCAAATAAATAATGTCAAATGGGCAGATACGTTTTCCGATCCGTATAGGCTAGAATATGGGGTGAGACAAGGGGGTTTAAGCTCACCGAACCTATTCAGTCTGTACATTAATGACCTAATCGGTGAATTGAGCAGCATGTATATCGGATGCTATGTAGATGGAGTTTGTTTAAACAATTTAAGTTACGCCGATGATATGGTGCTGCTGGCCCCGTCTGTTAGCGCTCTTAGAAAATTGTTACGCGTTTGTGAGGATTATGCTGTTAGACATGGTTTAGTATACAATGTTTAGAAAAGTCAGTTTATGGTATTTAGAACTGGAAAAAAGTGTCCAAAGAATGTGCCTCCTATTTTGCTTAATGGCACTGCCCTAGGAAGAGTAAAAGAGTTTAAATATCTAGGCCACTACATAACTGAAAATTGTGAAGATGATATGGACATCGAGAGGGAGCGAAGGGCACTGTCGATCCATGGAAATATGTTGATTCGTAGGTTTGCGCGGTGCAGCAAGGAAGTTAAGATTACACTCTTCAGAACCTATTGTCAATCTTTTTACGCATGCAGCTTATGGACAACGTATACAAAGCGCGCTTACAGTGACCTTCGTGTTTTATATAATAACATTTTCAGGGCCCTGTTGGGGCTGCCTCGATTTTGTAGCGCATCAGGGATGTTTGCAGAAACACGAACAGATGACTTCTTCGCAATAATACGTAAAAGAGTGTACTCGCTGTTGAGCAGAATACGTGGCAGCCGCAACAGTATAATGAACGTGTTTGCCGAAAGATGTGACGGGCATATGCTAGAATATTGGAACGATTTGTTGAAAAGTGACTACTCATATTTAAGAAACTAACATTAGTGTTTAAGGTGCACAATTACTAACAACTTATATGGATCTATGTCTGAAATAAAAGAGTTATTATTATTATTATTATAAGCGATCTACCTGAAAAGAAGTTAATGAAAATTGTAAAGGTATCTTAACTGAATAATAATTCTTATCAACATATTATTTTTTCTATATAATATACTAATTAAAAGGACATTTTTAATAATAAGAGATAGACTGTGCCTTCAATGTCAATAAACTGTATTTACATATTTCTGTGAGCATTTACTTCTATCTGCCTGTTCACATGTTAAATAATAAAGAAATTGTTATAAATTATACGGCATTAATCAGCTCCAGCTGATCAAATACGGAATCAGTAATTATTGATTAACATCAATGATATTCAACTATGTAAAAGTTGTCTCACATTTTATTTTCACTGGTTTCATGTATATAGGAGACAAAGATATTATTGTTATATTAAGTATATCTGATTCTAGATGACAAAGTAATATTTCTTTCTGCAGAGTGAACAACACAGCTGTCTAAGCCTAATAGATACAACCATTACACTTTTTTATGCAAACTATTATTATTAAACTTTATATTTGCTTCTAGTACAAATTACCACATTTTTTACACATAAATATATGTACCATTTATATTGCCTATCTACTATGGCTGGTATAAATCCAGGATCCGTGTCTGGCTTAACAAAAAAGCCATTTAGTATTAAGCAACTTGCTGAATACATAAGGTACCTATTTGTACACAAATGCAGTTATATGAATTGCTCTTCAAAAACCCTCTTTAAGTCCCTCGACCAAAAGATTCTAATTTTCTTTTAACATTATAATAACTTCTTTTGTGCATTTATTCTATTTATTATTTAATTTAGATTATACTAATAACATAAACTTAATACTTTGTCACTTTTAACAAACTAATAAGGTTCTAAGACCTGTTTGTTATTTGTATTTGTTTTAAGTAAAATCTACAAACTTAATAATAGATTTTCACAACCTAGAATAGGTGTAAATTAATAAACTCTTATATTCTATTTGCGAATTTTACCACAAAAAATAAAAAGAGAAAAACATACGTACTTGTGTCAATTAATATTTGGCTTACCTTTCTGATAATTGATAATATCCATATTTTCTTAAACATTAGTTTAATAGTCACAAAATTCTACTCGAATCGTATCTTTATCTTACGACCAATGCAGTGTTTGTCTACAATTTAGTGACGAAATCGCCTTACTTATTCGAGCAATTTATTGATATATTATGTAATAAATAAATTGATATTAGGTAAAATTTTTATAATGTTCTATCAATTGATGTTATATATAGTATAAATTGATTATATATACTTTGTGATTCAATCAAGAATCAATTCAAAAATCAAATTCAAGATCAAATTATTAATAACATTAAGACTTACGTCACAACATTAGAGTGATATTATTTTATGAAGATTGTCGACACGCGTACTAAAAATAATATATAACTACCTATTAAGTGTAGTAATAATAATTGTGTTGTATGGAAGAACAATTATAAAAATAATTTGTGACAAATTGACACAGCTTCGTTCAGATAATTTGAATTGTGTAACTCGAGCTCAAAATCGAGTTACCTGAATTTCAACTCGAGTCGATTCTTTTCCGAGTTATCACGGCACATCTCTAAGACAATATTTTTTTGTAAATATTAAATTACTTTAGCCAATGATCGGAAAACGATTATCAAAACAACTATTTTTTTTTTCAGATTTCTTGATTCCGTTTACATTTTCGAAAAATCTATAGGCCATTTACTATTACAATTAGCTGTCTTTTTTTGGTCTAAATACCATTAAGTAACGTTAATATTTCCAGTGGGCCCAAAAATGATTGTCTCCTTTATCGCCAATTTTCCATGACAAATGACCCTCAGTCAATAATTAACTATAAGTTAACTGCTCGTACCTGTATAAGTTTAACAAAACATTTAGGATTACCGTGCACCTGCTCAGGTGATCTAGTACTTACTGTGTCAAGTATTAATGTGGAGTACATTTAAAAAACTAATCAATATTTATTTAGGTTTATTTTTCATACTATAAAATATTGTTGAAATTTTTACGTAAGTTTCTTATTCAGAAAGATTTTTGTTAAAGTGTCCCATAAGAAAGAGCACTGTTGCCTGAAATAAAAGGGCTTACGTGTATAAAAAATATATAGAGAAGTATAAATAAGAGTATCAGAAAACGGTACCCATAATTCACAAACAAAGATTCCCACCACATGTGTGAACACTTTATAGCTTGTGTAACTTCTCCTTCATCATTCATAGCAGCAACAGTGTTTCACAACAAAGAACATCTACAAACTCTTTACTCATGACGTATATGAATTGTTCACAGCCTGGTAAGTACTGGCTCTCATACCTCAGAAATTGGTATACGGCAATATAAAGGATGGTAGCAATCCAGGCATGTTGTGCCTAGCAGTGATATTTTAATAGACTGTCGATAATAATGAAGCTGCCGCATGGTAGCAGCGTAAGAAACAGGTGAAAATGAAATGGCACATTGTTACATATAATTTATTATAAAGCGATTTTGTTTCGCCACATCAATAATAGTACACCTTAAATATTTATTAATAAGTTTCACACATAAATAACAATGCTTCATTTATAAAATTATGTTATTATAATAACAGATATTTTTATTTACACCAGTGACATCAATACTAATAAAGTTGCTGATATTTGAATTGGTTTTATAGTTGTGCTGGGTAAAGTATCACACCAGTTATTGCAGCGAGCAGCGGTGTCGTGAACGATGGTGACGGTGCTGAGCAGTACGTCCGCGGCTGCTGGCTGCACGCCGCCACGTCCTGCGACAGTACCCACGCCATGCGCCGTAGCAACGTCCCCCCATTGTTTGAGCACGAACGTCCGACATACGATACACAAGTGATAAACTCGTCGCGGGCACTAGAAATTATTTTGCGATATTATTTTAACGCTAAGTTTTTTTGTAATTAGGGTAGAGAAACGTGCACACAATAATCTGATGGTAGGTGAATGCTGCGGTCTATCGAAGCCCACGTCTATTCTCGTTTTTCGATTAAGAATCAAAGTCACCTTTAAGTGTTTTCGGTTCTCGTTACTCTCTGTGATCCTTTCCCGGTCGAGCCAATCCATTCATGCTGCCGTTAAAATACGCTGCAGCGTAGTTTTACCATACACATATATAAGACATGTACCACATTACTAATCTATGGAAATTGAATTCATAAATTTCAACTTTTATGCATTATATTATATCATTGTCATGATTTTTATCAAAAGTCAAGGTGCTGATCATGAGGCCTCCCCTATACTCATAGATTTTTTCATAGGGGGAATATTTAATATATCCTTATGGTATCATGATAGTGTTATGAATGTGGGTAAAAATACGTCTCGCGAAGCGTAGCGCGAGCGCGGAAGCGGTCTGTAGTGTTATGCTACTTACATATCATTTTACACTATTTTTCCATTCTGTTTTTGATTTTCTGCATTCACGTCAAAACTGGATATTTTTGCATCACCTTTATTTCCATAGGATCCTGTAACGTTTTTTAAACCATAAGAACATAATAACAAATCATTTTCACTTCGTATTTTCACGTTGTCAGCACTTTTTAAATCGGTGTCAATGGAGTCTACCTTTTTCGGTCTTTTATTTAGTTCTCCGTAACTCTGCAATTTCGGGTTTCGTGCGCGCTGTTGCGCTACCTTTTTTCCTATATCAATAATATCTCATTTTTCACTTAAATCTTGCCGTTTCTCTATTACGAGCCAAAATTTGACATGTTTTGACATCGTTGTTTATCTGGTTGTCATGGCAATTTTTATTCAAATATCGTTACCGGCCTGATGTTTTTACTTCAAAAATACTCTTTTCCTCTTGGCCATTTACAAAAATTTGCTTTTAATTTAAATAATTTCAAATTTAATTTAAATAATTTCCCGTTCTTATCCCAGATCGGTCAAAAAGTATAAAAGCCGAACAATCGGCCAATAAAGGGGAGTCTCACTTCAGCTTTCATACGAGAAGCACCTCCTAAAGGCCTTATCCACACACAGCGCCCGGAGTGAGCACACACAATACCCGGAGTAGACACACACAGCGCCTGGAGTAGACACGCAGCGTCTGGAGTAGGTACACGCAGCGTCTGGAGTAGGTACACACAGCGTATTGAGCAGGTACACGCAGCGCTTAAAGTAGGCACACACAGCGCTCGGAGTAAGCACACACAACGCCCGGAGTAGATACACACAGCGCCCGGAGTAGACACGCAGCGTCTGGAGTAGGAACACGCAGCGTCTAGAGTAGGCACACGCAGTGCTTGAGGCAAGCACGCACAGCGGCCGAAGATAGCGCGGGCACTAGTAGGTGGAGGCGTAGGCGTGGCTAGGCGACGACTTCAGGAGAAGGCAGAGGCTTGCAAGATCCCGAAGCAGTGCGGATAAGGCCTTTAGGAGGTGCTTCTCGTATGAAAGTTGAAGTGAGACTCCCCTTTATTGGCCGATTGTTCGGCTTTTATACTTTTTGACCGATCTGGGATAAGAACGGGAAATTATTTAAATTAAATTTGAAATTATTTAAATTAAAAGCAAATTTTTGTAAATGGCCAAGAGGAAAAGAGTATTTTTGAAGTAAAAACATCAGACCGGTAACGATATTTGAATAAAAATTGCCATGACAACCAGATAAACAACGATGTCAAAACATGTCAAATTTTGGCTCGTAATAGAGAAACGGCAAGATTTAAGTGAAAAATGAGATATTATTGATATAGGAAAAAAGGTAGCGCAACAGCGCGCACGAAGCCCGAAATTGCAGAGTTACGGAGAACTAAATAAAAGACCGAAAAAGGTAGACTCCATTGACACCGATTTAAAAAGTGCTGATAACGTGAAAATACGAAGTGAAAATGATTTGTTATTGTGTTCTTATGGTTTAAAAAACGTTACAGGATCCTATGGAAATAAAGGTGATGCAAAAATATCCAGTTTTGAGGTGAATGCAGAAAATCAAAAACAGAATGGAAAAATAGTGTAAAATGATATGTAAGTAGCATATCACTACAGGTCATAACTTACATATCCCTCAGAGCTAGTCGGTTAGTGGACCGCTTGTACCGGAAGCCAAGGCATGGCAGGTGGCGTGATCCCGTGACGCAGGCGGGATATCGTACGAGAGGTGATAGCGAGACATCGGGTGACGTAGGTAAGTATCGGCGCGCTACAGGTTACAAATTTCCCGCCTTTCATTTGGACATTTAAAAGAAATAAAATACAAAAAATACCGGATTTAACAACTAACATAATATCTTTACGGAAATGTTACTTTTCTTTAAATTGTTATAAGGGTAATTTTATATTCAATTTTACAAAATTGTATCGGGACCCCGTTTCGGGGCATTCCTTTGAGAAGTTCATTGGTTTGTACGATAATGATGAAATTCATAACAGTAACAGTAACAATAAGTCTTTTTAAATGTTCCCAATACTTTATATAACATTATTTTAAATCATTTCTTACCAACAAAGCTCAGAATTTCTGCTGAAGTAAGCAAGTTGCTGAGATCGTTCTGCGATGTCTCGAACGGCTACATGCAATTCGTCCACGCACCGAGACCAGTCTGGTGACACGACGGCCCAGCACGTCGACTCTTTCAGAAATTCTGTGTACAGAAAATTTAAATAATGCTCAACTTATTAAAAAAATACATATTTTAAGCTACGAATTAAATAAATCAGTTGGTATTTCATGAAAAAAAACCTCGTTAAATTTCGTGTTTCATTGAAAAATAGATCTGTGTCGGCAACATATTTGTGCAATATTTTTTTAAGAATTAAAATAACGTTCTTTACGTAGGTCAGCGTATAAATAACTGCCTAATGCTGCTGTATTTTGTATGGTGAGTGTTGAGAACCGGAGATCCTTTCAATTAGAAACGAGGTATTCCATCGTAGTCGTGGGGGTTACAACGTATCTGCATTTTGATTCTTAATCGAAGATAAATTTAGATGTCTATGGACCACAGCATCCATTTACTATCAGGTGAACTGTATGCCCGTTTTTCACCCCCATTCTATAAAGAAAAACTTTTAAAGACGAATCGCTTAAACTTTAAACGACATATATGGATAAAAGCCCTTCTTAGACAAAAATCTACCACTGGTACAAAAAATCTAAGCACGGTCGATCTAATTTTAAGAGATGAAAGAAGAAATGTTCATATTTTTATGCCATTTATGGAAAAAAACGTGCCAGCATAAAAATAGTGGAGAGAATATATACAAAAACTAAAAGCACTAATATGTTACGACAAACGCAGTAAAATATTTACATATGTACAATTGGGAATATATAATTGTATATCAATTATAACTCAATGATGAGAACTCGAATATTAAATAAACTTCAAATAAACTAAACTAGATAAGTTTTAAATAAACTTCTTACCTTTCCTTAGAGCAGTTTCGTTACTGCAAAGAAAGCGCATAAGAGCACGCGCTCCACCTATTTGCTGTTGAATGAATTTTTGACCATCGGTGGGCAGGCAGCGTTTCATCCATGCGTCCATACATGTCATTCCCGTTTGATAAGCTCTAAAACATTGTACATAAATAAAAAAAATTAAGCGTCAGTGTTTTTGATTTAGAAGACAAAGCGAGATATATAGAATTGCATATTTAGCACCTTTCAAATAATACATTTAAAATGGTTATATTCAAAACGGTTCATATAAATTATCCTTAGAAATAAGTGGCAATATTATCTTAATATATATCACTACCCAATATCATCCCGAAGGTGTAAGAGGCGACAGTGTGAAATTGGAACAAGAGAGAACAGTAACATCTTTTTGATAGTAACTTAAAATAATAAACCCAACCAAGCCTCCTACCAAGCATAACAATTTAAAAATTCGGCTCTATTGGGCAATCTATGGTAAAGACCCATGTTCAGCAGTGGAATTTTGATAGACCCCAATCAACGAATGAAATATTTTATAAACCGTTAGACAAGTTTTTCAAGAAAGTGTAGAACCAAAAAGAACAAATATAATGTGTAAGGAAGATGAAATATTTATGTAAACACCATAAAAAAATCAAATCGTAAATTTCAATCAGTCAGAAGCTGAATATTTATAAATAAGAAAATAAACTTTAAATCAAACCCATCAATTTATTACATTCCTCAGTTCATACGATACAAAAGCTTGTAGCGGAATTACATACTTATGTCAATATAAATTTACATGTTGTATTCTTGATTATACGAGTATACATAAATCTCGCGACAAGCTTTTATAACATACTAGCTGGTACCGGGCGCATTGCTGCCGCATAAGAAATAATTGTGGAAATATCAATCAAAAATCAAAATTAAAATGCTTTATTTCTGTAACATACCAGGTTTACCAACACATTTCGATAACTTTCCTATTAAGTATATAAATACTTGTATCAGGAAATTATCGCTTATCCATATTATGTGACTACAAGGTAAGTATCAGCTACAAATACAAAGTTTTGTAGCTGATACTTACCTTTAAACATTTATGACTGCTTATAAAATCAGTCTACATAAGATTACTGATATAATTTTATTTGATAATGTAATAGTGTGTGTGCGTGTGTGTGTGTGTGTGTGTGTGTGTGTGTGTGTGTGTGTGTGTGTGTGTGTGTGTATGTATGTATGTGTGTGTGTGTGTGTGTGTGTGTATGCGTGCGCGCGCGTGTGTGTGTGTGTGTGCGTGTGTGTGTGTGTGTGTGTGTGTGTGTGTGTGTGTGCGTGTGTGTGTGTGTGTGTGTGTGTGTGTGTGTGTGTGTGTGTATTTGTGTGTGTGTGTGTGTATCTATTCTGTAGCAAATCAGATATTACTTCAAGAAGTCATCTCTCTTCCATATTATATAATTATTATTATGATAATGATAATTACTGTTGTGAAATTTTACTTTTTGAAAAATCCGTAAGAGATTATCAGATATATTTATCTTTTAATGTTAACATCCCAAACCATGACCATGATTTCAAATTCGTATTAGTAATCTACTTCGGCAAAGCTTCTTCCGTCTAATGTATTCTTCTGTTTGACTAGCCAATATATTTAAGAAGTTTTCCTCTCCGTCACAGACCTACTTCAGAGCTGCCATCGGTACCTAATAGAAATACTTATGTGTGTAATACCTCTCGTAATGTCGCCTATCCATTACAGCACTTTCGTTTTCATAAACTTCTGTTGGGTTCTTTTTTATGTTAATTCGGAATACATTTATTTGTATGCGAACATCACCGTTAAGTTACAGTGAAGGATATGTAATACGCGTATCCTTGTTAAAATAAATAACTACTTATGACATCTATTCGAAGAAACTCCAACGGTTTCAAAGCGTGCAACTATAGGAGTCTAACAAGAAACCTGGTTATACTCTAATAAGAGACTTAAGTTTTGTGATGGCTTGTCTTTTTAACAAGACCAAAAACATAGATACGAAAATTTTATTTTATGCGGTTTTGGCAGATCAAATTGTTGCGGCAGGATTATAATGTCGTAAAGACCGAATTTCGGCCACGGCGGCCAGTCTCATGCGCAGTCACCTACGCAGGACTGGATTATAGTGCACGGGAGTGATCGCAAACATAGGTACAATCTCTATTCCTTTACTCTTGTAGTCCGATGGGACAGAAATCAGACACAATCGGAGAGAGATCAGCCACAAGAACAATGGTTTTGCGTACTTATCAAGGCCCGGGGGTGGAACACCCACAACTTCACGACTCCAGGCTGCTGCTAGGTATTTCTTGACAGAAAAATACAATAACTGATTTTTTGCACGTATCCGGAATCTTCAAACCAGCACTCGCGCCAAAAACCACTATTTCTACATGAGCAAATGCCGTTTTATTGTGCCGTTTATTGCCAGGAAATCCTCATTGATACCCTCCGCGCTGCGGGGGGAATGAAAAGGTTGTGCCGGACTCCCACCGACTAAAACCACTCACCGTCACCATCATCGTATATGACGGGCCCCGGTCTGACTGTTCTTTATTAAGTCACGTGCCGGAGGTAGCCTCAGCCTGCCTCCAGTACCATGATGTCTCGCTACTATTCCCAAGAGATAGTTTTCCTTGAGAATGATATCTCTAGGTGTTGGGCGCCCTCGCCCCGAGCGTCCTCAAGCCCTTAGACTCCTTTTCTGGTATGGTCACTATGAGAACGCGTTTAGTCGTTCACAATGGCTCACCGGTTTGCCCCCGCTGCTTTGGCGGAGGACCCTATTCTGATCGTGCACACTCGCTTCCATATGCACTAGAACGTCTAAAGATGCAAACCGAGCCAGGATTGTCTCACCTCAAACGATATTATGCGGTATCTCCGGACGATCTGTAAGGCCATCTTCCGCTGCACACTGTAGAATTTAGTTTAGCAGCGTCGGATGGCCAGCCTTTCCGTCCGAACACACGCATCGTACAAGGCTACGGATCGTATTACCCGCATATAAGGCACTTCCACATTAATTTGTTAGAAAGTTTTCAGATGTAGCGTATTAATTACCATCAAAATTGAAAGCATCGCCTTACTTGCAGTGAGCGTCAAGTTCAGCTTTATTTCTAGGTAGTCCAACAGGAGTGCGTGGAATCGATTCAACGCATATCTTCAATTCGCTAGGGTCACAACTGTCTTCGCCCAATTGAGCTCCACAGCCACCTTCAATAAAAATAATATTATACTCTTACTTAATATAAAGTGCACGTGGGTAAAAATTAAATAAAAAAATCATTAAATATTTATATGTACACGAGTAATTGTGACCAAATAATTCAATTGTTCAATTCAATCATTATAATTTAGCAAACGCGGACACATACTCACAAAAGAATTGCAAAGCGTTGTACCTTACGATAAATTAATAAAATATTGATTGTAAGGAATAAACGCAGTAGAAATGTGGTCGTTAAAGTGTCTGTTAGGGCTGAATCTGAGTGACAGGATGAGAAATTGTATGATAAGAGAAGAATGTTGTTTGCAAGACGATGTTGTGACCAAGATTAAGCAAGGCATACTTCGGTGGTTTCGTCATGTAGAAAGAATGAAGGAGGTAAGAGTGACAAAGCAAGTTTATGTTGCAGAAGTGAATGGCAGAGTCAAAAAGGGACGTCCTAGGCGATAATTTATCGAACAAATTGGCGATATATTGAAAATGAGTCAAATTAAGAGTACCCTTATCCGATGAGCACGTATGCGTAGGTATATGAATGTGGAGGAGTTGAGAGACGTGTGTCAGGATCGTGCTAAATGGAAGTAGTCTGTGCCAACCCCTCTGGGTGGCAGACGTAAGTGTTTATGTATGTATTGATTGTGTTTGTTATGCATTAGACGTTACTTGTTAACAAAATTCATACTACTAACATATATTTGTATATATATCTATATATATATATATATATATATATATATATATATATATATATATATATATATATATATATATATATATATATATATATATATATAACTACTACATTTAGAATAATTTGCAGCTGTATTAAGGCTGCATCACAAAAGGGGCTCCTCTCAACACCTAAATCGTTTACCGAGATTTCGATTCGCAAAACTCGATATTAATATCATTGTAGATAATACAAGTGATTATGTACGTCGTTCGGAATTACGAGAATTACTTCGCGATGAAATAGGTAACAAAGGGGATAAAGTCTTGCACCACGGAGTTGATAGTTGGCATTAACGCAATTAATGGGCAAATAAGTAATCTTAAAGCCCCGAATACACTAGGGGACATTTTGTCCCGCAACATGACGCGGAACACTCAACCTACGTGACGATGCAACGTTGCACAGTAACCCGCAACATGGCCCACAACATTTTACGTGACGCGGGACGTGTTTCATGTTCCCGCTCTGAGAGCGAGCGCACGTGACCCGCGTCAATTTTGCGACATTTTGTTAATGCAATGGCAAGTCTGATATGAGGGCCAACAGCGTTCCGTATTATTGTATCCAGTTTGGATATGGAAAGTTCGATCATTTGTAGTAAAGTTCAGAATCAAATGTTGACATTCAAGTAAAATTCAAAAAAGACCAATCAGGCATTCGGAGATCACATAAAATATTAATTCTTCTTTCTTGTCGTTGTAATAAGAAATTCCGCATCCACAACCTTTTTTTTCGCTTACGTTTCATGCCCGAAGTAAGTACTATGCACGCAGCACTAATTGCCACAACCTCCGCGGGCGACATTTCTATATAAACACTGACTAGTGTGTCCTGCAAAATGTTCCGCGACATATATCTCGGAACATTTCACGTAATTGTTGAGCGACAGGTTGTGTAACATGCCGCTCCTTTTGTCCTCAAGTATATCCAAGGCTTAAAAGTTCTATGAAATTTATGAGTATAGGTTTGATAAGATTTAAGACGAATTTAAAGTTCAACAAAAAGAAATGTTGGCATTAAAAAAATAAAACGATTTTTGTGTTGCGGGATTAACACCCTATAGTAAATTGAATTTAATCGCTCAACTTTCCCGTGCATCTTCCTTGGAGATATAGAGCGTGCCCGAAAGATAAACGGAGAATGTTGTCAGAATAGTAAAACAGCTAGGATGCGCCATAAATCATACAATGAGTAACCATGATATTCTGTATTGCAGCTGCATCGCGAAGCTCAATCCCGCTAACCCTAGACCACGTAGAGAAGTTTAGTTCACAATGAATTCGGGACTCGGTGCTTTTTGCAGTTAAAAAGGCATAACAAAGTTAACAAGAAAAACAAGCTTAACACCCATGACCTTGGCTTCGACACAGAATAAAAGAAACCTGTCGTTGTCATTGAGAATCTCCCCTCCAAAAATAAGCAGCTTCATGCTGCAGCTTTCAAACGTGGAAAAGAGCTTAATTGCATATAGTTTTACACCTGGGTACGTGCTGGTTACATTTACATGAGTAAATCGGAAACAGAAACAGAAACAGAAACCTTTTTATTCAATATAGATTATAAACAATACTTATTGAAAGTCAATTTTTTCATAATGATTTCTTATATTTACGCGAACACTACACATGATTAAAACTACTTTTACGGATTTTATCGCGTTTATTTTTACTTTTTATTTTTAATTCCCGACGTTTCGGGCGCTTTCCAGCACCCATGGTCACGGGGGACTGAGATGACTGACGTCCCGATGTCATTGTTAAACCCGGAGTACCTTCAGCTTTTTTAATTATTGTTTATATATATGCATAGATCGGACCATAAACAATAATTAAAAAAGCTGAAGGTACTCCGGGTTTAACAATGACATCGGGACGTCAGTCATCTCAGTCCCCCGTGACCATGGGTGCTGGAAAGCGCCCGAAACGTCGGGAATTAAAAATAAAAAGTAAAAATAAACGCGATAAAATCCGTAAAAGTAGTTTTAATCAATTTTTCATTTACCACTGGTTCGCAAAAAAAACCTCTGTCCTGGGAAGAACCAGCAAGAAACCCAGCGGGACTATTTTTTTTTTCAAATAATAGCTTACAATCATGTTTACAATTATCAATACAAGACAAATTAGAAATAGCTTGGTAGCGATCACCCTTCCCAGGGTTTATTATCATCCATAAATTCCTTAATATTATAATAACCCTTTTTAAACAAACTTAGTTTAATAAAATTTTTGAACTTTGGGTATGACAAATTTTGTATATTTTCTGGGATTTTGTTGTAAAAGCGTATACATCGCCCCAAGAAAGAATTACTGACTAGGTGGAGGTACTACTAGCTTGTGTCTGTTCCTAGTATTTACAGAATGAATATCACTTATTTTTGCAAAACTACGTTTATTCTTGTGTACGTACATTATATTTTCATAAATGTATTGAGAGGCCAGAATTAATATATTAATTTCCTTAAATTTTTGCCTCAGTGACTCTTTTGGTTTTAAATTATACATTGCTCTAATGGCTCTCTTCTGTAAAATAAATATAATTTCAGCGTCAGTCGCGTGTCCCCATAGCATAATAACATACGACATAATGCTATGGAAATAACTAAAGTAAACTATTCTAGCTGTATCAACACTGGTAAGAGTTCTAATTTTTTTACAGAATATGCTGCAGAACTAAGTCTGCTAGCTGGTTTTGATATATGGGGGAGCCATTGAAGCCTTACGCCTATTGTGATTCCAAGAAAAATGGCGGTATCAACTAGACTCTGTTCTTCCCCATTTAAAATTACATTTTTATTAGCATGTTTGACATTAGGAGTTACGGATTACATATATTTAGTTTAAGTACAATTTAAATGCAAATTATTATCATTAAACCAATTGAATAACTTAGCTATAGCATTATTTACTTCGTCGTAATTTAATAACTGTCGTTTTAATTTGAAAATTTATGAAGTATCATCAGCAAATAATACTGTATCATGGTTATCCCCTACTATGTGAGGTAAGTCATTAATATATACAAGAAACAGAAAGGGGCCGAGAATTGAGCTCTGAGGCACGCCCATTTGTACAGTCGACCCGGAAGAACTCATACTATTAATGACAACTTCTTGCGTTCTGTCACTTAAATATGAAATAACTAATTTAAGAGCATCACTTCTTACACCGTAGTGTTGAAGTTTCCTGATTAATTTTTCATGGTGAACACAATCGAAGGCCTTGGATAGGTCACACAATATACCCAAAGCATCCTGTGAATTCTCCCATGCATTAAATATATATTTAATCAGCTCAATACCAGCATCAGTTGTCGAACAACAACTTGTGAAACCAAATTGATTTTTATGAAGTAAATTATTTACATTAAAAAAATTTACATTTGACCAAGAATAATTTTTTCAAAAATTTTATTAAGTGTTGGCAGTACTGAAATAGGTCTAAAATTAGCGGAGTCCAACGTACTACCAGATTTAAATAAAGGTATTACTTTACTATGGTTCATTAAATCAGAAAAGACACCAGATTTGATACTACTATTAAATAATAGATAGTTGAGGTGCGATTGCATCTATTATAGACGCAATAACTTTAACGGAAATCCCCCACAGATCGGCGGTTTTCTTAATATCAATAGTCTTAAAATATTTTATAATATCTTTTGATGACTCTCTATGAAATTTAAAATTCTTTGTACACGCATTTACATTTTGTTTAAGAAATGATTCGACGACGGCAGGAGAACAATTCAGTGACTTAGTGGTTAAGATAGGAATATCAGCAAAATATTTCTCGAAGACCATTGCAACGTCCTAATCTGATTCAGTTAATTTATTGTTAAAACTTAACTGATAGTTCGAATTGCGAGAGTTAACCTTACCAGTTTCGCTTTTAATTATACTCAATATCATTTTAATTTTATTAGGATCCGTCTTCATTTTGTTGCTCAAATATAATGACTTGGCTATGGAGCACACTCTTTTAAATATTTTGGAATATTTTTTACATATTCCCTAAATTTGACGCTAGGACTACACGACCTTTCATTGTAAAGTTCATATAACCTTTGTCTACTCTTATGGACTCCTACTGCGCCCACTCATTAAATGCCTTGCGATTGTTCAAGGAGAATGTTTTAGAAGTAAAAGTATTATTAAATTCATTGCAAATAAGCTTAAATAATGTTCCATACAAAAAATCTGGATTATTTTGGTATGAAAGTGATGGAAGTTTTTTTGCTATGTTACTTCTAAACTTCTCCAAGCGACGTGCATTTGCTGGAACAAACACTACTTTTTTATTTACTTGCTTTTTGTGAACATAAGGTAACGATACCAATTGTCCACAGTGATCAGAGCTCAATTTTTGAATAATACATTTATTGAATGGCTTAAAATTTGTAAAAATGTTATCTATACTGTTGCACTAGATTCAGCAATACGCGTTGGCTCCAAAAATAAATTAAAAAGACCATATGATTTAAACAATGATTTTAATTTAATATTGGTGGAGGAAGCTTCTAGGAAATTGACATTAAAGTCTCCACATATTACAACAGATTTATTCTGTTTATTAAGCTTAGCAAAAACTTCCTCCAAAGTTTTTTCAAAAGTATCATAAAGAACATAGGGGTCTGTAAACGCTCACAACAATGAGGTGCCCAAACTCAACACATGCCATTTCTACAGTTCGCTCAACAGAGAGGCTCACAATATCTTTACGTTGTTTACATGATAATAATTTACTAACTAAAATTAAGCAGCCACCTCTTAAAACCGTTTCTCTATTGAAAGAACTGACCACCTGTTGATTACTGAAGTTAAACATTAAATTATGAGCTTTTAACCAATGCTCAGTAATACATAAAATATGAATATTGTTGATATTTAAGAACAATTCAATTTCTAGCTCTTTGCCTATCATACCTTGTATATTCTGATGCACAAGGTGTAAACAATTTTTATTATCATTTTGTGGAGTTATACAATTGCAACTATTAATGATTTGTAAGCTATATTCTAAATTATTTAAATTATTATAACTGGTGGACATTGCCTCTATTGTCTCATTTTCTAATTTAAATTACTGGGAACGGATTCCCAATTGCATGTCACATCATTATGCTGCTCAATAGGAGCAGATGTCTGGGTAGCCAAGTCCTTGGCTGAGTTAATATATAAATAATAAGATAGCACATTTGCTATCTGTCTTAAATTATATTTGGATAGGTAATACCTATCTGTAGTCAAACATTTCTTAATTTAACTATTAATGTCTATTAAATTAATTCTATTAGTATAATTATTACAATTAAATGTCAAATTTAAATTATTGTTACACGACAAATTATTCATTAATAAATTTAAATCATATCTTATTTTATTCTCTTGTGGCCAACCCTGTATGTAAGGCAATGTAAACAAGATAATTTTATGTACATTTAAAATATTGAGGTAATCAATATATTTTAATAATTGATTTTTGTTTATATTGCCTCTTCTTCCAACAGGAATTATTAATGTGCTATTAGGATAAAACTTACTAGTTAAAACTTTATTCATTATATGACTAAAGGATGCTCCAGGCATGCAATAATTACTAATCACTTGTCCTTTTAAATGGTTATTTAACATCATGTCCAAATTTTACCTATGTCATCACAATACATAATAACTTTATTTTTTTTAATATTAAATTACTTTTTAAGTTTTTATTCTTTGTTATGGCACCGGCATAGATAATGGGTGACAATATGGAGTCATTACTATTTACACATATTGTCTCCGATGAAAATGGTATGAGCGCTGATTCTCACTCTGATGTTTTATTAAGGAGTCAAAGCGCTCCTCATTGTATTTACATGGCTTTACCAGATCATTCATGGCCAATATGTGTTCTTTTGTCTCAACCTGAGCCGAGGCATATTTATTTGAGATAATTTGTAAGGAGTTTTTAAGCGACAAAACTTCTGAATTGAGTCACTCCATTTCAGTCTCATAACAGGTTTTCATATTTTCCACTGGGATTCATGCTTTTCCTTACATACATTTACATAATTTTTATTTTTATTCTAGTTGTAATTAACTTTTGCACTTTCCTAACATATTTAATAATTTTTATATATTTCTTTAATTTTCTTCTACTGCATGTAGTCCTTTCTGCTGTTCTTGATATGTGAAATCATCACCAGTCAAATCAATTGTTGCAATGTTTTTGAAGATTTACATTCTATGAGCTCATTGAACAGACTTTGAGTTTGGGACACTTTCAATTCATCTGAGTATTGTTTTAATTGCACAATCTGCTCATTAGCCTCACTTAACTGTAACTGCAATGCAGCAATTAATCTGAGGGATTCCTCATATTCCTTGCTGCATCGGTCAAACTCATCGACTGTTCCCTGAAACTGATCCCTTTCTTTTAAAACATTTGTATAGTCTTTATGCAACTTAACCATATCACTTTTTAGTTCAGTATTTTTGGCAATTTTATATTTATTATTTCCTTTTCGTTGTCATCCCTTTCTTTAAGCAACAGCTCACACTGCTCCTTTGACGCCTTTAGTTCCAGAAGCGCCATTTGAAGTTGTTTCTCCATTTGGCGCGTTTTGGCGTTGCGTGTATTCATTTTACTATTATGTGTAAATAGCAAAAGAAAATAAAAAAAGAAAACCGAAGAGTAAGCTAATATCTAGATCTATGGGTCTATTTACAGATCTCAAATTCAATTATCAGGTTAATAATTCAAATTGAAATCCGAAACAGCACTAATTTAAAAGGTAAATCTTAAAATATCAAAGGGATAACAAGAATTACACTAACTTACAGAAAGTTCAAACGATGTTCGTTACAGCTGTCACTTTGAGTTGAAACACAAAACACTATTTAATTAAAAATACTTATGACTTTTATTTATTTTACAAACACAATTAAGTCTTATTTAACATTTGTAACTAGAAATTAAGGTAGATACTATCAATTTACAATATTTAATTTTATAAAATATTTATAAAATTAAATATTGTAAATTGATATCTATCTATTTATTAGCATGTTTGACATTAGGAGTTACGGATTACATATATTTAGTTTAAGTACAATTTAAATGCAAATTATTATCATTAAACCAATTGAATAACTTAGCTATAGCATTATTTACTTCGTCGTAATTTAATAACTGTCGTTTTAATTTGAAAATTTATGAAGTATCATCAGCAAATAATACTGTATCATGGTTATCCCCTACTATGTGAGGTAAGTCATTAATATATACAAGAAACAGAAAGGGGCCGAGAATTGAGCTCTGAGGCACGCCCATTTGTACAGTCGACCCGGAAGAACTCATACTATTAATGACAACTTCTTGCGTTCTGTCACTTAAATATGAAATAACTAATTTAAGAGCATCACTTCTTACACCGTAGTGTTGAAGTTTCCTGATTAATTTTTCATGGTGAACACAATCGAAGGCCTTGGATAGGTCACACAATATACCCAAAGCATCCTGTGAATTCTCCCATGCATTAAATATATATTTAATCAGCTCAATACCAGCATCAGTTGTCGAACAACAACTTGTGAAACCAAATTGATTTTTATGAAGTAAATTATTTACATTAAAAAAATTTACATTTGACCAAGAATAATTTTTTCAAAAATTTTATTAAGTGTTGGCAGTACTGAAATAGGTCTAAAATTAGCGGAGTCCAACGTACTACCAGATTTAAATAAAGGTATTACTTTACTATGGTTCATTAAATCAGAAAAGACACCAGATTTGATACTACTATTAAATAATAGATAGTTGAGGTGCGATTGCATCTATTATAGACGCAATAACTTTAACGGAAATCCCCCACAGATCGGCGGTTTTCTTAATATCAATAGTCTTAAAATATTTTATAATATCTTTTGATGACTCTCTATGAAATTTAAAATTCTTTGTACACGCATTTACATTTTGTTTAAGAAATGATTCGACGACGGCAGGAGAACAATTCAGTGACTTAGTGGTTAAGATAGGAATATCAGCAAAATATTTCTCGAAGACCATTGCAACGTCCTAATCTGATTCAGTTAATTTATTGTTAAAACTTAACTGATAGTTCGAATTGCGAGAGTTAACCTTACCAGTTTCGCTTTTAATTATACTCAATATCATTTTAATTTTATTAGGATCCGTCTTCATTTTGTTGCTCAAATATAATGACTTGGCTATGGAGCACACTCTTTTAAATATTTTGGAATATTTTTTACATATTCCCTAAATTTGACGCTAGGACTACACGACCTTTCATTGTAAAGTTCATATAACCTTTGTCTACTCTTATGGACTCCTACTGCGCCCACTCATTAAATGCCTTGCGATTGTTCAAGGAGAATGTTTTAGAAGTAAAAGTATTATTAAATTCATTGCAAATAAGCTTAAATAATGTTCCATACAAAAAATCTGGATTATTTTGGTATGAAAGTGATGGAAGTTTTTTTGCTATGTTACTTCTAAACTTCTCCAAGCGACGTGCATTTGCTGGAACAAACACTACTTTTTTATTTACTTGCTTTTTGTGAACATAAGGTAACGATACCAATTGTCCACAGTGATCAGAGCTCAATTTTTGAATAATACATTTATTGAATGGCTTAAAATTTGTAAAAATGTTATCTATACTGTTGCACTAGATTCAGCAATACGCGTTGGCTCCAAAAATAAATTAAAAAGACCATATGATTTAAACAATGATTTTAATTTAATATTGGTGGAGGAAGCTTCTAGGAAATTGACATTAAAGTCTCCACATATTACAACAGATTTATTCTGTTTATTAAGCTTAGCAAAAACTTCCTCCAAAGTTTTTTCAAAAGTATCATAAAGAACATAGGGGTCTGTAAACGCTCACAACAATGAGGTGCCCAAACTCAACACATGCCATTTCTACAGTTCGCTCAACAGAGAGGCTCACAATATCTTTACGTTGTTTACATGATAATAATTTACTAACTAAAATTAAGCAGCCACCTCTTAAAACCGTTTCTCTATTGAAAGAACTGACCACCTGTTGATTACTGAAGTTAAACATTAAATTATGAGCTTTTAACCAATGCTCAGTAATACATAAAATATGAATATTGTTGATATTTAAGAACAATTCAATTTCTAGCTCTTTGCCTATCATACCTTGTATATTCTGATGCACAAGGTGTAAACAATTTTTATTATCATTTTGTGGAGTTATACAATTGCAACTATTAATGATTTGTAAGCTATATTCTAAATTATTTAAATTATTATAACTGGTGGACATTGCCTCTATTGTCTCATTTTCTAATTTAAATTACTGGGAACGGATTCCCAATTGCATGTCACATCATTATGCTGCTCAATAGGAGCAGATGTCTGGGTAGCCAAGTCCTTGGCTGAGTTAATATATAAATAATAAGATAGCACATTTGCTATCTGTCTTAAATTATATTTGGATAGGTAATACCTATCTGTAGTCAAACATTTCTTAATTTAACTATTAATGTCTATTAAATTAATTCTATTAGTATAATTATTACAATTAAATGTCAAATTTAAATTATTGTTACACGACAAATTATTCATTAATAAATTTAAATCATATCTTATTTTATTCTCTTGTGGCCAACCCTGTATGTAAGGCAATGTAAACAAGATAATTTTATGTACATTTAAAATATTGAGGTAATCAATATATTTTAATAATTGATTTTTGTTTATATTGCCTCTTCTTCCAACAGGAATTATTAATGTGCTATTAGGATAAAACTTACTAGTTAAAACTTTATTCATTATATGACTAAAGGATGCTCCAGGCATGCAATAATTACTAATCACTTGTCCTTTTAAATGGTTATTTAACATCATGTCCAAATTTTACCTATGTCATCACAATACATAATAACTTTATTTTTTTTAATATTAAATTACTTTTTAAGTTTTTATTCTTTGTTATGGCACCGGCATAGATAATGGGTGACAATATGGAGTCATTACTATTTACACATATTGTCTCCGATGAAAATGGTATGAGCGCTGATTCTCACTCTGATGTTTTATTAAGGAGTCAAAGCGCTCCTCATTGTATTTACATGGCTTTACCAGATCATTCATGGCCAATATGTGTTCTTTTGTCTCAACCTGAGCCGAGGCATATTTATTTGAGATAATTTGTAAGGAGTTTTTAAGCGACAAAACTTCTGAATTGAGTCACTCCATTTCAGTCTCATAACAGGTTTTCATATTTTCCACTGGGATTCATGCTTTTCCTTACATACATTTACATAATTTTTATTTTTATTCTAGTTTTAATTAACTTTTGCACTTTCCTAACATATTTAATAATTTTTATATATTTCTTTAATTTTCTTCTACTGCATGTAGTCCTTTCTGCTGTTCTTGATATGTGAAATCATCACCAGTCAAATCAATTGTTGCAATGTTTTTGAAGATTTACATTCTATGAGCTCATTGAACAGACTTTGAGTTTGGGACACTTTCAATTCATCTGAGTATTGTTTTAATTGCACAATCTGCTCATTAGCCTCACTTAACTGTAACTGCAATGCAGCAATTAATCTGAGGGATTCCTCATATTCCTTGCTGCATCGGTCAAACTCATCGACTGTTCCCTGAAACTGATCCCTTTCTTTTAAAACATTTGTATAGTCTTTATGCAACTTAACCATATCACTTTTTAGTTCAGTATTTTTGGCAATTTTATATTTATTATTTCCTTTTCGTTGTCATCCCTTTCTTTAAGCAACAGCTCACACTGCTCCTTTGACGCCTTTAGTTCCAGAAGCGCCATTTGAAGTTGTTTCTCCATTTGGCGCGTTTTGGCGTTGCGTGTATTCATTTTACTATTATGTGTAAATAGCAAAAGAAAATAAAAAAAGAAAACCGAAGAGTAAGCTAATATCTAGATCTATGGGTCTATTTACAGATCTCAAATTCAATTATCAGGTTAATAATTCAAATTGAAATCCGAAACAGCACTAATTTAAAAGGTAAATCTTAAAATATCAAAGGGATAACAAGAATTACACTAACTTACAGAAAGTTCAAACGATGTTCGTTACAGCTGTCACTTTGAGTTGAAACACAAAACACTATTTAATTAAAAATACTTATGACTTTTATTTATTTTACAAACACAATTAAGTCTTATTTAACATTTGTAACTAGAAATTAAGGTAGATACTATCAATTTACAATATTTAATTTTATAAAATATTTATAAAATTAAATATTGTAAATTGATATCTATCTATTTATTAGCATGTTTGACATTAGGAGTTACGGATTACATATATTTAGTTTAAGTACAATTTAAATGCAAATTATTATCATTAAACCAATTGAATAACTTAGCTATAGCATTATTTACTTCGTCGTAATTTAATAACTGTCGTTTTAATTTGAAAATTTATGAAGTATCATCAGCAAATAATACTGTATCATGGTTATCCCCTACTATGTGAGGTAAGTCATTAATATATACAAGAAACAGAAAGGGGCCGAGAATTGAGCTCTGAGGCACGCCCATTTGTACAGTCGACCCGGAAGAACTCATACTATTAATGACAACTTCTTGCGTTCTGTCACTTAAATATGAAATAACTAATTTAAGAGCATCACTTCTTACACCGTAGTGTTGAAGTTTCCTGATTAATTTTTCATGGTGAACACAATCGAAGGCCTTGGATAGGTCACACAATATACCCAAAGCATCCTGTGAATTCTCCCATGCATTAAATATATATTTAATCAGCTCAATACCAGCATCAGTTGTCGAACAACAACTTGTGAAACCAAATTGATTTTTATGAAGTAAATTATTTACATTAAAAAAATTTACATTTGACCAAGAATAATTTTTTCAAAAATTTTATTAAGTGTTGGCAGTACTGAAATAGGTCTAAAATTAGCGGAGTCCAACGTACTACCAGATTTAAATAAAGGTATTACTTTACTATGGTTCATTAAATCAGAAAAGACACCAGATTTGATACTACTATTAAATAATAGATAGTTGAGGTGCGATTGCATCTATTATAGACGCAATAACTTTAACGGAAATCCCCCACAGATCGGCGGTTTTCTTAATATCAATAGTCTTAAAATATTTTATAATATCTTTTGATGACTCTCTATGAAATTTAAAATTCTTTGTACACGCATTTACATTTTGTTTAAGAAATGATTCGACGACGGCAGGAGAACAATTCAGTGACTTAGTGGTTAAGATAGGAATATCAGCAAAATATTTCTCGAAGACCATTGCAACGTCCTAATCTGATTCAGTTAATTTATTGTTAAAACTTAACTGATAGTTCGAATTGCGAGAGTTAACCTTACCAGTTTCGCTTTTAATTATACTCAATATCATTTTAATTTTATTAGGATCCGTCTTCATTTTGTTGCTCAAATATAATGACTTGGCTATGGAGCACACTCTTTTAAATATTTTGGAATATTTTTACATATTCCCTAAATTTGACGCTAGGACTACACGACCTTTCATTGTAAAGTTCATATAACCTTTGTCTACTCTTATGGACTCCTACTGCGCCCACTCATTAAATGCCTTGCGATTGTTCAAGGAGAATGTTTTAGAAGTAAAAGTATTATTAAATTCATTGCAAATAAGCTTAAATAATGTTCCATACAAAAAATCTGGATTATTTTGGTATGAAAGTGATGGAAGTTTTTTTGCTATGTTACTTCTAAACTTCTCCAAGCGACGTGCATTTGCTGGAACAAACACTACTTTTTTATTTACTTGCTTTTTGTGAACATAAGGTAACGATACCAATTGTCCACAGTGATCAGAGCTCAATTTTTGAATAATACATTTATTGAATGGCTTAAAATTTGTAAAAATGTTATCTATACTGTTGCACTAGATTCAGCAATACGCGTTGGCTCCAAAAATAAATTAAAAAGACCATATGATTTAAACAATGATTTTAATTTAATATTGGTGGAGGAAGCTTCTAGGAAATTGACATTAAAGTCTCCACATATTACAACAGATTTATTCTGTTTATTAAGCTTAGCAAAAACTTCCTCCAAAGTTTTTTCAAAAGTATCATAAAGAACATAGGGGTCTGTAAACGCTCACAACAATGAGGTGCCCAAACTCAACACATGCCATTTCTACAGTTCGCTCAACAGAGAGGCTCACAATATCTTTACGTTGTTTACATGATAATAATTTACTAACTAAAATTAAGCAGCCACCTCTTAAAACCGTTTCTCTATTGAAAGAACTGACCACCTGTTGATTACTGAAGTTAAACATTAAATTATGAGCTTTTAACCAATGCTCAGTAATACATAAAATATGAATATTGTTGATATTTAAGAACAATTCAATTTCTAGCTCTTTGCCTATCATACCTTGTATATTCTGATGCACAAGGTGTAAACAATTTTTATTATCATTTTGTGGAGTTATACAATTGCAACTATTAATGATTTGTAAGCTATATTCTAAATTATTTAAATTATTATAACTGGTGGACATTGCCTCTATTGTCTCATTTTCTAATTTAAATTACTGGGAACGGATTCCCAATTGCATGTCACATCATTATGCTGCTCAATAGGAGCAGATGTCTGGGTAGCCAAGTCCTTGGCTGAGTTAATATATAAATAATAAGATAGCACATTTGCTATCTGTCTTAAATTATATTTGGATAGGTAATACCTATCTGTAGTCAAACATTTCTTAATTTAACTATTAATGTCTATTAAATTAATTCTATTAGTATAATTATTACAATTAAATGTCAAATTTAAATTATTGTTACACGACAAATTATTCATTAATAAATTTAAATCATATCTTATTTTATTCTCTTGTGGCCAACCCTGTATGTAAGGCAATGTAAACAAGATAATTTTATGTACATTTAAAATATTGAGGTAATCAATATATTTTAATAATTGATTTTTGTTTATATTGCCTCTTCTTCCAACAGGAATTATTAATGTGCTATTAGGATAAAACTTACTAGTTAAAACTTTATTCATTATATGACTAAAGGATGCTCCAGGCATGCAATAATTACTAATCACTTGTCCTTTTAAATGGTTATTTAACATCATGTCCAAATTTTACCTATGTCATCACAATACATAATAACTTTATTTTTTTTAATATTAAATTACTTTTTAAGTTTTTATTCTTTGTTATGGCACCGGCATAGATAATGGGTGACAATATGGAGTCATTACTATTTACACATATTGTCTCCGATGAAAATGGTATGAGCGCTGATTCTCACTCTGATGTTTTATTAAGGAGTCAAAGCGCTCCTCATTGTATTTACATGGCTTTACCAGATCATTCATGGCCAATATGTGTTCTTTTGTCTCAACCTGAGCCGAGGCATATTTATTTGAGATAATTTGTAAGGAGTTTTTAAGCGACAAAACTTCTGAATTGAGTCACTCCATTTCAGTCTCATAACAGGTTTTCATATTTTCCACTGGGATTCATGCTTTTCCTTACATACATTTACATAATTTTTATTTTTATTCTAGTTTTAATTAACTTTTGCACTTTCCTAACATATTTAATAATTTTTATATATTTCTTTAATTTTCTTCTACTGCATGTAGTCCTTTCTGCTGTTCTTGATATGTGAAATCATCACCAGTCAAATCAATTGTTGCAATGTTTTTGAAGATTTACATTCTATGAGCTCATTGAACAGACTTTGAGTTTGGGACACTTTCAATTCATCTGAGTATTGTTTTAATTGCACAATCTGCTCATTAGCCTCACTTAACTGTAACTGCAATGCAGCAATTAATCTGAGGGATTCCTCATATTCCTTGCTGCATCGGTCAAACTCATCGACTGTTCCCTGAAACTGATCCCTTTCTTTTAAAACATTTGTATAGTCTTTATGCAACTTAACCATATCACTTTTTAGTTCAGTATTTTTGGCAATTTTATATTTATTATTTCCTTTTCGTTGTCATCCCTTTCTTTAAGCAACAGCTCACACTGCTCCTTTGACGCCTTTAGTTCCAGAAGCGCCATTTGAAGTTGTTTCTCCATTTGGCGCGTTTTGGCGTTGCGTGTATTCATTTTACTATTATGTGTAAATAGCAAAAGAAAATAAAAAAAGAAAACCGAAGAGTAAGCTAATATCTAGATCTATGGGTCTATTTACAGATCTCAAATTCAATTATCAGGTTAATAATTCAAATTGAAATCCGAAACAGCACTAATTTAAAAGGTAAATCTTAAAATATCAAAGGGATAACAAGAATTACACTAACTTACAGAAAGTTCAAACGATGTTCGTTACAGCTGTCACTTTGAGTTGAAACACAAAACACTATTTAATTAAAAATACTTATGACTTTTATTTATTTTACAAACACAATTAAGTCTTATTTAACATTTGTAACTAGAAATTAAGGTAGATACTATCAATTTACAATATTTAATTTTATAAAATATTTATATAATAATTTTATAAAATATTTATAAAATTAAATATTGTAAATTGATAGTATCTACCTTAATTTCTAGTTACAAATGTTAAATAAGACTTAATTGTGTTTGTAAAATAAATAAAAGTCATAAGTATTTTTAATTAAATAGTGTTTTGTGTTTCAACTCAAAGTGACAGCTGTAACGAACATCGTTTGAACTTTCTGTAAGTTAGTGTAATTCTTGTTATCCCTTTGATATTTTAAGATTTACCTTTTAAATTAGTGCTGTTTCGGATTTCAATTTGAATTATTAACCTGATAATTGAATTTGAGATCTGTAAATAGACCCATAGATCTAGATATTAGCTTACTCTTCGGTTTTCTTTTTTTATTTTCTTTTGCTATTTACACATAATAGTAAAATGAATACACGCAACGCCAAAACGCGCCAAATGGAGAAACAACTTCAAATGGCGCTTCTGGAACTAAAGGCGTCAAAGGAGCAGTGTGAGCTGTTGCTTAAAGAAAGGGATGACAACGAAAAGGAAATAATAAATATAAAATTGCCAAAAATACTGAACTAAAAAGTGATATGGTTAAGTTGCATAAAGACTATACAAATGTTTTAAAAGAAAGGGATCAGTTTCAGGGAACAGTCGATGAGTTTGACCGATGCAGCAAGGAATATGAGGAATCCCTCAGATTAATTGCTGCATTGCAGTTACAGTTAAGTGAGGCTAATGAGCAGATTGTGCAATTAAAACAATACTCAGATGAATTGAAAGTGTCCCAAACTCAAAGTCTGTTCAATGAGCTCATAGAATGTAAATCTTCAAAAACATTGCAACAATTGATTTGACTGGTGATGATTTCACATATCAAGAACAGCAGAAAGGACTACATGCAGTAGAAGAAAATTAAAGAAATATATAAAAATTATTAAATATGTTAGGAAAGTGCAAAAGTTAATTACAACTAGAATAAAAATAAAAATTATGTAAATGTATGTAAGGAAAAGCATGAATCCCAGTGGAAAATATGAAAACCTGTTATGAGACTGAAATGGAGTGACTCAATTCAGAAGTTTTGTCGCTTAAAAACTCCTTACAAATTATCTCAAATAAATATGCCTCGGCTCAGGTTGAGACAAAAGAACACATATTGGCCATGAATGATCTGGTAAAGCCATGTAAATACAATGAGGAGCGCTTTGACTCCTTAATAAAACATCAGAGTGAGAATCAGCGCTCATACCATTTTCATCGGAGACAATATGTGTAAATAGTAATGACTCCATATTGTCACCCATTATCTATGCCGGTGCCATAACAAAGAATAAAAACTTAAAAAGTAATTTAATATTAAAAAAAATAAAGTTATTATGTATTGTGATGACATAGGTAAAATTTGGACATGATGTTAAATAACCATTTAAAAGGACAAGTGATTAGTAATTATTGCATGCCTGGAGCATCCTTTAGTCATATAATGAATAAAGTTTTAACTAGTAAGTTTTATCCTAATAGCACATTAATAATTCCTGTTGGAAGAAGAGGCAATATAAACAAAAATCAATTATTAAAATATATTGATTACCTCAATATTTTAAATGTACATAAAATTATCTTGTTTACATTGCCTTACATACAGGGTTGGCCACAAGAGAATAAAATAAGATATGATTTAAATTTATTAATGAATAATTTGTCGTGTAACAATAATTTAAATTTGACATTTAATTGTAATAATTATACTAATAGAATTAATTTAATAGACATTAATAGTTAAATTAAGAAATGTTTGACTACAGATAGGTATTACCTATCCAAATATAATTTAAGACAGATAGCAAATGTGCTATCTTATTATTTATATATTAACTCAGCCAAGGACTTGGCTACCCAGACATCTGCTCCTATTGAGCAGCATAATGATGTGACATGCAATTGGGAATCCGTTCCCAGTAATTTAAATTAGAAAATGAGACAATAGAGGCAATGTCCACCAGTTATAATAATTTAAATAATTTAGAATATAGCTTACAAATCATTAATAGTTGCAATTGTATAACTCCACAAAATGATAATAAAAATTGTTTACACCTTGTGCATCAGAATATACAAGGTATGATAGGCAAAGAGCTAGAAATTGAATTGTTCTTAAATATCAACAATATTCATATTTTATGTATTACTGAGCATTGGTTAAAAGCTCATAATTTAATGTTTAACTTCAGTAATCAACAGGTGGTCAGTTCTTTCAATAGAGAAACGGTTTTAAGAGGTGGCTGCTTAATTTTAGTTAGTAAATTATTATCATGTAAACAACGTAAAGATATTGTGAGCCTCTCTGTTGAGCGAACTGTAGAAATGGCATGTGTTGAGTTTGGGCACCTCATTGTTGTGAGCGTTTACAGACCCCTATGTTCTTTATGATACTTTTGAAAAAACTTTGGAGGAAGTTTTTGCTAAGCTTAATAAACAGAATAAATCTGTTGTAATATGTGGAGACTTTAATGTCAATTTCCTAGAAGCTTCCTCCACCAATATTAAATTAAAATCATTGTTTAAATCATATGGTCTTTTTAATTTATTTTTGGAGCCAACGCGTATTGCTGAATCTAGTGCAACAGTATAGATAACATTTTTACAAATTTTAAGCCATTCAATAAATGTATTATTCAAAAATTGAGCTCTGATCACTGTGGACAATTGGTATCGTTACCTTATGTTCACAAAAAGCAAGTAAATAAAAAAGTAGTGTTTGTTCCAGCAAATGCACGTCGCTTGGAGAAGTTTAGAAGTAACATAGCAAAAAAACTTCCATCACTTTCATACCAAAATAATCCAGATTTTTTGTATGGAACATTATTTAAGCTTATTTGCAATGAATTTAATAATACTTTTACTTCTAAAACATTCTCCTTGAACAATCGCAAGGCATTTAATGAGTGGGCGCAGTAGGAGTCCATAAGAGTAGACAAAGGTTATATGAACTTTACAATGAAAGGTCGTGTAGTCCTAGCGTCAAATTTAGGGAATATGTAAAAAATATTCCAAAATATTTAAAAGAGTGTGCTCCATAGCCAAGTCATTATATTTGAGCAACAAAATGAAGACGGATCCTAATAAAATTAAAATGATATTGAGTATAATTAAAAGCGAAACTGGTAAGGTTAACTCTCGCAATTCGAACTATCAGTTAAGTTTTAACAATAAATTAACTGAATCAGATTAGGACGTTGCAATGGTCTTCGAGAAATATTTTGCTGATATTCCTATCTTAACCACTAAGTCACTGAATTGTTCTCCTGCCGTCGTCGAATCATTTCTTAAACAAAATGTAAATGCGTGTACAAAGAATTTTAAATTTCATAGAGAGTCATCAAAAGATATTATAAAATATTTTAAGACTATTGATATTAAGAAAACCGCCGATCTGTGGGGGATTTCCGTTAAAGTTATTGCGTGATGTTCGTTACAGCTGTCACTTTGAGTTGAAACACAAAACACTATTTAATTAAAAATACTTATGACTTTTATTTATTTTACAAACACAATTAAGTCTTATTTAACATTTGTAACTAGAAATTAAGGTAGATACTATCAATTTACAATATTTAATTTTATAAAATATTTATAAAATTAAATATTGTAAATTGATAAATAGTTATTTAATTTAAAAAAAAAACTGAGAACTGAGTGAAACAGAGAATCTGAGAACAATTTTTATTCGTAACACTGAAACACTTGATAAACTTAAATTACTTTTAATTTTATAATTAATTTTATAATTAATTTTATAAAATATTTATAAAATTAAATATTGTAAATTGATAAATAGTTATTTAATTTAAAAAAAAACTGAGAACTGAGTGAAACAGAGAATCTGAGAACAATTTTTATTCGTAACACTGAAACACTTGATAAACTTAAATTACTATATTTATCATTACCCGTACACGTAATATTTCATGCATCTATTTGTACTTTCTTTAAAATGTTGCATTGATACTATTTTAATTCTTCTTCAAGCCTTGGGTATGCTTGAGTTGTCCCCAAGGAGTGGCATGTTGCGCAACTTGTTGCTCAACAACTACGTGGAATGTCCCGAGACATATGTCGCGCAACATTTTGCGGGCCGCACTAGTCAGTATTTATGGAAATGTCGCCCAAAGAGGTTGTGGCGATTAGTGCAGCGAAAATAGTACTTACTTCGGGAGAGAAACCGAAGCGAAAGAGAAGGTGGTGTATGCGGAAATTTTTACTACAACGAGAAGAAAGAGAAATTAATATTTTAAGTGATCTCCAAACGTCTGACGGATTGTTTGTGAATTTTACTCGAATCTTAACATCTTATATTAAAACTTTATCACAAATGATCGGACCTTCCATAGCCAAACAGAATACAATACTACGAAACGCTGTTAGTCCTTATATCAGACTAACCATTGCATTAAGATACTTGTCGACTGGAGATGCTTTGCTTCCCTGTCGTACACTTTTCGAGCGTTGAAAGAACTGATCAGTAGAATAGTACCAGAAGTCTGTCTGATCCGGAATACGGTACCACTCACGCTCGTATCGCGGTTGCGTTCTGCAGGTTGCCGCCGTGTTTGGCATTATAGGTTAGCTGAGTGGGATGGGATGCGATATTTTTTGCATCCTACCCTTAGGGCGGGTTTGCTTCTCGTTTAGATGGTCTCAGCGTTGTTGCTAATTCTGTTGCTGACGGGGTGCTACAGGGAATGGAACATTTTATTCCATCACCTGTGGTACATATCGGAGGCAGAACTCAGCCATGATTTGGTCGCTCCTACAAAATTGCATCAAGCATAAGCAGGAGTGCTACCAGGCCTAGGCTCATGCATTGAAGTCTTTGGATGCAAATACTAGCGCCTTTAAAATGGAATATAATTCCGCCTCCAGGTCCTTCAAAAGTGTCATTGCCAAGGCAAAGTCAGAGACATTGGCAGAATTGTCGAGAAACTAGTTCGACTTCCTTCCGAAAAACGTGCATTCTGGTGTCTCGCCAAGTCTGTGCAAGGGTACTTCTGTCAGCTATCTCTCCCACCTCTGTACAGGGAGGACGAATCACAGGCTTATGTCACAAAGGACAATACCAATCTGCTAGGCACTCTCTTTGCGTCCAACTCGACTCTTGATGACGAAAGGAAAAGACCGCCGACCATCCCGCGGTATGAGTGCTTCATGCAGGATATGCTGTTTACCAAGCGCTCGGTGCGCAGAGCACTCGTCTCCCTGGACGTCAACAAGTCGAATGAGCCTGATGGCGTCTAACTAAATACAAATCATCATCATCTCAGAGATCGGGCGCTAAGCTTAAATTTCATACAGAGTTTTAATTTTAATTTTATGTGCTCATTCAATATATGTTCTGTGCAAGACATCTCGTGGAAACCTGCAAACATATGTGAAGTTCGCAAATAAGAACAGAAGCACGATCGTGGTATCGTTTTATAATCCTCTAAGAAAAATTATGTAACAAATGGGTTTTGTATTTTTTGTGTGGAATCAAATTAAGTTATATTAGCTTCAAAGTAATCCTCCTAAATTAAGGAGAATTTCTAAATGAAAGAGAAACTTTTTGATTTGATTAGTGAACGACAAATTATATATAAAAATATACATATAGACACGCGGTAGCTCGGGGGCTAGACGCTCGTCGTAAACTTCACAGTACGCAAGCAAACTGGATTCGATCCTCGCTGGCAAGTATGAAATTGTTAATAAATGTATATGGTTATTATATATTGTTATTAAAATATGATGGTATTACCACGTGCTCGACAGCACCTTTTTTAATTTATTCGTTATTATTACGAAGTTGCTGCTGTCCATCTTCTGAGTTGTTATCCTATATTACCTTATTCTAACGAAATCCACACGACGATATAAAGTATTGGATATTCTGGCAACGCAACTTCACGGAATTTAAAATAATCATTTAACTAATTATAACCTTTTTCAATAGAATGCTTTTTAATTTCGCGTTAAATGTTTTAATCAAATATGAACAGTAATTTTAGATTTATGCGTGTAAATGGTTATGCGTGATAAAATTAGAAATGAGGATATCCGCGGTAGAACCAGAAGGACCAACGTAGCCCAACGGATTTATAAGCTGAAGTGGCAATGGGCCGGCCATATAGCTCGTAGAACCGACAACCAATATGGAAAAAGTTACTTCTACCGAGAGGTTAATCGACGGATTCAACTCGGCTGGGCAGCGTTCGGGAAATTACGACATATCTTCTCGTCAGGTATACCTCAATCTCTAAAAACTAGATTGTACAACCAGTGCGTGTTGCCAGTGATGACTTATGGATCAGAGACGTGGTCCTTCACTGTTGGCCGTATGAGGACGCTCAAGGTTGCTCAGCGAGCTATGGAGAGGGTTATGCTCAGAGTTTCTCTGCGTGATAGACTCAGAAATGAGGATATCCGCAGTAAAACCAGAGTGACCGACATAGCCCAATAGATTAGTAAGCTGAAGTGGCAATGGGTCGGCCATATAGCTCGAAGAACCGATAACCGATGGGGAGGAAAGGTTCTCGAGTGGCAGCCTCATACCGGTAGGCGTACTGTAGGGCGACCCCCCACTAGATCGAGTGACGACCTGGTAAGATATGCAGGAAGTCGATGGATGCAGGTGGCTCAGGACCATGCTTTGTGGCATTACTTGGGGGAGGCCTATGTTCAGCAGTGGACTTGTGAAGGGCTGTAATGATGATGAATGATGATGTGGTACCAGACATACCAACTTCAGACAACCTGATGAGAAGCTATTTAAAGTAAATTTATATTTAGTCTTTACGAGTCCAATGCCGACACGAACCTCCCCGAGGGATACCTCAAAACACGGCCCCCAGCTATCTGGATCCATCGACTTCCTCGTGTAACTTAAACCAACATTAAATTGAGAAAGATACCTTGACACAATTTATTCATTGAGTACGATCTGGAAAATAAAAAACGGGTGAGCAAAGTTTTATTATTTACCTATTATAAAGGGCAAGATAAACTAAGCTAACAATGAGTGATAGAAAAACAAGATTTTTTATAGCGGATATTACAGGAGGCTGAGGAGCGAGGCTGCCACTCGAGAACCTTTCTTCCCCATCGGTTATCGGTTCTTCGAGCTATACCACAAACACACCACAGTGGTACCACAGGTTCACGAAGATTATTGAGTAAATTTTATTAGTGCCGGTTTTCATTAGCGCCGCCTCGGACGGTTGAATTACCGGCAACCACACGTGTTATTTGACTGCACTGGAGTTTAGATCAATCTAAACAACTACAGCACCATTCACTTAACCTTGAATTTGTATTTTACTGTATGACGTAGATATTTTATTTGTGATCAGAAAGACGCTGCTGCTCTGAGATCTCTAAACTCGGGGATAATATAGGGAAGTGGATTCTCTTACGCTGCCACGACACGCCGAGTTAAGTCAATACTATTATGTCTCTGCTGTTAACAGCTTTCAATTCCGACAGTATTCGAAAAACATTGACGTCGTCACAGCATCGTGAAAATGATGAGTTATTACTATTTTATTTCAAACTTAGGGATTTGTTGTTGATATTGTTACGCCGCGCTCAAATCAGCGCACTAGCGCCATCTAGTGTCAGGAGCGAGGGGAGCTGTGCAGTAAATGACATCACAAATCTTTCGACCGACAGCGCCACCCGAAGAACTAAGTTTCTGGAAAATCTACACTCGAATACTCGTTGCCTGGCGCGCATTTACCTGAATGTTCGGGACGCTTCTTTGCTAATTATATAAATAGGCGCTGCAAGATGCGATCGAGACAGAGTTGAACTCGGCGACACAAGCGAAGCTTCGGAGCGGAATGAAGTGAATTAGTGTGTTTAATTATTAGTGTTTTAACTTTAATTTGTGTAAAGTAAATTAAAGTGTTAATTAAGGTAATTTTATCGGCAATTTTTATTGTCACGAACCCTCAAGCTCGTAACAATATATAAAATCAGATGTAGGTTTTCTTTCCTCACAAAACGAGTGTAATACTATCTCATATCAATGATGTACATAAAAAATATTCTAGTAATATTTCTCTATAAACTATACTATATAGATACATAATCTCATCTTTTACATATTTCTCTAACATATTTTTATTGAAGTTATAAATTTGTCCATGAGTAAGAGATAAATTTTACGATATATTAACTGGTACCCGCCGAGTTGCTGTCGCAGAAAAAACATTTTGCAAATATAATTTTTCATATGGAAGAGTTATATATTATTTATTATTTATAATTATTACTATTATATTTATTATATATGTGACATTGTACTAAATATTTATATGGTGAAGGTGCTCTTCAAACTAGGTAAGACACGTTATTATATTTTATTGAGTGGATGGTTGCAAAGTAACTATTAATATCTTTAGAGTTATATTGTTAAATTAGGAATGATAATACATTCCTTGAAGTTCAATGATATATATTTTTTAAATATTATTGGTAGAATACACGCACCACCTAATGTAATTTAATTGTAATATGCAAAGATTATGATTCGCGCAAGTATAGATAATAAGTTGACAAAGTTTTACCGCAATACCAATAAACGGTATGGCAGTGCATAAAATATGAACAAAGAAATATAAATTTTTATATATTATATTTGGTATAATTAATGTTCATGCGAAATAAATCTAAATATTCTATATAAATATAAAAGTAATTCTACAACCTAAATACGTCACACTACTGAGCGCAAGCCTCTTCTTATTTCTGAGAGATTTATGGAGTTTAGTCCGCCACTATGTTCCAGTGCAAATTGGCGGGCTTTAAATATTTTTATTCTTCTGATATGAGGTTCTTTTCAGAATGTTTTCTTTTCCTGTTAAGCACGTGGTAATACCACCATATTTTAATAACAATACATATAATAACCGTATTAGTTTATTACAAATTGTTATGTGTCATACTTGCCAGCCAGGATCGAACCCAGTTTGCTTGCGTACTGTGAAGTTTAAGACGAGCGCCGAGGCCCCGAGCTACCGCGTCCCATATTTTTATATAATTCATAACATTTACTAAAAGCATAAAATTTGCCGTTCGCTAATCACATCAAAAAGTTTCCCTTCCATCTAGAAATTCTCCTTAATTTAAGAGGATTATTTTGAAGTTAATATATCTTAATTTTATTACAAAAAATATATTAAAACCTATTTGTAATTTAATTTTTCTAAGAGGAATATAAAACGATACCACGCTTCTGCTTCTGTTCTTATTGGCGAACTTCAAGTGTGCTTGTCGTTTTCCACGAGATTTCTTGCACAAAACATAATATATTGAATGAGCACATAAAATTAAAATAAAATTTTTTTATATCACCGGCGGGGATGATCTTGAGTTACTCACTCAGTATGAAATTTAAGGTTAGCGCCCGATCTCTGAGATATCACGACCCATGATGTATTTAACAAAATAATTAAATTGTTTTGAATATTTATTAGGAAGAGGGGAATAATGTCAAAAGCTCTCGAGTTAATAATGACAAGATCTATCCACACCTGAGTACTAAAAAGATATCATGGCTTCTGATAAATGGCGTAAACCATTTATTTTACTCTAGACATTAAAATAAGCAAACAAGATTTCTGTTAAGGTAAACAAGATTTCCGTAACGAAAGTTAGACATTTTCACAACCACAGATCATTATTATATCGAATATACCCATTATTATCGAACTGCAAAAGCTATATAAATAACTTAGGGCTCTTATACACACAGAGGTATTAAAATATTAAAACTAATTTCTAAGCCATTGCCATGCGTTAGCGCATAAAGTTAGCAGTTATTTCCATAGGGTGATGCAGGAGGAATAGATTTTGATATGAAAGCTCTTATGGCTTCCAATATCAGCTATATCAATGACAGCTTCGTGGCGCAGTGGCTAAGGGACCATTCATTAATTGTTATTATTTTATAGAAGAGGGGGCAAATGAGCAAGCGGCGCACCTGATTGAAAGTAATACCGCCGCCCAAGAACAAGTGCAACACCAGTGGAATTGCAGATGGGTTGCCGGCCTTTTTAGAAAGGAGTAAGCTCTTTTCTTAAAGGTTCCTAAATCGTATCAGTCCGGAAATATCACCGGTGGATGTTATAAATATGATTTTGACGAATTTTTTTATTTGATTTTTGACACCTCAGTGCCGCGAGGGCCGCAGTGTCTAACGCCGTACAGAACAAGTGTTTTATGTACTTACAAATAATTGTTCCGAGTCCAGATGTTTGTTTTGTAATTTATGTTTTGCGATTAACTGCCTTCACAAAAAAGAAAAAATCCAAGAATGGGTAACGTTTTAATATATATGGTAATGAAAGCATCTCGATTTTCGTCAATAGTAAATACGCAAACCGGTGACGAGAAGCAGGGTAATATGCGAACTGTCTGCTAATGAAATCGCCTGTCCGCTTCATAATAATAGCTTTTATACGATAAACTTTGCAGCATAGAGAGACCCGAACAATGAACAACAGTGATGAAGCAATGAACAAATTATTTCCTTCCGGTATCTCTTGGTAGCTTGAAGAGTCAATGAAGATATTTTGCACTTACAAAAATCTTATTTCATTGGGAATATTTTCAGAATTATCAATTGTTTCTTGGGTGTTCTTTATTCTGAATCTGTGTGTTCAACATTTGGGCTTTTGGCTTTTTTATTCCTTGCCCGAACTCACTTATTTAACGGCTTAAACATTTTTAATATCATTTACAAAATAACTGTTAAAAGAATATTTATTTCAATAGTCAGAAAGCTTTATCTATGATATTTGCTTTAAAGAACTTGCTATCTCCAAGCGAAAATTATTTCATGTAGTCGGAAAAGGGACGTTAATCTTTAGAGCTTTCTTGCATTATTACTTCCTGTCAGAAAATCTCTTATTCCTAAACCACATTACATTGTGAAATTCTTTTCTTACTATAAATTTTAGTGCTAATTTTTTTTCCTATCGACATATTACATAAATCATTATGGTGTATGGTTTGTATTTTATATACAAACTGAGGACATTTTTTTCTAGGATTTTTGTTAAAAATAATGCGACAAGAAGTTTTAACAGTCCTCTCTTGATATTAACCTAAGTCTTCCCAAAGAGTTCTTAGAGACCGAAACCAGTGAAAATCTGACGGTGCAAGGTCAGGAATATTTTGCGAATAGAAAAACAATTGCGAAAAGGCGGGAAAGTGATTTTTTTTCTTAATGTCCTTATATCGGTATTAAAACCAGCTTGATCGTATTTATTTATCTATGAGCCAGATACAAAACGCTACAACCAAAGAGATTTTTCTTCAATTTTATACAAACAAAATACGAAGAAACACTTCTCCCGACCTATTATTTTGCCAGTATGTGTAATTAATATTGTAAGCACATAAATATTTAAAAATAATGTTGCATTTAAAGTTTTTTTATCAATCTTTTAAATTAAATTAAAAAACATGCTCCAAAACCCTCTCAAAAATAAATGTAGGAGGAATGTGTGCAGCGTAGGAAAGCTGTAACTTAACACAGGCCACCTTCATAGATTGCCATAATTAAAACAGCCTAGCTTTTTATTTTTTTAATCAGATACATAGATAAATTAATAACTAATAATATTGTGTTTTAATGCGACTTACAAAATTTTGGTTTTATTCATTTAAATTGCCACTTGCCGTTATAAAACTGTATGTACATTTTTGACGTAAATAGTTCTGACTGTGTTCAATTTTAAGTTTCTATTGTAATATAGAAATAAAATTATATGTAATAAAATATTATTTGTACTTACTTATAAACACGCCCGCAGTAAGAAAAAAGAGAATCATATTCATAATACTAAAACTATTAAAAGGAAAGCAATAAATTTTATTTGCTTTTAATGCACAAAACTAAACCGAGATGTTTAGAATACACTGTATGGCTGATTTTATGAAATTTACACACGATACTTTTAATCGAAAAAAGTTGTGCAGGGCGCGAACGCGTACGATCGTAAAGAGATCCTGTTGCGGACTGAAAGCTGCTCTGCTAAACCTCTGGCTTTGCGATAACTTAAATTAATAATGTAGCATTGATTTCATTCACCGTATTTATCTTTGTTTTAATATTACAAAATATGATTTTAGTAAACGTGTCCTTTGCCAGACTACTAATACAAGGTCAGACAAATAAAAAGGAAGAAGTAATACACACATGAAATGGCTGAAAAAAATGTTACATAATATTGTCTAATTATGTGTACGGGCGGACTTAATGCATGAAATATTTGCTATCTATATGTGAGATATTAGCCTTATGGTGGTCAAAGGTAAAAAGAAGCTAATTTAAATGAGAATATCAAAATATACATATATAATTTTATACATGTCATATAATAGAAGTGTTTAGTTTTTACTTACGTTATACTGTTATTTATAAGCATACATGTATAAAAAAGGAACAAATAAATTGCTACTGAGGTGGTTCCCCCATTTATAACAGTTCTCGAGCGTTTTTCTTGAAAGCATGGCGATTGCTAATATTCCTGATATTAGGAGTAAGTACGTCCCAAAGAAAGACAAATTGAATAAGGAAAAAGAAAAAACAAAGCTAGATCCGAGAGGGACATTTAAGTAAAAGGTTCTTTGATGAGCGTAGATTATTATCATTGTTGTAGCAAAGGTACTAAAAGCAGGTTATTAAATATGATCAAAAGACATCAGGATATAAAGTATGGTAGTGAGTGTACGCAAACTTCATTCATAGTTCAATTTTAATTGAGAACAATAAGTAAACACCCGGTTATACTTCCGAAGATTGAAATTTAATCAAATACTGTTTTTATTAAGAAGACGATCATATCTGTTCAGATGATATGCATTCTGGTTAAAGTATCACACACAAAGTATCACAAGCATATTCTTAACAGTAGATAGATAGCAAAGTACCGGTCATTTTCTGGCTAACTTTCGTAGGGCGTATAATAGAATCCATGTACAACTCTAATTATAATTGTATTAAAACCGGCGGTGGAAAAGCTTTTGCCTCCGATTTCTTTTCTATCCGTTGGTATCTACAATAATAACTTGACACTTGGAAGGGGTTATAGTTAACCAAACCCACCTAGTCAGCTCTTAAAGTATTCTAGATTCCCTATTATTAATATTTTCCTGGTTTACCGTAACCACTGCTGCCAAAATAATATGTTGATCAATAATGTTTTGTAATAGGACACTTATTAAAGAGTTATAGAAATGCGTTCTATTTTTATTCGAATCTTTAATTTAATAGTAGCCAGGCCAGAAAAACCGAATTAAAACCTAAACCCAATTATTTTTTCAAACTTCATATTTGTCAGCTATTTGATTCGTATGCAAAATTTTATACCCCTACATAAAAGTTTTGCTTTATTTAACAAAGCAGTAAAACTTAAGGAAAGCAAATAAAACAGTGTGCTTAACTGTCTTTGTGTAGCGCATATCTCTGCAACTATAAAAGACATAAACGATTTTAAGACAGAAATATAGAGAATTTACAAATTTATATCATGATATCGAAACATGAATTTCGATCAGTTGTGGTTTAACTTCATTTAGGCCAACGTACTGCGGATGTAAACAGCATACAATAGAAGGCAGCCCGTCTACTAATCTACACATGTTACTCTTTCGACCGATTTTGGTGGAATCTATACTGTACGTGTAGTAGAAATGATTACTTTATGGTGAATGTTTAATAAACATTTCATAATCTTGCAAAGCATAAAGAGAATTAAGTTTGGCCAAATGATGACGGATAGACCCAGTTGCCTTTAATGAGAATGGGCTTTTCACATTAATTATTTTATAATCACAAGTAGGGAAATGATTTATTAGATCAAACAATTAAAAAACATTTTTAAGTCCATAAAATACGTCTACAAAAATAAAACGTAGATTTAAATGTACTTCAGAACTTATTTTCAGACTTCGCACGAGTGATTTCTGGATCTCGACAACAATGCAAGTGGCATCGGGATCAAATGTGAAAAACCTAGGGACTCATTCAAACACAAAAAATTTCATCAAAATCGGTTGTATGGTTTCAAAGTCTATAACGGACATAGATAGAAACATTTTTGTGTTGTATATAGATAGTTCATCATTTATTCATCACCAACCTGCGGCAGTCCACTGCTGGACATAAGCCTCTTCCAAGGTGCGCCACTTAGTCTGGTCTTCAGCTTACACACATTCAGTTTCTACCAGATACCTTACGTCACTTTAGTCTGAGGGCCTCCTACACTACGTTTGCCTAGACGCGGTCTCTACTCCATAACACGTCTACACCACCGTTTTTCACTTGTCGACAGATATCACCAGCCCATTACCACTTAAATTTACAAACACGGAAGTCAATGTCAGTATATGGTACCATTTACTACAACCTACAAAAGTCCACTGTGGAACATAGGAGACCTATGTTCCACAGTGGACTTTTGTAGGTTATACTATATTTATATAGATTGCTTCGTAGAGGAAGGCGAAAACAAGAAGACAACGAATTACGCTTGTACAGAATACCAGTGCCGCGTAGTGGCGGTTGAGAATATCCACTACCCCGTGGATATTATTTTTATTTTATATTTATAAATATATATATATATATATATATATATATATATATATATATATATAATATTTATATATATATTTTATATTTATATACATTTTTATATTTATTTTTACTTTTGTAAATATTTTTATTTTTATTATTTTTATTATCACTTTTATTTCTATTTTTATAATATTTTTTAATTAATGGTTTTTTAAATTTACGCGAACACTACACATTGAATAAAACCATAATTTACGGATTTTATCGCCTTTAATTACAACTTTAATTTATTTATATTATCGCGATGTTTCGGGTGCTTTACAGCCCCATCACGGGGTGGGGACTGAGATGTTTGACGTCCCAATGTCCCAATGTGCCGGACTAACTATGACATTGGGACGTCTGTTAAAATAAAAGTAATATTTACCCGTTAACAGAAATGAATATAATTGACTTCCTCTTCTTAAGGTGCCGTCTCATTGCGAAGGTTGGCATTCATTAGGGCGATTTCAACTTTTGAGACCGCTGCTCTAATCAGTGCTCTTGTGCTCTTCCCGAACCTCTGGCGCAAGTTCTTTAGCCACGATATCCTTCTGCGGCGTGGCCTCCTTCTGTCTGCCACCTTCCCCTGAATTTCTCCATGATAAATTGAAGGAGTTTATATTTTTTGGTGTTACGCATCACGTGCCCAAAATATTCCAATTTTCTCCTCTTTATGGTTGTAAGTATCTCTGTGACCTTCCCCATTCTTTGTAGCACGGTGGTGTTTCGTACGCGGTCTCTCTAAGAAATTCTTAGCATACGTCTGTACACCCACATCTCGAACGCTTCCAGTTTTTTAGACACGGATTCTGTCAGCGTCCAAGCTTCTACACCATAGAGAAGTACAGAAAAGACATAGCACCGCGCTATGCGTGTTCGAAGAGAAATACTTAGGTTCCGGTCACAAAGAACTTTTTTCATTCTCAAAAAGGCGTTGCGTGCCTGCTCTATTCTGTATCGTATTTCAAGGCTGTGATCTCCTGTTTCGTCAACCATTGTACCTAGATATTTGAATTTGGTGACCCGTTCAAGACCGTGACCATTTAGGGATAAAGACGTGATAAGCTCAGGTGTTCGGCTTATTACCATGTACTTCGTCTTATTGGTATTGATGTTAATACCGTATTCAACACTAACGGAAGCCACTGAATCTACTAATCTTTGAAGACCCACAAGACTATCGGCGATTAATATCGTGTCGTCTGCGTACCTAATGTTGCTCAACAATTTGCCATTAATTGGTATGCCGTCTGGACTGTTATCTAGTGCCTCTGAAAATAAGGCTTCAGCATACAAATTAAGCAGTAAGGGTGACAAAATACATTCTTGTCTTACGCCTCTTTCTATGTCAATGTATGACGATGATTTCCCGTTGACCCTTATATTTGCACGCAGGTTCCAGTATAAGTTTTTTATGAATCGGCGGTCGTCTAAGTCTAAGCCAATTTTCTGAAGTATTTCAATCAACTTGCCATGTTGAACGCGTTCGAAGGCTTTTTAATAGTCAATAAAGCAGACAAACAGATCTTTATTCATATCCCAACACCTTTGTACCAGCACTTGATAGCCAAAAAGTGCGTATCTAGTTCCCAAACCGCTTCTAAAACCAAACTGAGTATATGATAGTACGGACTCACATTTTGAGTAAATTCTATTATAGATTATTTTTAAGAATAGCTTTAAAACATGACTCATGAGCGAAATGGTACGATAATCACTGCATCTTTTAGGATTCCTGAGCTTGGGTAAGGTGATAAATGTCGATTTGAGATAGGGTTGTGATCAGATCCAATATCGGCTCCGGGATATATCTTAGCAGAATTAATGCAATTTCTATGCCTTCTGTTAATCAACAAGAAATCTATTTGATTACGTACGATCTTCACTGGACTATAAGCTGGTGAACGCCATGTATAAAGTCTTCTAGGTGGTAGCTTAAAGAATGTATTAGTAACAACGAACTCGCGCTCCTGGCAGAACTGCACCAACCTTTCTCCACGATCGTTTCGGATAACAAGCTCAAAGGTGCCAATGACGTCGGGTACTGGACCTTGCCCAATTTTGGAATAAAAGTCACCCGTGATGACTGTTATGTCGTATTTCTTGGTTACTTTGAGTGCTGTCTCAATATCATCATAAAATGCCTCATTCAAATCGTCACTTTTGTTTGCTGTAGGAGCATATACTTGAACTATGTTGATAATGACCGGCTTAGCTTCAAGTTGTAACAACATAACCCGCTCCGATACCGGAATAAAGTTTTTGACAGTTGATCCTAGAGCATGTTACACAATTATGGCAACACCATTTCTGTGATGTTGACGTTCATCGCTACCTGAGTAATAAACTGTAGCATCACCGGATGTTAAAATTCCGTTTCCTTTCCATCTTAATTCACTTATTCCTACTCGTAGGATATCAAGTTCTAATCTGCACATCTCCTTTATCACATTTTTCAATTTACCGTCTTCATATAAACTGCGGACATTCCAATTTGCGATCTTTATGGCTTACCCGGAGATTCTTCGCACCCTCTGACTACTTAAGGCCTGCCGGGGACTAAGGGCCATTATTTTATTTGTCTCAGCCATAATGATTTGTCCTGGGAATAATAATGTGGTGGTTTTCCGTGGCCTTCCACATCGCTGTATTGCTGCCGTCTGAATCTGGGACTCATACAACAACAATGAGATTGGTGACTGTACAGGCTTACCTAGCTCCCACTCACTCAATCAACCAACTAAGCAGCTGCCTGCAATTGGAGGAGGATAATGCTTATTTACCGGCGGAACTGGCTCGCCATGTCACAGAGTCTTCATTGGGTTTTTGTAGTTTTTGCATAGAAGAACCTTTCCTAAGGGTTCTACCCTACACCCTCTAACCCTGCCGGTGTGTGGTCGGGGACTGCCAAAAAAGCTAACCGTTATATCTTACGGCCGTTCCGCCTGTGGACCCCGGTAGTGGCTCACCTAAGCCCTACCTACCATAATTGACTTGGGGAGAGCGTAATGCTGAAAAAATAAATAAGTTTTTATTTTATATTTTCATTTATAATTTTCTCTTATATTTTTATTATAAATTTTATATCCACCGAGGGAGACAGGCAGGAGATTGGGAGCAACATCTTCCTGATAACAACAATAATATAATAAAAAACTGCGGTTGCCAACCCGCGCGCAAAGCGTGCAAACTATGGCAAACATCCCCCTATGAGCAACGACACAAACAAACGGCCCCCAGTCCCCGGCGGCCCCGCTATTCCTGGTTATGGTGGTGACCATGGCAACGGCAGGAAAGGGGGTGCTAAGAATCTCCGGTGAAGGTTCGGTTGCCACCTACGACGACTAGACCTGGCAACATATAACATACGCACCCTGAGGACTGACGAGAAGATACTGGAGCTGAAAGAAGAGGTAGACAGGTTGCGCTGGCATATTATAGGATTATCCGAAGCCCAAAGAGAGGGGGAGGACACGGTATTCCCCGAATCCGGTAATTTTCTCTATCACTGGGAGGGAGACCATCTGTCCCAAGGAGGTATCGGATTTATCTTCCACAAGTTTCTCGTCAACAACGTTGTAAAGATCGAGATTGTGTCAACGAGGGTCACGTACTTGATACTCAGAAACACCAAATAGTATTCGCTGAAGGTCATACAGGTTTACGCACCAAACTCGGCACATCCCGATGAGGAGGTGGAGGAAATGTATGAGGATATCTCTAGAGCCGCGCATTCCTTCAAAACCCACTATACGGTGTTGATGGTAGATTTCAAGGCAAAACTAGGCACAAGAGAAAGCGGTGAGCTGAAGTTAGGGAAATTTGAAATAAGGCAACGGAACCCTAGAGGCCAGCAGCTGGCCGACTTTATGGAGAAATAGGGAACCTTTATGATGAACTCTTTCTTACAGAAGCAGTCCCACAGGAAGTAGAACTGGTCGAGACCCGACGGTTCGACAAAAATAAGAGTGACTTCACTATGACGACCAGACGCCAACTTTTCAGTGATGTCTCGGTGATTGCGAGGGTGAAAACTGTCAGCGATCACCGAGCGGTTAGAGGCACACTGAACATAAACGTTAAGTTGTAGAAATCTCGTCTAATAAAGTCAACAACGCTCTGTCACTCTCGTGCGCTAACCCAAGATCCCGAAAACTTTTAGCTCAAATTACAAAACCGTTTTCAGTGCCCAGAAGACTACGATAAAGTGGACGATATGAATAACAAGCTCGTGGAAACTGTCCATGCGGTCGGAGCTAAGTTCTGCAAGACCCGCCGCAGAAAAACACAAAAACTCTCCGTTCACACTCTTAATCTCATGGATGCTAGACGGGAGATGAGGCTGCAGTCGTCAGCAGATTTGACAGCATACAGGCAACTGAACAGACAGATCTCCAAATGTATGCGGCAGGATTTACGCAACTTCAATACAGCTCGTATTGAAGAAGCGATTAAGCGGAACCAGGGCTCCAAAGTCTTTGCCAGAGATCTGTCTGCAGGAAAAACCAGCTGTCAAAGCTGAAGACTGAGTATGGCAGCAACGTTTCCAGGACAACTGAGATTTTGAGTGAGATTGAGAGGTTCTATGGGCAGCTGTACACATCACCGTTGGAGCCGCACGCAAGTGTGAGTAATGATCCAAGGGCAAATCTTATCTGACACTATTCCGATGATATCTCGGACGTCAGTCTGAGCGAGATTAGAATGGCTCTCCAGCACTTTAAAAATGGTAAGTGCCCGGGCGAGGATGGAATTACGGCGGAGCTTCTGAAAGCGGGTGAAAAACCGATACTTCAAATCCTTCAGAATCCCTTTAATTCCGTCCTCCATGGAGGCACTACTCCCCAGGCGTGGAGCAGAAGTGCGGTGGTCTTGTCCTTCAAGAAAGGTGACAACGCTCTCTTGAAAGACTACAGACCGGTATAAATTCTGAGCCACGAATACGTGCTGTTTTCGAGAGTCATTAGAAATCGTCTCGCAAGCAGACTCGACGACATCCAGCCTCCCGAACAAGCCGGTTTCCGAAAAGGCTTTAGCACCATAGACCACATACATGCCCTTCAGCAAATTGGACAGAAGTCCCAAGAGTACAATCTACCGCTTAGGCTGGTATATGTGGACTATGAGAAAGCCTTTGATTCCGTCGAAATTTGAGCGGTGCTGCAGACTCTTCAGCCGTGCCTAATTGACTGTCGGTATATCGAAGGGCTGAAGTTTTTGTACAGTAGGGTTACGATGGCTAGTCCTTATGGAAGAATCGCAGGAGAACCTAAGAACTATGCTCAATGACCTCAATAGTGACTCCAACGGATAGGTCTTAAGATGAACATGGACAAAACAAAGATCATGTTTAATGTCCATCTCACACCTATGCCGGTAGATGTTGGGAGCACTATGCTCGAAAATGTTGATGAGTTACCTGAGACAAATAGTCCGACTAGGTAAGTCCAACTTTGACCGAGAGGTCAATCGACGGATTCAACGCGGCTGGGCAGCTTTCGAGAAAGTACGACACATCTTCACGTCAATTATACGTCAAAATATGAAAACTAAATTGTATAACCAGTGCGTGTTGCCAGTGATTACCTATGGAACTGAGACGTAGTTCTTCACTGCTGGCCGTATGGAAATGGAGGAAAGTCGCTCAGCGAGCTATGGAGAGGGCTATGCTCAGGATTACTCTGCATGCTAAACTTCGAAATGAGGATATCCGCAGTAGAACTACAGTGACCGACATAGCTCAACGGATTAGTAAGGTGAAGTGACAATGAGCCGGCCATACGGCTCCAACAACCGATCTTCTGACTCGCTTCCCTCTGTCGCCTCTTACGATACCCACGCGATGTTATGGTGATCTTACACCGACAGTACACGATAATACATAACAGGATACTGTAAAAGAAAATGAAAAGAAAATGTACTTAAAATTAATTATTGGGCATTGTCAAAGATTTCTTTTGAATAAAAGAAAAAACCTTTTACAAGGATTCTTAAGTGCTCTTTTCTAAATCAGTAAATCATAGTTGCTTTTTAACGTTTAAGTTTTATTGTTAATCGGCTAGTCTCCATCGTAAAGGCATATTGTGCAAGAGTTTTATTAGTACGTTGCTTTCAAGATCAAAACGAAGAAGAACAAATCGAGTAAATTTTTTTTATTATTTCTATCAAAAACACAAATATGAAAATGCTTCTAATCTATCCAAAGTTTTATTTACGCAAGTAATTTGTAATTTGCGTTCCAGCCACGAATTTGTAAATTTTAGAAGAAGATACGAGTATATGTAACTATCGGATGCTAACTTCAACGCAAAATGTTGTGAAGGATTCGCATTTTTTTCCTCTGTATGTGCCAACAAAATTTCAAACCATCTGAGCTGTAAATACTCAGAGAGATAGGTAGATAGTTGTTTCCAAATGTAGCAAATCCGTAGCAATATCAAATAAAAATCTTTAAGCTTACAGAAGAAAAAAAGTCAAACTAAAGAAATTAGTGAATAAAACCAGTGTGTTGCCAGCGATAAAATATTAATCTTCGGCGGGACCTTCACAGGTGATTGTATTTTTTTTATTCATTACGGCCTATCGCAATTCTAATCACAGGCTTTCCTCCATAAATTGTATCACAGGGGGCATACATAGGCTACACTAAAAGTATCGAGAATGGAATATTTCCACTGTTACTGTCATATTAAAATCTTTTTAATTGAAAACTCCTTGGTTTTAAAAATCGAATACCATTTATTTATTTTAAAAAAATTCTCGGTCTTGTGACAAGGTTTTGTCAAACTTGTTTAGTCGTAGAGAAAATGGAATTGAATCGAGAAAATTCAAGAGCGATGATTTATTATGACTTTCGAAGTGGTTTAACACAAAAACAGTGTGTTGATCGGATGATTTCTGCATTTGGTGATGAAGCCCCATCCAAAACCATAATTTATCGCTGGTTTGCTGAATTTCAACGTGGACGTGTCAAGCTCAGTGATGATCCCCGTCAAGGTCGTCCAAAAACTGCAGTCACCCAAGAAAATGTTGATGCCGTGCGTAAGCTGATTAAGGAAGATCGACATGTGACATACTGCGAAATTCAGGCAACTTTAGACATTGGCCTGAGTCAAATACAAATAATCTTGCATGAGCAATTAGGTGTAAAAAAGTTGTTTTGCCGATGGATACCGCATTCGCTCTGTGAAGAGCAAAAAGCGGCTCGCGTTACTTGGTGCGTCAGAACTCTCGAAAGATTCCACGCAGGATCCTCAAATGCTGTATGCAACATCGTATCAGGTTACAAATCCTGGATATACGCGTATAAATCCGAAACAAAAAACCACTCACGAGTTTGGGTGTTCGAAAATGAGTTAAAGCCAATAAAAATTGTTCGTTCACGTTGTTGCAAAAAAAAAATGGTGGCCACGTTTGTCTCCAAAACCGGCCATGTTACGACTATTCCTCTTGAGGGACAAAGAACGGTTAATGGAGAATGGTATTGGCTAGCATTTGTTTGCTACAGGTCGTTTCTGAACTCCGTGGAGAATGGTATTGGCTAGCATTTGTTTGCTACAGGTCGTTTCTGAACTCCGTAAAGAGAACTGCAACCGCCGCATCATCGTCCATCACTACAATGCGAGTTCTCACACTGCACACAGAACAAAAGAGTTTTTAGAGCAAGAAAACATAGAATTATTAGACCATTTGCCGTACAGCCCCGACCTAAGCCCTAATGATTTCTATACTTTCCCTAAACTAAAGAATAAATTGCGTGGACAGAGATTTTCATCACCTGAAGAAGCTGTGGACGCCTTCAAAACGGCCATTTTGGAGACCCCAACTTCCGAATGGAATGGCTGCTTCAGTGATTGGTTCCATCGTATGGAAAAATGTGTCAAATTTCGCGGAGAATACTTCGAAAAGCAATAAATATATTTTTAAATACTAATGTTGTGTCACTTCCTTGATTCCCGAAATTTTCAGTGCCGCCCTCGTATTTGCTACGCTTATTTTTTTAACCTCGGTTTATCATTATTTTAAACTTTTTTCAGAAAGTTACTGCTGCCCATCTCATGTTTCAGTTTCCCTATGTCGCCTCTAAAGACACCAACGGCATGATATGGGGATATAGATTATCTGTAGCCGCCACCACACGGCACCGGTCATTACTCTAGTGAATTTACTGACAACTAAACTTTGCACTGAAAAACCTATTTTCCTTACATTGGTCTACATCACGTTAGGTTATTGACCAAGAGAAATAATACTACGTTTTATTAGTTAATCAAATGAAAGATCTTTATTTTACGAGATTTAGAGCTATAATACGATTTTCTCCATCAAAGTCGAAAAGAAATGACTCATAGGTCAAACGCATAGGTTATGTAACAAAACAAAAAAAAATCAAAGTTGTTGTAATACGTGCGTTGAAAACCCGAAAGTCCTCACAAGCAGCTCTTGTTCACAAGTATGCCGCTTGTGGCAGCCATCGCCTCCTCGACCATTTTAAAAAGAAGTTATACGTGGTAGAGCCAGGTTGCAGCTATATTATGGTTGTAGCACGAATGGTTCAGCTCGACCGGAGAATTCCAGCGCAGAATAGCTGCACAAAAAAGTGAACGAATCGTCAAACCAAGCCACCGCAAGCTATTATGTCATAACCAAGTCTATAATATACTAAGATATTATTTTATACAAATAACAATAAATAATACATATGTTTCGACATGCCATTTCCATAGTAATAATATCTATGAAATACACAACAGTGTCACTCATAAACTGGTATTAAAATTATTAGGATAGAATTAATATTATTTCAAGCCTCCTTGCCAGATGCAAAATGCATTGTTTCAAATAAAAATGGTATTATGACATTTTTAAAGTTAATATTTTCGGGGTTGTAAGTTTTTAACAGTTTTAAATTTCTCCGAATTTGGATACTTTTGACCCGTTAAAAATTATATTTTTATTATAGTCTTTGATTAAAATACAAATAAAAAAGGGCCAATGACTTTTTGCGATATAGTTAGTATTTTCGGAGATATTTGTTATTCGTATTTCATCAAAGATTATAAAAAATAGTCTTGTTTGAAAATAATAATTACTTGTAATTAAAAAAAAATCTATTTAAACAATATGGCACCGAGTTGCCCCATAGCCACGTGCATTTATATCATCAGTAGGATAATTTGAATAGAATTGTAAAAAAATATTGAGGAGGACTAGTTACTCATGCGTCGACTCCTTCTGGACTATATGGCATGACATGTTAAATTAAAGAGTTGTATGAAACTAGTTTTATATATTTTATAACGTTTTTTTTAAACTGCAGTAATCCATCCAATTCAATCCAACCTCAAATCCAATTCATACGTGTATATTATAGTGAACACTCTTTTCTAAAATACTTTATTGTATTATATTACTTAAAGATTTTATTTTATATTGTAGAAAGACAATTAATCATTCCGCTATGATAGCGATTCTGTAGTAATTGTAATGTAAATCTTTACTGGGCTTTTGTGCTTTTTAATTACGTTTTAAGTTCAAAATATAACAATAATATTAACTTTTTGATTATATAACATCTAAATATTGGAATAAAAATTTGAAAAAAACAGAATTTTACAAAATAACTTGTTATAAGGTTAGCAAGCATCGTAGAATTTATAAAAACATTACTCTGAATAAATATTAAATGTATTCCAAGTGCATTTCAGATATTTATTGATAAGATATTAGTTAGAAAGTCACTTCACCGGCATTGCACTTAAATATTTAATGAGAGGAGCTTGAGTTTTTCCTGTAAATATTTTTAAAATATTAAAAGAGACAAAGCATAACATGATAAGTTAACGTTAATTAACAAGAAGTCATTTAGGAAAGCATTTTCTCATCATAATATATTAAATTCAAAAATTTTATTCTAATATAACTGTAATAAATATTTTAGTTTTTTTTTTTAGTCAGATATAAGCTTTCGACGAAGGCTACTTCTCCTGCAACTAGGACTTGCCCGAGCGTGCCCTAGTAATTTAGCAACATTTGCCTTATACTTTGCTAGTTACTAGTTCAAATATATAAATAATGACATACCTTTATTGCAGTCTTTGAAAATACGAGTAAGTAAGGCTTCTACTTTTATTTGAAATAATCCCAAATTGAATGTGACTAATGGGCAACTATGTTTTTTCCTACCGATCGATCCTTACGAATGTGTGCGTGCGCTGTAAAATAAGTTAAAATAATGTACAACACATTTTGAATTTAAAAGATAAAAAAGACAGAATGCTTAAGATTTTGTTAATTAATTTTTCTTCACTGTTTGCCTACGTTCTGAACCTGGCCGGTTATTGCAAAATAACCCTCTCTATATACTCTCAATATTTTACAAAATTAAGTTAATTCGAACTCGGGGGGCGAGTTAGGAGGAGGCGCACCTTGTGTCAAGTGCGCCAGGGTTAGCTATTCTCTCCCCTAGGAAGGGGATACCTTGGGGCGGCCGACGCTCGTGGAGCTGCAAACGCGTTTTCGTGGCCCAACCAATATGCGGCGAAGGTGGAACATCATGGGGTTTTGGTTGGTACGAGTCTGGAATAACCCGTTCTTACCCCCACGAGGCGGGTACGCGTAGATATTTCTCCATGAAAATAGTTCGTTTAACCATTTTATTATACAGCAGCAGACGGCATTAAAGAGGGCGAAACGGTACAAAGTTAAGAAGGCTATGTTGTGCATAGAATTTCATCAGGCACATCAAGTTAAGCAACGTTACTGCTTTATTTCTAATAGTAGCTAATTTTGTAAGCAAAGAGCAAATTGAACGGCAGCTATCACACATTAATTATTTTAGTCGACTTCAAAGGAGGTTAGTAATTAAACTGTACGTTTTTTTTATGTATTTTACACGATAGCGTCATCAATTCCTTATCGATTTTAAAGATTCTTTTTTTTATTAAATAAGTTTTACTTCAGGGATGAATTTAAAATATATATTGGGAAAATCTTCAAAACACCGTAATCACAAGGTCGTGTAGTTGTTGCAAAAACGCTTTAATCCAGTAAAGAAGTTTCATCAGTAGTATGCATTTAGATATGAAGAGTAAATAAGCATTCTTTATTATAACCGACTTTTGAATTTTGCAACAGGTGAATATATTTACAAATCATTTTTTTATGGAAAAGGAGGTAAACGAGCAAGCGGCTCACTTCATGATAAGTAATCACTGTCACCTATGAACCTCCGCAATGCCAGAGGAATTGTAGATACGTTGCCAGCCTTTTAGGAAAGAGTAGGCTCTCTTCTTGAAGGTCCCTTAGTCGTATAGGTAAATTCCACACATTGGTCGTACGAGGCAGAAAGTTTCGCGTAAATTGTATAGAAGTGGACCGCCAACTATAGAGATAATTAGGATAGAATTTCAAGTTTTCTCTTGTTTACAAATCTATCTAATGTTTATTTCATTAATTGAGTCCAATGTTTTGTTCCTATGAAGTTCGGAAGCACAAAACGTAAATTATTATTACGTTTTAATAATGTTTAATCTTCTCCTTTCCAGATTTAAATAATTTTTCATTAAAGTTTTGTGGATTGTAACGTGTTTATAATATATTGTGAATATAATGGCCAAATCTCTACAATTCGAGAGACGTTTATTCTTTAATTCATTACGTAAATTTGAATAAATCTAAAAGAAATAAAGTGGAAGGTAATTGTTTTGCACTCGTTTTTTAACCATACATATTTTATAGTAAGAGCAAAACGTGATTTGTATAGCTCGATATTTTGCAGGTACGAGTTCATAAACTCGTACATATATAAAACAAATTGTAAATTGTGTTGGTAGGGTAGAAATAGATCATTAACCGATGAATTGTGTTGAGTGTACTTCATCACAATGCTCGAATGGCGGATTCAAACCCACGACTTTCTTTGTTTGCAGTCCGAATCATACCATTGGGCTACTGTCGCTTATGTATGCTGTATTTCGTATGGAGATCGTAGAGATCTGGAGACCCTTTTTAGCGGAAGAGAGTCATTCCATCTGCGTAGCATTAAGCTGAACTTTGCTATTTTACTCAGTCCTGTAGTCAGTTGAGCAGATCTCTACCATTTTATATTTTTAGGGTTCCGTAGTCAACTAGGAACCCTTATAGTTTCGCCATGTCTGTCAGTCCGTCTGTCCGTCCTCGCTTAATCTCTGTGACCGTTAGCACTAGAAAGCTGAAGTTTGGTACCAATATGTGTATCAATCACGCCGACAAAGTGGTAAAATAAAAATTGGAAAAAATGTTTTATTAGGGTAGCCCCTATATGTAAAGTGGGAAGTGATTTTTTTTTAATTTCAACCCTAACGTGTGATATATTGTTGGAAAGGTATTTAAAAATGAATAGTGTTTTACTATAATCATTTTTTGATAATGTCAATAATTTCGGAAATAATCGCTCCAAAAGAAAAAAAACAATGTGTCCCCCCCTCTAACTTTTGAACCATAAGTTTAGAAAATATGAAAAAAATCTGAAAAGTAGAACTTTATAAGGACTTTCTAGGAAAATCATTTTAAACTTGGATGGAAACAACAGTTTTTATACAAACTCATAAGTGGGAACACTTATTGTGACGGACGGGAAACTACGGAACCCTATACTGAGCGTGGCCCGACACGCTCTTGGCCGGTTTTTTATCTTTATATGCTTACGTAGACATATAGCTTTTTAAAATCCTAACAGCTGTAGTGAACCGACAATGCACAGGTACAATGTGTTGATTTGTCTAGTAAAAGATATTCCTGTGACAATAATGTGTTTAATATTACTAACATTAGCAGTACAATAATTATATTGATATGAAAATCAGTGTGAGAAAAAATATATAAATATAACCATTTTTACGCAGACGAAACTAATAGAAGATTGCTAAATATACACAAATTACATGATTTATCAGTGCGTAAATGTTGGGTTCGTTAGTACGTAGCGATAGCAACAGCTATTCACACATCATATCACACATAAATGTATTATCATATCGTCTATTAGTATGTCTAGGCATAATTGTAGCGCTAATTACGAGATGAGCGGAAGAATCTAAAAATAATATATAAATTAATTAGATTAAATGTTACACGACTGAACTTATACGAACATAAAATCAATATCATCATATTATTAAGCCATGTAGGTTTTATCATTTAAAAATAATTTCATACTAATAAGAAACGTCAAAAATTAGCAAAAAAGGCTGCATCGTGTTTAAAAAAATACAAGCAAGAGCGTTACAATTAATAAACTGATAATGATCGAGGTGGACTGAAAAATTCGTGTTTACGCTATTAAATTTTTATTTTGATCTACTTTCATTATATTAGTCAAGAAGCTTTTTCCCATGGCTTCAACCGCGTGGAGGTTGGAAAACAACACCATTTCAAAAAACCATAGCCTATGTTCACCTTTTACCTATTTTGTCCGAAACTTCCGTCCATTTAGAAAACAAGGGTCAAAAATAATATTTTTTGTTCCAACGCCACATTGAATTTCATAGTTTTAGTAAGTATCTGTTTACTTTTGCGTGTTAATGCTTGGAAAACAACATGTCTGGGAAATTAAAGAAATATCGCTGCTCAGTAACTGTACTATGTTATTTTTAATTTTATCACTTAGAATATTAAGGCTTAAGTTAAATTACTTGAACGTGGATATATGCATATTATTATAAAATATTTATACCTAATGGAGTGCAATTAAAGTTAAAATAATCTTAAAATATTTAATTTGTAAAAATAACGCTTGAATAATGCTTTATTTCACGAATACTTTTTAACAAATAAATTTAAAGTCCTTGACTCCTAACGTAGGTGAAACCTGTATCTCAGGAGCCAGTGTCTTCTCACAAAAATTACTGTACGGATTACTTATATGTTGACAAAAATAAAAACAAAACCTGTTCATAAAACATAAATTGGAATAAAGATATTCTTTAATTTGCAACCTTCCGCCAACTAAATACAATGACGTGTCTTACCTGGATTGAAGAGCACCTCCCGCCCTTCCCTCAATTGCGTGCACCAATCCCGTCACCACTAATCCCAGCACCACTACTCCCAACACCACTACTCCCGGCACCACTACTCCCAATACCAATATTCCAAGAAAGACACACCATCGACGATAATACGACACTTGTTTCGCCTCTACACGAGGCATCCTCAGGTGATGTAGACTCTACGACGGCTGACCTTACTGAATTCGCGGTCACTATATTGTATTTAGTTAGCGGAAGGTTGCAAATTAATTAATATCTTTATTAAAACTGATTTCCGCAAAGTAACGCCTAATTCTATCGAAAATTAGAATATTAATGTATAGAAATGTGGGTGTGCACCGTGTACGCTCGCGCGTGCGTGTGTGTGTTTGTTTGTGTGTAAAAATATATTTACTATTCGTACATGCGGCATTAAAGTAATAAAAAAAGCAAAATTGATTAAGTGTGCCTCTTTCGTACTTGAATATATTTCATGTGCTGTTTACGCCGCCGAAATCACGCCCAGATCTTTTTTATAAAAAATAAAAAATATTACATATGAGTACAAACTACAACATTTTTATTCATTCCTTTTACAAGAGAGGTTTATTGTGTAATATTATTGTAGAACATGCTTCAATTTGCTTGTGAGTATATGTATTTTTAGTATATGTATATATCATCATCATCATTATTATAGGCCTTTACAAATTCACTGCTGAATATAGGCATCTTCCAAGGATTTTTTTTCGTGGTTGAGCCACGCTGCTGCTATAATGTAGTTGTAACTTGAATGGATCTGCTTGACCGGGGCAGGACCACGCTCCCACTAACTAATAGAGTAAAATAGCAGCGTAAAGCTGCTGTGTTTCCTATTGTGAGTGTGAGAGAACTGGAGATCCTCTTTACTGTCTTAGCCCTCATGTATGATAATGCATCTGCATTTTCACTCGCTATTGAGGATAGATGTGTGGATCAGGTAGACCATGAGCACCCTTATACTATAAAAAAAATGGAATCGAGACTTTCCATCTAAGTCCTCACGGGTAAAAACGCATTTGCAGTTTGATTTTTAATTGTAAATAAATTTGGATGTCTATGGGCCATAGCATCCATTCACCATCAGGTGGACTGTGGGCTTGTTTGTTACTCATTGATATATATCGGGAAAAACTCTAAGGATACGCGTCGCCGCGCAAGACCGCCGGCGGCCCGTGTTGCTCTATGTACCTCGGTCGAGCCGACAAATTCGTGCTACATAATATGCAGCGTAGCTCTACCATGTGTAAAATTAAAATATATTTCTTTGTAACTATCGAGTGTTAAATAAAACGTCCAAGTGTCCCCTAATTATCACTATATTCCGACAGAATACACGCACATATATTAACATGAAATTAAATTATAGAGTTACAGCACAAGAACACAAGAACAGACACAGTTATGGATACAATACAACAAGAAAGTTACGTACATGAATATCAAATTATATTTTAAACTACATATTTAAATTATAAAAAGTAAATATATTCGCCGTGAAAACTGAACTGACTGCTGATAAAGTTGGGCTGAACCGACGGCCGATAACACATAGAAACTACTCAAGATATAATACTATACGGCTGCTATTGCATAAGGGCGTACAGTCCCAAATAAAATTCGTGGATATCTAACGGTATATCGATACTTTAGCATCCGACTCTACTCGTGTGAATTTTATATATACGAGTATACTTAGTTATAAGTCGGTGAATCGATCTGGCTCACTGTGGGAAGTAGTGGAGCATTTGGTTTGATTGTTTTCGGTAACCCTCGGTGATTTTGCATATGATGGTATTGTGGAATTCACGTCGAGAATTAATTTTTCAGTGTATTTCTTTATTAAATCACTGGTTGTTTTAAGCCTAGTAGTAAGCAAATGGGTTGTTGCTGCAAAATTTCACCTAGCAGCATAAGACACACTGGAGAGGCGTACAAAGTCTCATTGGTGCTCTTGATTGGTTTGAAGATTTGGAGTACGCTCAGGTATACATAATTGGCTACTCTGCCCCTGTGTTCGTGAGAGGCTCTCGGTATTCTATATGATACATTCCGAAGTATCCTCAAGCGAACAGCAAATAAGTAGAATTATTTGCTAACGTCTTGTTTTCCTTAAGGTTAATCACTTTTGACTTTTGACAGTTGAGTAGAAGAAGCTTTTAAATTAGTAAGCTGGCAAACCCAAGCTACTAGTGTGAGACAGAAAGTAACCGGTAATTTGCAAGCTGAACTGAAACTGCTAAATCCATGCTAGTGAAGACTTTTATTTTCCCCCGATTGGTTATGGTGATGTGTGCTACATTAAACTGAATGAGATCTTTTGAACAAATATAATCGCCTTTTTAGTAACTGTATTCGATTAATTTACAATCTTTCGAAGTGTAAACATGTTAGCTTTTCCTTTTCCTATTTCCTTATTCAATTTGTCTCTTTTGAAACGTACTCCTTCCTGGAAAGAGGAAAATAAGCAATCGCTAACATACAAAATTAAAGCTTAGAAAATATTAGTAAATCAAGAACCGTATTATTAATAATTTGATCCTATTCCTTTTATAAATTGATATTATTTATAAAGAATGATATGTACATGTGAAAAATGTATATATTAAACACTTATTAACTAATAAGCATTAAATTTTATGTTTATGTTTATTTATTATATTAATATCTCACTAGTTTCGTTATCATGAGTGATGATGATATAATTGTGCTTTTAATTGTCACGAAAAGACAATATTCTAGATTTAAAACATTCAGTTGGTGAGATAATTAGACAAAATAAGAAACAAACCAGAGGAGACAAATGAACCAAGAAACGAATTTGTCAATCTTTAAGCTTATTTTTCATATTGTATATAAGCATTATAATGACCGTTAGGAATAAAATATAGTCTAACAACATGAATTACTTCTAAGCCTTCAGTTGTGTAAAGTTCATCATTCAGATTTATCTACTTAAAAAGTGTCTGAAAATTTGAGCGGCTGTAAACAGTTCACAAAAATCACGGAATACGTAGTGTAAATAGCAGCCTAGATCATATATTACGCATGTAAGTAGTTGAATTTAAGTAGTTATTTAAGTTTTAACGCCATGTATTGTCATGTATTTGCCTAGTATGTAAGTTTGTTGATGTTTATTGCTTGTTAATATAAGTAATAAGATTAAAAGCCATTATAATTCTGCATAAAAAACGTACTACACACACAAACACACGCACACGCAAACACACACACACACACTTACACACGCACACGAACACGCACACACACGATCACGCGCATATGCACACGCGCACACACACACACACACACACACACACACACACACACACACATGCACATGTACAAACACACTCACATGCACACGCACACACACACTCATACGTACACGCACACGTGCCCACCAAATATTAGCTAACGGCCTTGCTTAACCACTGCTAATTACTTGAAGGCAATCATCACACGTACGTGGCCACCTAGCGGTGTTAAACTACCATTAAATGTACGGAAGCACTGTGGACTATCTGACGACCCCACGCACCGGGAGAGGCCCCAGGTATAACGATTAACAAAATATTTTATTCATTGATTACAGTCTATCAAAGTTTCACTGCTGAAAATAGGTCTCTCCCCCATAAATTGCGTTCATAAGGATGATTTTTTTTAATTATCATGCTTGGTAGGTTTATTAATCGCAGCGTTTATTATTATAATTTGTTACCAAGAAGATGCTGCTGTCCTCTGTTGTTTGAACTTTTCTTTTTCTCCTCTTACGACCCCCTCGGGATGATTATTTATAGGAGAGGTACAAACGAGCACATGACTCACCTGATGGTAAGTTTTTACCGCCACCCATGAATAACTGCAACACCAAGGTAATCGTAGATGCATTGCCGGCCTTTTAAAAAGGAGTTATCTCTTTTCTTGGAGGCCTTGTAACTAAGGAAATTCGACTAAACCTTTTTTTTAGCGATAAACGCGCAAATTTGTGTCTTCTGGGGATTGAACTGGACTAGATTTAGTCCCCCCAGTCCGATACTTTGTCCAATAAAGTCTCGACTTCAGACACAAGTGTGTCCCGGTACTAGACGACGTTTCCCCGAGAAATTTTGGCACGACCGCTATATAAGGTGTCACCAGTGTTGTCATGCGTATGACAATAAATGGCTTTTTAGAGGCCAATTTGGCCGTCACTTCCAAGTGACCACGAAACTGCATGCCACTCGACATGTCGACGCCGAGGATTCCGATACTGGCAGAGGCAACAAAGTGAGTGCCTTGAAACTAAGGAGTTTCGACGAAGCGTTTTTTTAGCGATAAACGCCCAAATTTGTGTCTTCTGGGGATTGAACTGGACTAGATTTAGTCGCCCCCAGTCCGAGACTTTTTCCAATAAAGTCTCGACTTCAGACACAAATGTGTCCCGGTACTCGGCGACGTTTCCCCGAGAAATTTTGGCACGGCCGGTATATAAAGTATCACCAGTGCTGTCATCCGCATAGCAATAAATGTTACCGGTTTGCAACGTAATAGCATTGATATGCAGCCACCAAATGGCACGGCAGGGCCACCATCTGTACACAGACACACGAATTTTTGTATGTTTGTCATTCTGCTTTAAAAAATTGCAAGTAGTAGAATTTAAAAAAATCTGTATTAAATTGTTTTCTGTACAATATCTAAAACACCGAGCATTGCTATGTTGCCGAAATGTCGGTGCTGGAATCGAATGCCAAGCTAAAAAAATCACTTTCTTAGGTTAACATATTATCATCGTAAACAAGTTTAAAAATGTCTTCAATAAGGCTCATATAGGTTGAATCCGAGAGCTGTAGTTTTTTTTTTATGTCAGATATTTTTTGCTTTTTATTACTAAATTTATCAAAAAGTATACTGGCATTCGAAAGAATATGAAGCATTCTTTACAATTTCTGCATCGGTAAACGTTTCATATGCTTACCACGAATTTAACAAAGGAGACTTATACGCTTTCATACATTATTTGGCCTAGATTCTAAAAAGATGAAAGTGGTGTTAATTCAATAGCTTATATATTATCGAAACATCACTGAAAATTCGGGGGAGTTTTTCAATCTGAGAACAAAGTTATATGAGATTTAGCAAGATGTTATGCAACAAGTTGGCAATTGCAAGTTATTAGACAGTTGTTTACTATATTAATTGTGGTATTTATTGTTCTGTATTGAGTGGGAGGCTAATAGGAAACTTACAAATAGATTGAAAGATAGGGAAAGTTAGGCGACGTTTAAATAAACACTTGTTACTTATCTTTTATTCGTCTTCAATTGTGATTACAATTCACATAGCGATCCATTGTGTCAATATACAATCGATAAAACCCAGGTCGTAAAATCCACAATAAAAAAAATAAAAAAATTGCGCCTTCCTTTTTGCCAAGAAGGGTCGCGTTCGTATACGGCTTAGAGATCTCTCGTCAGATCGGTAAGCCAATCCATAAAGGCGTTGTTTAGTGGGCAAAAGTCTCCACATAACCACGCAGCCGGCTGCGTGGTATGCTATGAGCATTCACCGCCTCCCTCCCCCGCTTTCCGGAGGGTTGCCCATATTTGCTCCGGGTGCGAAAAAAAATTCAAAACAAGTTACGACCGGCTAACAAAGCGACACGCACAGGTTCGTGGATCCCGCCTCGGGTTCCGTCTCGCTCTTGCAACCACAGATGATTAATAATAGGCTGCGATCCAATTCACGCAAAAATCTAGGCTCACATTCCCGTTCTGAATCACCCGTTCTCTGATGGGCGTGAAATTTAAAATGGTGTACAATAAATTTGGATCTTCAGATGGGCCACTCACAGGTTGAGAACAGCTAGATTACATGGTCCTTATCAATAAATCCTATTTTAATTATATCAAACGATTCATCGTTTCTAATTACCACTACAGCCTATCAAAAGTCAATAACTGAAAGGCAGCATTATTCATGAATGAAACTGCAGTCTTCAGCGGATTTGACAGCACACAGGCAACTGAGCTGACAGATCTCCAAATGCATGCGGTGGGACTTACGTAACTTCAATACAGCTCGTATTAAAGAAGCGATTGAGCGGAACCAGGGTTGCAAAATCTTTGCCAGAGATCTATCTGCCAGAAAAAGTCAACTGCCGAAGCTGAAAACCGAGTGTGGCAGCATCATTTCCGGGATACCTGAGATTTTGAGTAAGATTGAAATGTTCTATGGGCTATACACGTCATCGTTGATGTCACACGCAAGTGTGTGTAACAATCCAAGAGGGAGTCATAACTGAAACTGTATATATAGAATAAGGGAGACAAACGAGCACACACTCATAGTAAATGGGTGATGTGGCCCATGCAAATCTACATAAAACTTGATATATATAAACCTCGATAAGAATCAAAATGCAGATGCGTTGTTACCACTGGTGACTAAGATGGAATATTTCAACTCCATTTAAATGGTTCTCCAGTTCTCTACACTCATCATACGACAAACACAGCAGCGCTAAGCTGCTATTTTAAGCTGGTATTCTGTGAGAGCGTGGCCTGACGTCTAAGCGAGATTAGAATGGCTCTCCAGTACCTTAAAACGGCAAGTCCCCGTCGAGAATGAGTTACAGAGGAGCTTCTGAAAGCGGGTGGAAAACCGGTACTTGAAGTCTTTCAGAAGCTCTTTGAGTCTTTCGTCTCCCATGGTGTTATTTTAAGTTAAAAACAATACAAATTTTGTTAATAGGGATCACGTGAGCGTGATGTGAGGGGGTGCCATCCGTATGATAGTTGCATTAATGACAGGCCTGTTGGTCTAGTGGTTAGTGACCCTGACTGCTATGCCGGAGGACGTGGGTTCGATTCCCACCCTGGACAAATGTTTGTGTGATGAGCACGATCATTTGTTCTGTGTCTGGGTGTAATTTATCTATAATATGTATGTATTTAGAAATATATAAGTATGTTTATCAGTCATCTAGTACCCATAACACAAGCTCTGCTTAGCTTGGGACTAGATGGCGTTGTGCGATAGTTGTGGGTTATTATTATGGGGTATCGATATAATTTTCTCACCTGGTTGGGTTCTATAAATATATAATTATAAATTAAAATGAAAAGATAAATGTACATAAATATCAATAAAATAAAATAAATACAAAAACTACATAAATAAATAAGATCCAACCAGATGGGAGCCCTCGGCAGGGGAGACCAGACGGCCGAGGGTTAGGGGGAAAGGGAAAGAAACCGGCGGACGATGCGGGCGGTATCGAGGAGCACCGCCTTCTGCATTTGAGCCCGGAGCGGTCCATCACGGAGTCCCAGTCGCCTCAGATGACCCGAGAGGCTGACTGGGATTAGCCCATTCGCAGAGACGACTACAGGAATAATTTCGGTCGACACACCACCCCACATGTCGGTCACCTCGTGAGCCAGGTCCAGATATTTTGTTTGTTTATCTGTTTCGGCTTTCACGAGGTTCTCGTCATACGGAATGGTAATGTCGATCAAAAATATCCTTGACTGTGCCCGGTCTATCAGCACAATTATTATTATTATTATTATTAAGGCTTACTGCTACTTGCGGTATCGCGTCTTGTGATGGATCTGCGGGTATGCTGCGCCTGATTCGACGCACTCTTGTGGTTCTGGTCAATGGAGGTATGAGGATGGTGATATCATTTGGGATGTATGGGATACCTTGGGATGTTGTAAGCCCGACGGTAGTCGTATTGATGCTTTTTGCGTTCTGCAGCATTGCATCACTGCGATGGTTATTTGGTGTGCTACTCTCAATGATGCTCTCTGCATTTTGGTTTGACTTACACCTAAGTAGCTTTGCCCAAGTCGGGTCTTTCCATTACGGGGCTACAGACTGTCTGACCTCCATGATGTTTTATATAAAAACATAATAATATCTCTCTTTATATCTATATCTAATATATAATCTATATATAATATCTAACTCATTATCTAACTATCATAATCTATATATAATATCTAACTTTCCCACGTTTGAATGACTGAAGGCAACCTGTTGGTGGGTGAGACAAAAATAATCGAAAATACATATACTCAACGTCAATGACACAAACCCTTTCTGATGCCAAAATTATCTTAAAACTGCCTATTATCTTAAAACTGCCTTTTGGTTATATCTACCGTTGTATTGGTTAGTGGAGCATATGTGTCGACCTCATGCGGGTGGTAGCTGGAGGCAGGATATCTCTCTCAAGGCTGCGGCCGAAACCTGCACAATGTGGGACTCATTTCCTTGATGTGAGCGGTAGACCCATGACATGCTCTTCGGCTATTAGTCGTGCTGATCATGCAATCGGTGGTGATGCCTACACTTACATCACGTTTGCAGGAACTATATATTTATTGTTATGTACAAAGGGGAAATAATATTATATAATAATATAAATAAGAAAAGAGAGCGCTAATAAGCGCCTACGCCTATACCTTTAAGTAGAGCGCTTATAATGACACTTATTTTTAGGCACTTTTAATATGCGGTCTTTTAAAACTATTTCGTATCACCTATGGAATGTTTTTTTTATAGGATACGGTGACAAACGAGCACACAGTCCACCTGATGGTAAGTGGTTGCTGTGGCCCATAGACATCTACATCTATCCTCGATTACGAATCAAAATGCAGATGCGTTGTCACCCGTGAGGACTAAGATGGAATGCCACGTTTCCAGTAAAAAGGGTCTCCGGTTCTCCACACTCACCATACGAAACACAGCAGCATTAAGCTACTATTTCACGCTGGTACTCTGTGAGAGCGTAGTCCTTCCCCCAGTCCTTGACCCATTCGTGCTACAACTATACTACTAATATAACTGCAGCATGGCTCTACCACGTATACAATGTTTAAGCATTTATTTACATTCTACCATCAAATCTCCGTTAGGCCTAAAACTTTTAAAACCGCACTCATAGAGCATGCATATTTTGAGAAAAATTTCATTTGTGTAAATTAATTATTCAAGTTGACGGGGTAAGATAATTATTTCAGGTAAATTTAATAAAACTGATTTAATTATTCACCAAAAAAACTTCGAAAATTCGAAAATATAAACGAAATATTACATAAGTTAATTCGTAATATATATTATTACAATAACATCGTTTAACTGGTTACGATTAAACTTTGTGTGATTGTGTGTAGTAGATTTGAAAAATTGGTATACTGAATTTCATAATTCGATATAAATTTTATTCTTCGCCATTACTGACGTTTCAACTTTAGAAAAATCATAGGTAAGGCAATTTGAAAATACCGAGATCCACCATAGAGCCACCCTATATCCTCCGACTCACAAGCTACACACGTGGATATGGCACACACAAATACCCGCGGTGAGTTAGATATTTAATATAATGGACGGACATCGTTTCCAGTAACCAAAGAAACTGAGTTCAATTTGGTAGTAGTTTTTTTAAAGTATGGACTGAAATCTGGGGTCTGGCAAGGAGGGTTTAGTTTGTCTACGTTTTTCAATCTATACATAAACCAGTTGATTGTGGAACTAATGATAATGAAATTGTGTGAATCCTACGCAAAGACTCATGGTACAATACAACGAAGATGATTTTAACTACTTATGATTACTTATGATTCACGCACTAAAAGTCAACTCGCGATGTCTCCTCTTAAACTTTGAGATAGCCCTTTGACGAGAGTCGTCACATTTAAGTACCTAGGAAACTGGGTAACATAGAATGACTTAGATATAGAAATGGAACACAGGCTGTACACTATTCGTTGTAATATACTGACCCGCTAGTTTGCTCGATTAACTGAATGAGTAAAAGTAACGCTTTTTAAACCGTGTGGGCAGTGATTTTATACATGCAGCTTATGGGTTAGATATACGCAGCGACATCCTGTGCGCCTAGTGTAATTCAGGGGGCTGTTGGGATTTTCACGTTATTATAGTGCATCTGCCATGTTTGTTGAGGCAACTTTATGTTTATGGTCACTTACCATCAGGTGAGCTGCATGCTCGTTTGCCCCCTCTTCTATAAAAAATAAAAATTATTAGGGTAAGTGGTTCTATATGCTGTTCAGACTGAAACACTGCAGTACAAACACAGCTACCCATGGGCGGAAATAACTGCAACTTTTACAAACAGGACTATATGAGGAAATAGTTCAGGGCTTGAAATAAGATAATAATTAGAGATATGCAATGTCAAAAAACTATATTTTTGCTCAAATAAAGGCTCCGTTTGAAAAACGAACGGAAAACAATTGAATCAGTCAGATATCAAAAATTACCCTTGGAAATTTAGAAATAATTGGTAAAATTTTATCAATTAAAATAAATTTGTTATGAAAGTGTGTAAATACATTTAATGTTTACCATTACGTCTATATTTACTTTGAGTTTTAACCCTAAAGTTGCAGACAGTGGCAGTTGTTTTCACGTATTTGCCTTGTAGCTGAATATATTTTCAATGTCCTTGCGTTTAGTCAATATATTAAAATTACAATGTATTAACTTTTACCGCAATTAAGAATAAGAATTACATTTTTAGAGTTCCGGACTTCAAAAGGAAAAAACGGAACCATTATAGGATAATTTCATTGTCCGTCCATCCATCCGTATCTGTCAAGAACTTTTTTCTTAGGAACGCGTGAATGTGTCAAGTTAAAAGTAACATAGAATACGTACATATCCTTAAAGTTCTAAAAGTCTACAGTTTCTTGAAGCTCCAAGACTCAATCAACTAAGTTAACGCAATAAAAAATTCGGCTATTATATATTTTGTTGTGTGTGATTGTATGAGGTTTATTCATAAAATTTTGCTGCTGGAACGAATAATCATATATAAAAAAGATATTTTCGAAAGAAATTTAATTCTCGATGAGCTAGATCGTATTCTTCACCTCGCAGTGAAAAACGAATTTCCAAATGAGAGATGATGAGATCACGAACTATTGAATTGCTGCTCACCACATAAAATATACTACGTAGGGCAATTTTAATCATTCGATGATATAGTGCAAGAAACAGAAAAAACCTATATATTATTCCATTGCCAGAATATAACGGCTCACTTACAGAAGAGCGTAGAAGTGTTGTCACGGCTAAGTTATATCTTACCTTAACTGCCAACAGCAGCGCGGTGCATAATAACGTACGATAATGTGTCGTATGACTTACCTACGGACAAGGACGGCAGTACTTACGTGATTATAGCAAAAACTAGAATAGCTTCGCTCTGCATACCTCTCACCAACCTAGGTTTCGAGCTAGTGGCAGCCCTATTGCTTTTAAAACTTTTAGAATAGGTAGCAAATATACATTGAAATCAAGTCTACAACAAACAGATTTTTGCATGGACCGATGCCTCCATCGTGCGGGCCTGGCTCTTCTCGATATTTCTAGTTTTATTATATAATAATTCTATTTTTATTTTTGATATCTGACTGATTCAATTGTTCTACATTCGATTCTCAAACGGAGCCTTTATTTGAGCAGAAATATAGTTTTTAAATAATTTGTGATTATTAATTTGTGTCTGACATTGCATATCTCTAATTATTATCTTATTTCAAGCTCTAAACTATTTCCTCATATAGTCCTGTTTGTAAAAGTTGCAGTTAATTCCGCCCATAGGCAGCTGTGTTTGTACTGCAGTTTTTCAGTCTGAACAGCATAGAGAACCACTTACCCTAATAAATTTTATTTTTTTATATAGAAAAGGGGTCAAACGAGCATGCAGCTCACCTGATGGTAAGTGACTATAAACATGAAATTGCCTCAACGAATATGGCAGAGGCTTCATAATAACGTGACAATCCCAACAGCCCCCTGAACGTGTAATTACACTAGACGCACAGGATGTCGTACGCCCACTGCGTATATCTATCCCATAAGCTGCATGCATAAAATCACTGCCAACACGGTTTAAACAGCGTTTCTTTTACTCATTCAGTTAATCGTGCAAACTAGCGGGTCAGTATATTACAACGAATAGTGTGTACCCTGTGTTCCATTTATATATCTAAGTCATCCTCTGTTACCTAGTGACCTAGGTACTTAAATTTGACGACTCTCGTCAAAGGGACTCTCGTCAAAAACTCTCGTCTAATCAGCTGATGGTCTTCAAATCACAGCCTGAGCTGGCAGTTAATAATGGATCCCATTATTTTGGAAAACAAGGATGTCATGGAGATAGGCAAAAATAAGTAGATTAGAAAGTTGCATCTATGCAGTAAATGCACGTCGCTTGAAAAAGTCTAAAAGTATCAGAGCAAAATAGACTTCAATCACTTTCCTATCAAAATAATCCTGATTTTTGTATGAAACGTTATTTAAGCTTATTTGGAATGAATTCAATAATACGAGTACTTTCATTTCTAAAACATTCTCCTTGAACTGTTGCGAGGCATTCAATGAATCGAATGAAAACGACAGTAGGAGTCCATAAGAGCAGACAAAAATTATATGAATTTTACCATGAGGGTTCATATAATACTAGCGACGAATTTAGGGAAAATGTAAAAAAATATTAAAAAATATTTAAAAGTGTCCTCCACAGCCAATTCTTTGCATTTGAGCAAGAAAATTAAGACGGCTTATAAAATTAAAATGACATGGAGTTTAATTAGTAAAACTGGTGAGGTAATTCAAACTACCAGTTAAGTTTTAACAACAAATTAACTAAATCTGATCAGTAAGTCAACAATTTAACTAGATCAGTAGTTACAAGTGTCTGGAGTGCACAAACTATGACATTGTTTGCTAGAAATTAGCGTCAGTTTCAACTTACTATGGGGTGCCCTGTTACTCATTGGTCACTCTAGTGTAATAATAATAAAATATAAAACATGCAACAACCAATTGTAAGTGCAATTATTTTTATGCAATTGTCACTTCTTATGAATTAAATACGAAATCTTCTTGAATTGTATTGTTCGTACTGTTAACATTGTGGTTAGTTTCGATAGCTTAACAAAGATTAAGTAGATGTTCAAAAACTTCTCGTGAATTTTCATTCTTTCACGACTTATGAATGTAACAAGGTAGTAAACAAAGAAATTCGGTATATTAAAACTGACAAGTAAGTATCACACACAGTTTCGAATTTTTTTTAGTAAAAACTGGTTGACTATTTTAGTCTGAAAATACATTAAAGATACTGCTCATTTTGGTTGGGTTAGGAAATCGTTGATATGAATATTTGCCCCAAAACAGATAAATTTATTTGAAAAAGCCTTTCTGTACGAGAAATTGGATATTTGAGTACCAAATTAAATGGCGGAAAGATACCTCATTTAATTTGCAAATGAAACAATGAAAGCAATAAGTAAGAGGAGCTGTGAAATACATTGCTTTTTAGTACGTTAGCTTTACCAGGTATCAAAACATTATAAATTTTAATTTGTGTTGGCTCGAGTTTTTTATAAACAGGCAATGTTATTATGTTTAGAGAGACCTAAAAGTAAATAAACATTCTGCTTTCTATTAATTTATAAACAAGTCTTTATGAAATTAAATTCAGAAAGGTGAAAAAGGGACATTTCGTTTTACAAACTGATAAAATAAATTAAAATTGAGTAATTTAAAACAGGTTCCTTCATTTTTTCAAAAGGTGATCACGTTTCTCGATTAGCTCAGTACACTTTAAAGTGAGCGCCTTTATTTTATCGTTTACTTATTTTTTTCCGCTGAAAGGTAAAAAAGAAATTTTCAAAAAATAATAGAAATGTAACAAAATCAAAACGTTAATTTTTCAGCGTTTAATTTATATGTTGGCGATAAAACTATTTAGGATTTGGTGCTTAACACCAAATATATATAATAAAATACTTGGTCCGTAGTCAAATAAACTGTGAATAAATAAACTTTTAACGAAGATTGAGTTGTAAAGTTTTATAATAAGTCAGTGTGCCAGCCAAATGCACACCAATTATATTGTTAAATATTTGGCATGACATTAGATGTTTCCTTACGAGTCGACGTATACTTCTTTTTCAACATGGAAATAAATTGCATACCTACCGAGGTATGTACCTAGTTTATTTTCATGTTGAAAAGTACTTCATCATTATTTTATTCGGACACTATCGTGTAATGCGCTTCTTTTAAACTAATAAGTAACAGCAAACATTTTTTTATAAATTTTTATCCCAAACGTCTTGGACGATGATGTCCAAATAAAATAATGATGAAGTACTTTTCAACATAAAAATAAACTAGGCAGCCTTGGCAAACTCAATGGAAACGCTGAACAGGTGTAAATTGGTGTGTGAAGGGGAAGGGTAGAATGAACTCATATGAACTCATATAGCTGACGTGAAGCACCGACGCTCCGGGAAGTCTGCAGTCTGCGAACATGTTCAAGATCGTCCCCACCATTACATTCGATTTGATAAACCACAAATTCTCGCAAAAGAACACCGATTCCTACCAAGGATGATACGCGAGGCTATTGAAATTAAAAAACATCCAAATTTCAATAGAGAAGATGGATGGGTGCTGCCACCTGCTTGGGATCCTATAATTAACAAAATTAAACCCAAACCTAAGCATACCACTGCAAGACTTCATAATACTATAAGCTCGTTTTGCGTAAATCGGACCAAAAATTAATATTCAAAAACTGAAGGTAGCCGGACTAACTATGACATTGGGACGTCAAACATCTCAGTCCCCCCCGTGATCATGGTTGCTGTAAAGCACCCGAAACGTCGGGAATTAAAAATAAGTAAAAGTAGTGAAATAAACGCGATAAAAGCCGTAAATTTAGTTTTATTCAATATATTATATTTACTTAATTAATATAATATTACATAATATTATATCACAACTACATTTTAATGATATTTTTATCTGAATGTTTTAAAAGGCAAATATGTCAAATATAAAAAACATACTAAATATATGTTTAACAAAACCTATTAATATAACATTTAAATTACAAATATATTTATTTAAATTAGAATAAGAGTCGCTCATAAATGCTGGGCACGCAGGAGTTAAAAATGGACGAATATGTTCCACTGTGACGTTAATGTGGAAACCTAAAAATATAATAAAAGAATAATGAGCAGATATAAAAATACAAAAAAATTTGCCTAAGAAATGAAGATATCCGCAGTAGAACCGGAGTGACTGACATAGCCCAACGGATTGGTAAGTAAAAAACTGGAATACGACTAAACCTGAAGTCTAACACAATATGGTTTATATATAACGTATAAATATAACGTATAAGTATAAATATAGATTTTTAAATTATCTATCCATTAGTGTAATCCTCAAATGACTAGAGCGTTGCCTTTAGCAACAGATAGATGTAATCAATAATTTTAGTCATATTTTAAAAGTTGATTTTATGCATTTGTAACACATAAAAACAAATTAAACCGTGGAATGGAATGATAGGATATAGAACATTAATATTTTACTTTTATGAGATACAGTTCATTTCTCATAACTAATGAGATAATAGTTTCTGGAAAACGCACTATCGCAAGGTTTTGGTCGGGGTTTCACCTTAGTTGACGGGAGCGGAAAGCATAACATCCGTAATACGACCGACACATACAATACTATAATACACAATAGAATGGCTGTCAACCTTATTTTGTACTAAGAGAGGCATCGCCGAGAGCACACATACAAGCAATTACGTCGTATTATCGGTTAATCACTACCGATTACCGATACCCGATTCGCTGTGTTGACAGACGGATTTTAATACATATTTATTCGTGCAATTTGACATTTTCTAAATAATTTGCATGAGACATTTGGAAACGATTGTAACGTCAAAACACATCTCGTGTTAACATTTATACGTGTGAATTGACGTGTTAGTGGCATTTTAGTGGCTACGGGCGGGCTCCGCCCACTCCCCCGTTCTATTATGTATGTATTATGGTATTCTATAGATCGACAACATGAATTGTAACATAAAAATGTATATCGTTTTTAAAACGAGAATATATTTTGATATTTATCGAAACCTCAACGGATTTTTCAGATCGACCAATTATTTTTATTATTATGTGTGAATTTTCACATTTATGAGAGAGTTTAAGGCGTTGCAAACAATTAAAAGTTACGAAATTACTTTGAGAAGCGCTGTCTAGCAAACATTGAATAATAAACGGTTTACCGTGTACATCGTGAACAATCACATGAGCGGGTAAGGACTCATGTGCACGTCAGCACGTTGCGCACAGTAATTGTGTAGCAGGCGCCATTTTCATACTCGGGCTTAGGTTCGTGAGTTTGTGTGATTCGTTATTGGGTCGTGCCTTATCGCGAGTGTTGTTTTTTATTTCGACAGATCCGTGGCGCAGTGGATTAGCAATGAGCTACAGTGCTAAGGGCCGCGGGTTCGAATCCCGCATGGAACAAGTATTTGTATAATCTACAAACAATTGTTACAGGTCTGGATGTTTATCCTTGTGAAATTTATGTTTGTAAACTGCTCCCCGGTCCTGAGCCACCTGCATCCATCGAATTCCTGCATGCCTTACCAGGTCGTCACTCCATCTAGTGGGGGTTCGCCCCACACTACGTCTACCGGTACGAGGCTGCCACTCGAGAACCTTTCTTTCCCATCGGTTATCGGTTCTTCGAGCTATATGGCCCGGCCCATTGCAACTTCAGCTTGCTAATCCATTGGGCTATGTAGGTCACTCTGGTTTTACTGCGGATATCCTCATTTCTGAGTCTATCACGCAGAGAAACTCCGAGCATAGCCCTCTCCATAGCTCGCTGAGCGACCTTAAGCGTCCTCATACGGCCAGCAGTGAAGGACCATGTCTCAGATCCGTAAGTCATTACTGGCAACACGCACTGTTAATACACTTTAGTTTTCAGAGATTGAGGTGTACCTGACAAGAAGATGTGTCGTAATTTCCCGAACGCTGCCCAGCCGAGTTGAATCCGTCGATTGACCTCTCGGTTGAAGTTGGACTTACCTAGTCGGAATATTTGTCCCAGGTAAACGTACTCTTCAACAACTTCGAGCATAGTGCTCCCAACAACTACCGGCATAGGTGTGACATGGACATTAAACATGATCTTTGTTTTGTCCATGTTCATCTTAAGACCTATCCGTTGGGAGACACCATTGAGGTCATTGAGCGTAGTGCTAAGGACACTCGTCCAAAATGAAATGGAAATCTACTCGAATGTTTTTACATCAACGTTATGCATGAACTGAGAAATTTAGCTATAGGTATAGGTAGGTTTCAAACAGAAATTGTTAACGTAAATACAAAAATATGTATGTGAGAGATAAATGTGAACTTTTAAATGTTTAGGTTCTATATATACATATATATATATATATATATATATATATATATATATATATATATATATATATATATATATATATATATATATATATATATATAACTTAAACATTTAAACTAAACAATAACCAATAATAATTGTTATGGAGAGAGAGAATTTAAATAGCGAAGCTTCTTCTTTGATCCTGGACTGTAGAGGGATGCTGCTTGAGAGAAAGGGCGTTCACAAAACTGAATTGCACGCCTACCTTGTCACCACTAATCTCGTAGATCTTTCCACGCTCCAGAGACAGGTTTTGGCAAGTCGTAGACGAGCTAACGCTTCTTCCTTTCTTTTGCCTCTTCGCTCTTAAATAACACTCTCCTTTGAATTCGAAATAATTTTCACGCTGTAATATTGCTGTTATAATTGTAGCAGGTACGGGTCAGCTAGACCTGTATATTGCACCACATCAAAATACCAGCGTACGTAAAACAGCAGCTTTATGATGCTGTGTTTCGTATGGTGAGTGTAGAGAACCGGAGACTCTTTTTACTGGAAACGAGGCATTTCATTTTAGTCCTCTGGGGTAACACCTGCATTTAGATTATTTTTTATGTATATGGGCTACTAAATTCACTTAACATCAGGTGGAGTGTGTGCACGTTTTTCAACCCTATTACTTTCGTAAATATATTGATATTTTTAATTTAAATTCTATGAATTAAATACAGCTTTGAATAGTTAAATACTTTCAGAGAAACACACATTTAACTTGATTTGTGTCCTAATATTCTATATTACGGGGTTTAAGGCAAACTAAAGAGAAGTCTTTTCCATCTATTACGAGTATAGCCTATAAGAGTCCACTGCTGAACATAAGCCTGTCTCTAAGTGGGTTTTTGACACAGTTACGACACTTGACAAGCGGTTAGCCAACGCCGTTTTTTTAATATGTTGTCAGAAAGACGCTGCTGCACATCTCCTGTTTGAGTTTCTCTCCCTCGTCTCTTACGACACCCACGGACGATATTTAAATAGTGAATAATCGTAAAGTGCCACTACACGTTATTTTTACCTTTGTTTTACTCTAATAAACTTTTGAATCGATCATAATCTCTTCTACGCCTTTTTGAATTAGGGATGTACAATTGGCTTATTTTTCGCTTGGTAGTCAGCATCGTGGGTGTCTACTATTGAGATGCTAGAAAGATGTTATGGCTTGTCTATAACACACAGATGTTAAATACTCACACCGACGATGTAAAGCAGCGTTGAAGATGTGATTCAATACTACCAATCCGATTGTTAATCGTGGCGATAACGGCAAATCTTTTCGACTGTTGGCGAGGCGAGCAGAGAATCGTTACAGGTTTATAAACAAAAAAAAAATAAGCAAATTTATTTAATTTTCTTTTCTATTTTCTTTATCATCACCTAAATGTGTGTACATAGGCCTTTCCGTTGAAGACCGTTAATTGTCACACTTGGCAGGTTGTTTGACGATCACAGTGCCAAACGTCTCTCAAGCTTTAAATCTTTGTCTCAAGCTTTATTATTTCTTTTATTAGTTTACTATTTTCTGCAGACTATTCTTCTCACTCCCTTCCTTACGCCTAGTAATCCTTTTTGTGGGGCAAGTAATTTATATACAGTTTGTCTTGCGAACTCGATATTGTCATTGGTGTAGGCACTCAGCATATATATAACAAATTTGTAGAAGTCCAAGCTCGGCTAATGTATCAACCTTGTTCGCAACAAAAGCTAGTAATTTATTGATCACAATTTTACAGTCTTTGCACTTAGCTACACTGTTGTCTAGTTTGTCACGGTCGCGAGAAGCGGGAGGAGATCGTAACATCGTGTAACACACAGGCTGTCCGCGATCTGAGTGAATGACTTATTGATGTTCGGTAATTAAAGTGTCAATTTTGGTAATTCAATCGGCAGTTTTACTGTCACGAACCCTAAGCTCGTAACAATACATATGCATTATTATAGCAAAATAATCAATTATTAAAAGAAACAGAGAAATTTGTAGATATTTTACTGTCCTATTTAAAAAGATGGTAGAGACGATGAAAAACTGTTGGTCTGAACGCATATTGTCATTTACTATTAATACTTAACATAGACCATAGACAATGTAATGGCTGTGTAAGAACATCCACTATCCCATATCGTCCCATGAATGTCGTAAAAGGTAACAGAGGAAAACAGAAACTGGATATGGGCAGTAGCATCTTCCTAATAACACAACTTACAATAATAAAAAAAAACTGCGGTTACTGACGCGCATGCCAAGCATTTTAATATTAAAAAAAATCCGTCTATGAGGCAATCTATGGAGAAACCCTATGTTCAGCGGTGGATTTTTACAAGCTGTAATAATTGTATTGAAGGTATTTTCTTTCTTATTTTTACAAGATTACCCACAAAGTAGAATTTTCTCCTGTATCATGGAGTCGCTTTATTTGAATTAATTGCATATGGATGACCTGCTTAGCAATTCATTATTTGAGTACTGGAAGACGAAACAATAGTAATCCCATTGGTTTGCTCTTTTACTATGCTACTAATCTGTCACCTTGAGTAAGCTTTCCTTTTAAACCTTGACATTAAAATTACCCATATTACAAATATCTACTTCATCATAAATCCAGAAACACCATTTCTAAACACGGGCTTTTTTCCGTTTGGAGAAATCGCTTTAATCACCTTTCGAAGTACCTTTGATGCTGATCCTCAACGGTGGTTCAGATATTTTAAGTCTGGCATATAAACGAGATAGTTATATTACCCTCTTAGAAGTCCTCTCTCTGAATTCTCTTACAACACCACCTGGCAACCGGACTATGAGAGGAAAAGAATAATTTGCTTGGCTTTACTTGCAATAGAATATTGAGATTATATAAAATTTTCAACCTTGCTTTAAAAAGCCTAATAACTCGAGTAAATTTTGCAAGACTGCAAGGTAATGGCATAATGGATTTAAGCACAATATGACGGTGCGGGCATTTATAGTTTATGACACACTACAGAATTATGCGGAAAGAGCAACAACGGACGTATGTTAGTGTTAATTAACATAATATATGTGCATTGTGCAAACAGTACGTGTTGCGAATGATGACATAATATGAATCTGATACATGGTTTTTTAGTGCTGGGACCTATGAAAAAGCTCCAGATTGCTCAGCGAGTTATGGAATGGGCTATGTTTAGAGTTTCTCATAGACTTTGTAATGAATTTGTTATCCTTAATAGTATATAGAAGATAAAGAACCATCATTACCATCGTGATACTTGTTTCATTATGGTATTAAACGAACTTTTTAATGGCAATTCTTAGCATATACTATAGCCTCAATGTTTCTTCAAGTTTATGAACATAATTGTTTGGCGTAGCTAAAGTAACGTTGTCTGAATATATCTTGCAAGTTTGCGTGGAACTTTGGTCACGGAGGTTAGGCACAGCGGCGGCCAGTCATCTGCGCAGGATACCCTTGCTCTCATAGTCCGATGATAAAGAAATCCGACATGACTGGAGAGAGATCAGACGCCAACGACTTTACGTGCTTCTTGAAACCGAACAGCTACTTAGAATTTTTTGACTGAAAAATTTAATAAGTAATTGTGGCCCAACCTGGGGATAATAACCCGAGATTTAAATCCGGGTCCTCATGATCAACAGTTCCGCTGATTACCACTAGACTAACGAGGCAGTCAAAAGTGTGAGTTTTGCGGAATAACAGAATTATCTTTAGCAATATTGCTGAGCTATTTTACAGCAAGATAATATTATACAATATGTAGGTCTTATCAAAGTACAATCAATTATTTGTAGTAAAAACAATTGTATATTCAATGCTATATATAATTAAAAAATATTGCTAAGACATAGTGTAGGGAAGAATTGAAATTTTGACTTCAAAATGTGAAATTATTTTTTCTTTTTATTTCTTTGCAGTGGGCTTACACTTTTTATTACAAAGTTATATTTTTTACCCTTATGAAAGATCTAAAGAAAATCAGAATCTTTTATATCGTCTAAATAGATACCTTAGAAACTTTGTTAATCCTTAGCGAATTAATAAATGGATTTTGAATGGATTTTGAAATAAATGTAGAATTCGCCCGGTTATAACAGCTGTATTCCGGTTTACAAAATATAAAAGCGAATGCAAACAGAATGCAACGTAGTATAACAGACAAAGTGAAATTCGTGCGTAGGAACAAAAGAAGGTATACAATAAAATGGAATGTTCCAAAACTTGGGTAGTTTTTTTTAGATAATAGATGTAGGTAAAATAAATAAATATATTAAAATATATATTTATATCTATTATATATACGTATATAGTAAAAATAATAAACTTCATCCCTTATTTAGCTGTCCTTATTGCTAAAGGGGTGCATTTTTTTACTATTTTTATGGGAATACACCCTTAGTATAACTTATTTAATAAGAAAATAATCTTCAAAAGTGGTTCACAATTGACAAAGATATGTATATATAAACAATAAAACATGCAGTAGATTTGTAAACGTTCTCTTTTCTTTGAAGTCGGCTATAAATTACTCAATTATATATTACTTTCGCATTCAAAACGGTCAGACAATTTCTATATTTTTGAAAATAAATTTTATGTTTTTTTTATTTCGACAATATCACGTACATTTTCATTAAATATTCATATGAATTCACAAATGATTTATTTTACTTTGTCGAGCGCATCGCTTGCTAAACAAATATTTTTTTATAAAAGATGAAACGTCGAAAATGGTAACTGAATGTGTAACGGTTTGATTATTTTCGAAATAATTGTCAAGTTTTTTTTTTTTTTTTTTTTTTATAGAAGAGGGGGCAAACGAGCATGCGGCTCACCTGATGTTAAGTGACTACCGCCGCCCATGATCAACCGCAACACCAGGAGAATTGCGGGTGCGTTGCCGGCCCTTTAGAAAGGAGTAAGCTCTTTTCTTGAAGGTCCCCAGGTCGTATCGGTCCGGAAAAATCGCCGATGATAAACTATTCCACAGAGAGGTTGTACGTGGAAGAAAACTCCTTGTGAAACGTACAGTGGTGGACCGCCAAGCATCCAGATGGTGTGGATGGTATCGGGACGTTTGCCGTGTCGTGCGTTCACGAAATTTGGCGGCTGGGATTAATCCGAACAATTCCTCAGAGCACTCCCCGTGATAGATGCGATAAAATACGCAAAGAGATGCAACATCTCTTCGCAACGCCAGTGAATCGAGCCGATCGGAAAGCACTCGGTCGTCGACGATTCGAGCCGCTCTGCGCTGGATGCGGTCAAGTGGAAGGAGCTGGTACTGGGGAGCCCCAGCCCAGAGATGGGAACAGTATTCCATGTGCGGCAGAACCTGCGCCTTGTAAAGTTGCAGGCGGTGTGCCGGCATGAAATACTGTCCCGCTCTGCTGAGCACGCCAAGCTTTTTAGAGGCCAATTTGGCCTTCCCTTCCAAGTGACCACGAAACTGCACGTCACTCGATATGTCGACGCCGAGGATTCCGATACTGGCTGAGGCAACAAGGGGAGTGCCTTGAAACTGAGGGGATACGACAAAAGGGTTCTTTTTAGCGGTTAACGCGCAAACTTGTGTCTTCTGGGGGTTAAACTGGACTAGATTTAGTCGTCCCCAATCCGAGACTCTGTTCAGCAAAGACTCGACTTCAGACACAAGTTTGTCCCGGCACTCGGAGACGTTTTCCCGAGAAATATTGGCTCGGCCGGTGTAAAGAGCATCACCAGTGCTGTCATCTGCATAGCAATGAATGTTACGGGTATGCAACATATCATTGATATGCAGAAGAAACAGCGTTGGCGATAGCACGCAGCCCTGTGGAACACCAGCATTAATAGGCTTGCAATCGGAGCTTGCACCGTCTACAACGACCTTGATGCTCCGATCTGCAAGAAAGCTGGTGATCCAATTGCACAATTTCTCGGGAAGCCCATAGGAAGGGAGCTTCGAAAGAAGCGCTTTGTGCCAAACCCGATCGAAGGCCTTCGCAATGTCCAAACTAACGGCCAATGCCTCCCCCTTGAACTCTACTGCCTCCGCCCATCTGTGAGTGAGGTAGACCAGAAGATCACCAGCTGACCGACCACGGCGAAAACCGTATTGGCGGTCACTAATCAGCTGGTGATCCTCAAGGTACCTCATGAGCTGGCAGTTTACAATGGACTCCATTGTTTTGGAGAACAAGGAGGTGATGGCGATTGGCCGGTAGTTGGACGGGTCTGAGCGGTCGCCTTTTTTAGGGATCGGGTGGACGAAAGCCGTCTTCCACGATTTTGGGACTACGCCTAGGGAGTAGGAGTACCGGAAAAGACGCGTTAAAACCGGTGCCAACTCTGGAGCACACGTCCTCAGCACAATTGGGGGGATTCCGTCAGGCCCACTCGACTTGTGGATGTCCAGGGAGAGGAGTGCTTTGCGAACCGAGCGCTGTGTGAACTGCACTTCCGGCATGGAGCACTCACACCGCGGGATGGTCGGCGGCGTACTCCCCCCGTCATCGAGAGTCGAGTTAGACGCAAAGAAGGAGCCTAGAAGATCGGCTTTCTCCTTTGCAGTATGGGCCAGTGAGTCGTCCTCCCTGTGCAGAGATGGAAGAGATGGCTGACAGAAATTCCCCTGGACAGCCTTGGCGAGAGACCAGAATGCACGGGTTCCAGAAGGAAGGCGAACTAGTTTCTCGCCAATTCTGCCTATGTGCTCTGACTTTGCCTTGGCAATGACTCTTTTGAAGGACCTAGAGGCGGAATTATACTTCTTTTTTAGAGCGCTGGTGTTTACATCCCGGGACGCTGATGCATCAACCCAGGCTTGGTAGCACTCCTGCTTATAGCATGATGCTATTTTACAGGAGCGACCAAACCATGGCTGAGATTTGCCTCCAATGGGCACCACAGAGGAAGGAATAAAAAGTTCCATACCCTGAAGTACCACATCAGTAACAGAATCCGCAACAACGTTGGGATCATCCGGCGAGAAGCAAACCCGCCCCCAAGGGTAGGATGCAAAGAAAGACCGCATCCCATCCCAATCGGCTGACCTATAGTGCCAAACACGGCGGCAGCCTGCAGAATGCAACCGCGATTTCAGCGTGAGTGGCACAACACTCCGGATCAGACAATGGTCCGAGGAGCCTAAAGGGGCGTCGACGGAAATCTGATATCCGTCCGGGTGAGAGGTCAGCAGAAGGTCCAACAGGGAAGGTGCATGATCCTCCACATCTGGAATCCGCATAGGCGAAGTAACCAGTTGTGTCAGACCATATGCCAAGGCAAAATCATGAACAGATCTCCCCGCATGATCGGTTAAACGTGAACCAAGCCATTCGGCGTGATGGGCGTTAAAGTCGCCGAGGATCACGATCTCTGCGGAGGGGATCTGCTGTAGCAACGAATCTGCAGCCATTTGGACGTGGTCGAAGAGTCGGTCTGTTTCGGCATTACCGCTGTGGGACCTATAGAGGCACCCATAGACGCGCGGATGGTCGTCGCTGTCTACGCGTAGCCAAAGGATGGACAGGTCCGAACCTTCAAGTCTGCCGAGGCGTCGAGAACAGATGTCCTCTCTGACGTAAACGCAAACTCCAGCCCGAGGCACAAAGGAGTGTTCCAGTTTGTACCCCGGGTAGGAGAGATACGAAACATCAGCCGGAGAGGACACCTGCGTCTCGGTCAGAAAGAGCAGAGCCGGCCTCGCCGTCTCGAGATGGTAGTGGACGGCGTTTAGGTTGGAGTGAAGTCCCCTGATATTGCAGAAATTCACGGACAGCGTGGCAGGGGTCGCCTTGGTCTTGTTGCTCCGTTTGCCCCGAGCAGTTGTAGTCTTGAGCGGAATTTCGCCCCCCCCAGAATACGCGGGGCAGCCTGAGCACCCACGCTCAGAAGTGGAGAAACATGGTCGTGGATGCTCAGCGAGGGATTCTCCAGGGGTGCTGGTACCCTCCTGGGGTAGTCTATCTTTATTTAATTCCGCTACCATGTTGATGGGGGGGGGGGGATTTGGGCCTCCGGCCACCTGCACTCACCAGACGAAACGCGGAAGCAGAACTTCCACTTCACCACCCCGGTTTGAGCCGGCCCATACGTGCAACAGCAAAGCTGCCGCATGGCTCTACCACTGTTAAAGTGCAAGTGCATTGTGTACTCGTATATGTATTGCACTCGGTGCACAATTAATTTTATTTTTCTGTTATTCTATTCTATTCGTGATAACTTAACATCCAATTCTAACGAGAGTATAATATCGTTTATTTTCAGCGTGGTATAGAATTGTATAAAATAATATAGTTACAATGTTTCGCATGAAAATATTTCAAAACATTTTTACGAGTTGAAACAAATACATACATTTTTATAAGGTGTATAGGGTTATTTTGCAATAATCAGCCAAATTTGCGAAGAATGTTCAGAATAAGTAATATAGTATAATATATACGACTTTAGTCGCACATATTACTGATAAAATCATTGAAAATCGCCTAAGATGGTATGGACATATTAAAAGACGCAGGGTAGATCATGCGGTTCAAATAGCTCTAAGCTTGCCAGAAACAGAGAAGTAGAGGCCGCCCGCCAATGACATGGTGGTCTAATATCGCAAGAGACCTAGGAAAAGCCCAGTTGCGGGTTATGACAACCCAAGACCGCTTGTCTTGGCGCAGACAAGTGAGGAGACTCGACCCCAAATAACAGGATCAGGGATGGAACAAGAACAAGAAGATAAAAAAATGTTATAAAGTGAATGCAAATAAAGTGAAGTGTTTGCATCATAGTTACTATTACAGCCAATTAAAGTCCATTGCTGAACATAGGTCTCCCCAATAGATTGACTTATGTTTGTCAAAGTTTATTACGCTTAGCAGGTGCGTTGGCATTCGCAGTTTTTTTTTAAATTTTTGTTGTTATTAGGAAGACGCTGTTGCTCATTTCTTGATGTGTGTCCTTCTGTAACCTCTTACGACAGTCATGGGATGATATGCGGTAGTGGATATTCTCCCACAGCCTCTACACAGTTTGTAGTGAGCTATACTAAAGCTTAGTAAATCGTTTTAAGATTGTACGTTTTAATTAATTAATGATATTTGTATAATAATAGAAGAAAGAAGATTGCATTGTAATATATTTCTAAGTTCATTTACGGTTTTTTTTTTTAAATAGGTAACTTTTGGTTACGCCAAAATTCATAACGGCTTATATTAGTTCTGTTTACGTTTATTTCCACTTCTCTTTCAGATGCACATTATATTTTCCGTTTTTAGATTCTTTTATGATTAAAAAGATAATCAATAATCAATTCGTGATTACTTAACATCCAATTCTAACGAGAGTGTAATATCGTTTATTTTCAGCGTGGTATAGAATTGCATAAAATAATATAGTACAAATACTTACATTTTTATAAGATGTACAGGGTTATTTTGCAACAACCAGCCAAATTTGCGAAGAATGTTCAGAATAAGTAATATAGGCGTATGGTTAAAAAGTTAATTTAAAACAATCTCAAATATTCTGTCCTTTTTTATCTTTTAAATTTCAAATATGCGTCAATGCATTTTTTAATTGACTGCTCGCGCACACATTCGTAAGGGATCGGTTGGCAAAAAGGTTGTTGACCATAAATCAAATTCAACTTCAGATAATTTCGAATAAATGTAGGAACTTATTTACTCGCATTTTGAAAAAGTGCAATAACAGTGTATATACGGATACTTTCTCGCCGCTATTTAACTCGACCCAAGAGTAAATGCTACACTTTCGAATGCTTACTAAATTGGTGCAAGAAATGTTCTAGTTGAGACATACAAGAGATTAACGTGATTAGCAACCCCTGAATCTTGTACTTCTAGTCTTGATGATAATGTTACAGAAACTTCTGCAGGGCTTGATTCATGTGGCAAAAATAATAATTTTGACAACTATCTTCGCAAGCATTTCTTTTCAATCAAAAACACGAAGACCGATGAACACACGAGACTTAGAATGAGAAATCAATTTTAAGTTGATTGATTTTATATAAGAAACCGTCTAAACCGTTTTACCGTCGAAAACTAACGTTTTATAGCACTGGGAGCGCAAAGAATTAACTTATCCATATTAATATAAGCTAGCAAACGCATTTTTGGCGACATCGCCGATATGTGATAGGGTTGAGAGACTTTTCGGTTTACTAAATCAGTACTTAACAACTTACGTATGTCATTGAGTGTCTCAAATATTGATGATTTTTAGAGGTAAGTAACAATGTATTTGCTGAGGAGTAATAACTTTGAAATTTAGCGCATCATCAGTATTAACATCGTCTGATGAATACAAGTGCGATAGTAATGCAATCTCTCCGGCCTCGGATGGTTTACGGGTAGCAAGGACCACTCAGCCTGTGACCACCAAAGCTGGCAAGCCTAGAGTACACATGGAATGGGATGAAGAAATAAATACTTTCATTATGGGCACTTACTTTTACATTACTAAATTGGAAACCGATCACACTATGTACGTGAAGAAATTATTTGACCAATTTCTCATGTAAACCTCACATTTCAACGTATTTCAGACTAGAAACGAGTAATAATAAGAAATAAACTGTTACCTGATGAATAAAATTAAAGTATAAAGCAACAAACAGTTAAATTAATTGAAAACGAGATAGCTGGGTATAATATTTTGGGCTTATATTCACATACAAGAGACACCGATCATATGAAGGCGGGTAATTCAAATCTCGACCTTTTTAGCCTTCGCCCGATATTTCCGCTCTCTTCCTTATTCAAAATTCAATCAATTACCTTAACATTCAATTCTGCAACACAAACTGTATCAATGAGCTTCACGGCTCAAACTAGTATTTTTGGTATTTCATACCCAGCTGATATAAATCTCATAGATGATGGTAAAGTACAGAAGTTAACCGACGAACCGCAGACTAATCTATCACTGCATACTGGTACTGACCCCAACGTGAGACTCAAAATGCCGCAATTAAAAGAAAATACATAAGCAGCTTTATAGTTTACTAAATATTTACAATAGTAATTATCATCATCATTACAGCCTTTCACAAGTCCACTGCTGAACATAGGCCTCCCCCAAATAATGCTACTCCTGCAAAGCACGGGCCTGAGCCACCTGCATCCATCGACTTCCTGCATGTCTTACCAGGCCGTCACTCCATCTAGGAGGGGGTCGGCCTACACTACGCCTACCGGTACGAGGCTGCCACTCGAGAACCTTTCTTCCTCATCGGTTATCGGTTCTTCGAGCTATACGGCCGGCGATTCGACACTTCAGCTTACTATTCCGTTGGGCTATGTCGGTCGCTCTGTTTTACTGCAGATATCCTTATTTCTGAGTCTATCACGCAGAGAAACTCCGAGCATAGCCCTCTCCATAGCTCGCTGAGTGACCTTGAGCGTCCTCATACGGCCAGTAGTGAAGGACCACGTCTCAGATCTGTAAGTCATCACTGACAACACGCACTTGTTGTACAATCTAGTTTTCATAGTTTGAGGTATACCTGACGAGAAAATGTGTCGTAATTTCCCGAACGCTGCGCAGCCGAGTTGAATCCGACAATTGACCTCTCGGTCGAAGTTGGACGTACCTATTCGGACTACTTGTCCCAGGTAAACGTACTCGTCAATAACTTTGAGCATAGTGCTCCAAACAACTACTGGCATAGGTATGACACGGACATTAAACATGATCTTTGTTTTGACCATGTTCATCTTAAGACCTATCCGTTGGGAGACACCATTGAGGTCATTGAGCATAGTGCTTAGGTCCTCCAGCAATTCTGCCCTAAGGACAATATCGTCGGCAAATCGAAGGTGAGTGATGTAGTCTCCATTGATGTTAATACCGTATCCTATCCAGTCCAGTAGCTTGAAAACGTCTTCCAATGCAGCGGTGAAGAGTTTCAGGGATATAACTTCACCCTGTCTTACACCTCTCTGCAGTTGGATAAGTTTCGAGCTCTGATTCACGCATTACAAGAACACGCACCTCTACTCCACGCCTCCAGAGTAGTGCCACCATGGAGGAAGGAATTGAAGAGCTTCTGAAGGACTTCAAGTACCGGTGTTCCACCTGCTTTCGGAAGCTCCGCTGTAATTCTATCCTCACCTGGGGCCCTGCCGTTTTTACAGAGATATTTTAAAATATCAGCAAAAAGTTAAGCAACGTATGATTAAGAATAATCTATATTATAGGTAAATGTATATTCTTACATCACCGCTACACGGTCAAACAAAAATTTTACATCTAGTAACTAATCTAACAAAAATTCAACATCGATTTTAAAACACCATGGTTTAGGTTTGGGAGCAACTAGCCTTTAATTGTCGCGTACCAACACCATGTTTTAGAATTTTGTCAGAATTCAACAAAATAATTGTAACGATAAAACTTGATATTACGGCTAAATGATTTCAAAATATCCAACCATAAAAATATGTATCGAACGACGTCGAACGATCAAAGTCCTCATGAAGTTGCTGAATAATGACAGCTTGGAGAGATTGATGTATCCAACAAAAATATGAACCCATTCTCAATTATACGTACGATTCATGTCGTGAAACAACATATTCTACAAAACGTAACACTGAAATTCTTCTACATTAACGGACTCTTTGCATGTACGGCTTTTATACAAATGTTTTTAATTTTTTTGTATGAATTATTTTCATATTCCTGCAATTTGCCCTAGATCACCCCTAGATCCTTCTACTTACTAGATGAGTAACAATGCGGGAAGTATTTTAGATTATTCAAGGTTGTACTTTGTGCCAATTTATGCGGAAGGCTGTTCAGCTTATTATTGATATAGTTATTGATGTGATTTTTATACTGTATTTTTCCTAGTCCGAAAAAATAGCTTCAGGGATATAACGTCACTTCAAAAACGGTTTTGTTCACTGATTCTGTGTTCTGATAGGCATCGAAGGCTTAATGTACAAATACTTCAATATTTCTGAGACTAAAGCAACGGCGCTATTTCGACTGAATTAAAACTTTGTATTGTTTATTTACCCAGCCAATGTAGCAGATTATAATCGGTCTCTGTACAATCAATTTATTACGTCTTACAGGGGCCTGAACTATGGAAAACAAAGAGAAAACTAGTAGTCAAAGAGTAAGAAATAGTTACGAGCTTTGAATTTATTACGAGTTGGAACTTGGTTAATATAATCTTTGCAATGTTGCGGATATTAACGAAACTAATTTAATCTATTTTCAGCAATAACGTTAAGCCATTTGAGAACTTGTGTCTCCCCTAAAACGTAGATAGATAGATAACTCCTTATTGCGTTTGAACAAGGTTATTACAATAACAAAAAAATCAAGTATTTCTGAAAAGAGGAAATACATATCATTTATTATTATGACTGGACCTTCAAATAATACTCCTTAGGTAGTTTTTTAAAAGACTGTAAAGATTGCTCTTTCTGAATGTTAAGTGGTAATGAATTCCAAAGTCGCGTTGCTAGTGAAGTATATGATTTATTATAAAATGACGTGACGCTGTAAGGAGTATTTAAAGACAAGCTATACACTGAACGCAAATTGCGGTTATGAAATTCATGTTGATAGTGAAATTGTTCCTTAAGGTATCTTGGAGATTTCGGATCAAACAGTACCCAAAAAAGTAAAGAGAGTATATGAACATTTCGGCGAAGGCGAATAGGCAGCCACTTGAGTTGATTTCGAAATTGGGATACATGATCATATTTGCGTAAACCAAATGTGAATCGAATGATATATTCTGAAGACGCTCAAGCTTCTTTAATTGCTCCATGGTAATATTAGTGTAGCATATATCAGCACGTATCAGTAACTGATTTGTTTGAAATTAAAAATAAAGTATATCCAGCATTGAGACTTTAAAAAAGGTATAAATGGATTCAAGTATGTTAAATAACAACGTACACTAGGTTGTAGACATGTTAGGTGTGACCATAGAATACTATAATACAGGTATGACATATCTGTTAAATATCACAAACATAATGTGACTTTGTTATATAATAGTTGTTTTAAATTATTTGTATATTTTTAAGGAATATTTTATCCTCCTGTTAAAAATTAATAAGCAAGGATACTTTTATGAAGCTTATTTTACTTCAATACACTAATGGTACATAAATATAAACAGTTTGTCGCTTCGCTGGAGTGCTGTTTACGATCTCGCTTCAAAAGTCCCTGAAACATTATAATTTCTCAGATACACGTTTCATACATGTTTCCGCACGATATGTCGCAGTCCTTTGAAATTAAAAATAACGTACACATTACATTTTAAAATACGTATTGAAATGTATAATTTCTGTAAGTAATGAAGTTTCTCCTTTGCTCAAACCTATTCCTTTTTTAAGTTTATTGCTTTTGAAATATAATTACTTTAAATGTTTTATAGTTGTATTACGTTATAATAACATTATGTTAAAGTTGTAAAAATATTTGTGAAATCAATGTCATTTACCATTATAATCCATTTGAAAAGCAAAATCTTTGTTTTATAACGTTTATGTTGCAGTGTTTTGGTAGTTACAGTTAATCAAACACCTACCGTCACCTCATGACATCCAATAGGACGAAAGTAGTATCTAAGGTGTGAATTGTCTGTTGCTGCTTAATATTGGGTTAAGTTGGACTTTTACCAACTAAAACCCTATGCGTTCCACCCTCTATAAGCAGAGTCTCGGAAATACTCACGCACATACCTGTCAGCAGTCCTCTGGTAGTCCATTTTTGATAGAAGGGGAATGCAGCTTGTCTCACTCTCCCTTTCATCAAAGCGCTTTAAAACGAGGAGCGTTTTCCCTCAACTCCAGCATCCTTAGAAAAGTAATGCATTTTTATAAACTTATTTTTATTAAGTTTACTATATTATGAGTAACATCATGGATTATGCTATTTACGTTTAAGAATTTGCCATTTAAAAAAGTTACTTTTTACATTTTTAATGACATTAATGATTTGAGAATATTTTACTTATGTCTGTTAACCTTTCCTTCATTTCGTGATAATATACTTTTATATCAGACTTTTACAAAAAGTCGTCGTTTTGCGACGAGAGAAAACTAGACGCGATGTTACCCTTACATTAAAAGTAAAAACAAAATTAAAGTTACATCCTATAGACGTGCAATATTATTTTTCACTTCAATCAATGTTATGATTCGATTCAGACATCACGCTCCTGTATTTAAAGAGTACTGCTTGCAGTAGCCGCATTGTTTATTAGCGCCACGTCACCAGACAAAGTGATTAAGACATTGGAGCTATGGTTTGGTAACCCTGACTGCATAATTTCCAGAATATTCCATGACATAAAGAAGCTTCAGCCTCTGCAACAGGAATATCACAAAGCCATTGTTCCATTTGCTGTGAAGGTACAAAATGCCGTGGCAGCAGTACGAGCTGTTGGACGTGAGGAGTACCTGCAAGGTGTCAATATCGCTTCGATAATTCTGTCCAAAGTACCTACAGTGCTCATTTCTACTTGGTACTGATTATAGTTTTAAAATCATCACCCAAGGAAAATTACCCAGGCTAGTGATCCTATCAGATTTTTTAAATGAGGAAGCTGTTAAGATTTCGACCACTGCTAGCTTTTTTACAGTGCGAAGTGATCATGGTATGAAAAATAAAACGAGCATGCCTCAACGCACTCAGACCGTTTTAGTTCAAGTCGAACAATATAACGCGAATTGTTTGTTTTGCCGCACCGCTGTACATAACTAACCGATTGCAAACAATTTAAGAAAGCACTATGTAAATTACGGTGGCAATGTGTGAAGAGACACGGTTTATGTTACAAATGTTTGGTTTCAAAACACGATCGCAAAATCTGCGCAGCCCCTGTGTGCGATAAAGACGGCTGCAATGAAGATCATCGCCTCCTTCATTATTCTAAGTCTAATCAACATGATCGCCCCATCTATGATAGTCATAATTCATCGACAACAATTCCGGCGAACATGTATGGCCGTGCTTACGGTAAATTCAGAGACAATAACACACATTAACGCGAGTGATCATAAAGTTTTATTGAAAGTGTTACCTATTCGTGTGTATGGACCTACCGGTAAAGTGAACGCCACCGCTCTTCTTGATGACGGATCAAGTGTGTCACTGATAAGCGCAGGGCTTGCTGAGCGCGTCGGGTTGTGCGGCCGTAGTGATACATTATAAATGCGCGGAGCGTGGAGTGATAACGAACTAGTTTGTAAGTCTATAATTATGAATGTAAACATTGCTAGTACTAATAACGATACGTTACATACCATAAGAATGCGTTGTGTAAAAGAATTATGTTTGTCTACTCAAAACTTATCTCTTATTGATTGTAATAATTATGCTTATCTAATGAGCATTCAAGACCAATTATGTACCTCTAACTCAAAGGCTGAAATATTGATAGGACAAGATAATAATAATAATAATAATAATATTCAAAGGCGTAGGGAAGTGACGATCCCATCGCCCGCTGACGTAACGGTTATGTGACAAAAAAACCGGTACGTCAGCGCAGTCAGTCAGCACCTTGCCGAGAGGTGTTAGTGCCGTGCCTCGGCAAAAATTGAAGGTGTAAAGGCCCGCTTGTGCACATGACCTCACCATAAAACGGCGCCAGGTCTGGGCGTCTCCCGCTTAATGACACCCACCACTATGGATGATGGAATACGGAAGAACGCGCAAAGGGCCGCTGCCTGGAGGTCGCCAGGGCGCGTCTGGAGCTGGCGCTGGACACGACTGCATGCGAACCGCCAGCCGAGCGCGAGGTGCTGCACGACCACCCAGCAGCCCCTCGCATCCATCATCCCCACCAGCTGGTTTGGTGTCGGCAGGGTCTTCGCGGGCCCAGCAATCGGCACCCGCCACTGGTGGAGTACGCCGCATGCGTTGGACAACCCAGATGAATAGCAACGCATTGCGGGCGTATTTTAGGGCGAAAGGGGGAGAAACTGGAGGTTTTGCGTATCAGGCAAGGATGCATCGACTTTTTGCTGAGCTGGAGCCATCTGTAACCGTCACCGAGCAAAACCTGGCAGACCGAGTTCGGTATATCTTGCGCTCAAACACATTTGATGTCACCGAACTCGAACGGCTACGACGTGAGGCTGTTCCTTCATCGGGTGAAAATACTGCGGCTGAGGATACGGCGCCACAACTTGCTGAGCAAACGGCAAATGTGGATGCCGCCGTAAATAGGCCAGTTGTGGTTGATTCAAACGATGACGGAACAGTCGCCCAGGAACTGTAACTAGAGCAAATGAGGAGTACATTGGAGGAGGTGATTGTGGAAACGCGCAGTATGCCTCTCGAAAATCGACCGCGACTTCCCCGCATAGCCCTAAGCAAGCGGAATCGGGCTGTCGTGAGGGCTCTGAACCCAATGCTGGTGACCTATTTGGAAGCCAGCCGGGACCTTTGCGAGGCGAACTCAATGCTTTTTGGCGCCGCGTTGGTAGTCTGCCGTATCATAGGCGCCAAAGTTTTCTCGGCTGGACGCGCTACTGGCCATAGTAGCGCTATCCCAGCATGGAGAAGAAGAATTGAGGAACGTATCGCAAGGGCTAGGGTCCTCATCGGCGGACTGATATGCTTCAGGTCAGGCAATACCAGGTCAAGGATTGTGCGCACCGTCAGGATGGCGTTAGCTGGGACAAATGTTAGTTTGTCCCAGCCGGATATAACGCAAAAACTGACGGAGCGCATAGATGACCTGAAGCAAAGAATCGCTGCTTGGGGAAAGTGGATTCGGCGATATACCGAGAGGTCGACACGGTTCAGAATCGTCTCTTCCAGAGTGATCAGAAGAGGCTCTACAAATCATTGGAGCGACCAATAGTAAGTGGAACGGGCCCAGCACCAAATCAGGCCGACACGGTCGCATTTTGGCGCAGCCTGTGGTCAGATCCCGTAAACCACAACGAGGGCCCTTGGACGGAAGTTGTGGTGAGTCAGTGTGCAGCTATTACGCCCATGGATCCCGTCACCATAACGCCGGATGACGTAGCTGAGGCGGTCCGTAAGGCCCCGAACTGGAAAAGTCCGGGGCTTGACGGGCTGCATCACTACTGGCTGAAGGGGTTCATGGTGTGTCACGCTGTGCTCGCCCAACAGTTTCAAGAGGCTCTCAACCAGAAGTCGCTCCCAAGCCTCTTCACTACTGGGATCACTCATTTGGTTCCTAAAGACCAGGGTGCCACAGACCCGAGCAAATACCGCCCCATCACGTGTCTGCCGACTATATACAAGACACTAACATCCATTTTGAGTGCGAGAATCGCTCGTCACCTGGAATCAAATCAGGTGATGTCGCGCGCTCAAAATGGATGTCGGGCGGCGGTCGTGGAACCAAGGAACCACTCCTCATTGACGCGGTCATTGGCAAAGTGGTGAAACGCAACCGTCGGAACTTCTCCGCCGCTTGGATAGATTACAGAAAGGCATTTGACTCGGTGCCCCATACATGGCTAAAGAGGGTCCTCGAGCTTTACAAGATTGACTGTACAGTTCGAGACGTCCTCGAGCAGTGTATGGGGCAGTGGAGTACGATCCTCTGTCATCTGGGCGAGCGGATGATGGCTGCGGAAAGCCGCATAAGGATAAGAAGGGGTATATTCCAGGGCAACTGTCTGAGTCCAATCTGGTTCTGCCTCTCTTTGAACCCTCTCAGTACTTTACTGGAGGGCTCCGGGAGGGGATTTCAGCTTCGGAAGGGAGGTACAAAAGTGACCCACCTTTTCTATATGGATGACTAGCAATTCTATTGGAATGGAGCTGGGGACGGATAAGTGTGCGGTCCTCCATGTTAAAGGGGAAGGGTTGCTAACTCTGAGGGCATAGACTTATCTATGCGCGTCAACTTAAGGGTTCTTTCCGAGGCTGAAACATACCGATACCTGGGTATGTCACAGAACATCGGTATCGATGAGGCTGGTATGAAACAGTCAGTTTACGACGTGTTTTATGCACGCTTGACCAAAGTGCTTAACAGCCTTTTGTCCGGTGTGAATAAGACACATGCATATAACGGTTGGGTCATGCCTATCCTCATGTATACCTTTGCCATACTCAGGTGGAGCCAGACTGAACTTAACGCCCTGGATAGAAAAGTGCGCACTACAATGACGTCCCATAGGATGCATCATCCGAGATCGTCAGTAATGAGGCTGTACTTGCCGTGAAAGCATGGTGGGCGTGGCTTCCTGAGCGCGCTCACCATGCATAATCGCGAAGTGTGCAGCCTCCGTCTTTACTTCCTGGCGAGATCGGATGATCCATTCTATAATGACGTCATTTCTAGTGATAAAGGACTTACCCCTCTATCCTTAGCCAACGAGCAATGGCAAGACCCGGCAGTACAGAGCATTTCCGAAAGGAGACCGTATGGAAGGAGAAGGAGCTCCATGGGAGGTACTACAAAGCTCTACATGAGCCTCACGTAGATACAGCCGCCTCCCTCAACTGGCTACGTTTCGGTGACCTCTTCGGGGAAACCGAGGGTTTCGTCTGTGCAATACAGGATCAGGTTGATAAGACCAACAACTATCGGAGATACATCCTAAAGCATGGCACTGTCGACGTCTGTCGAGCTTGTCGCCATCCCGGGGAGTCACTTAGGCATGTCATCTCCGGTTGTTCGGCGCTTTCTAACTCTGAGTACTTGCACAGGCACAACCTAGTAGCCAGAATTCTACACCAAGAGCTCGCTCTGAAATACGGTCTCGTGGACCGGAAATTGCCGTATTACAAGTACTTGCCAGAAGCTGTGCTCGAAAATGACCGCGCCAGGCTCTACTGGGACCGGGCAATCATCACAGACAGGACTATTCTTGCGAATAAGCCTGATATTGTGCTGATGGACCGGGCACAGTCAAGGATATTTTTGATCGACATTACCATTCCGTATGACGAGAACCTCGTGAAAGCCGAAACAGATAAACAAACAAAATATCTGGACCTGGCTCACGAGGTGACCGACATGTGGGGTTTTGTGTCGACCGAAATTATTCCTGTAGTCGTCTCTGCGAATGGGCTAATCCCAGTCAGCCTCTCGGGTCATCTGAGGCGACTGGGACTCCGTGACGGATCGCTCCGGGCTCAAATGCAGAAGGCGGTGCTCCTCGATACCGCCCGCATCGTCCGCCGGTTTCTTTCCCTTTCCCCCTAACCCCCGGCCGTCTGGTCTCCCCTGCCGAGGGCTCCCATCTGGTTGGATCTTATTTATTTGTGTAGTTTTTGTATTTATTTTATTTTATTGATATTTATGTACATTTATCTTTTCATTTTAATTTATAATTATATATTTATAGAACCCAACCAGGTGAGAAAATTATATAGATACCCCAATAATAATATTCCACAACTATCACACAACGCCATCTAGTCCCAAGCTAAGCAGAGCTTGTGTTATGGGTACTAGACAACTGATAAACATACTTATATATTTCTAAATACATAAATATTATAGATAAATTACACACAGACACTGAACAAATGATCGTGCTCATCACACAAACATTTGTCCTGAGTGGGAATCGAACCCACGACCTCCGGCTTAGCAGTCAGGGTCACTAACCACTAGACCAACAGGCCTGTCAATAATTATAAAATAAAAAGATAATTATAATTTATTAGTTCTTTTGAAAATTATACTAGGTAAAACAAATGAGCCGTCAACTACACTTGATCCTGATGGTGCGTACATGGAAAAGTGCGCGTGTCGCGGAGCACCGCTCGTCCCTCTGCAGCCGGCCATAACGCCTGCAGCACTGAGGCTGCTCTGAACATCACGGAAATCGATGAGGTAAGTGCCAATTCACAGGATGACAGTTTGCTCCAACGCTCATTTGCCTGGAATGCCATGGGCGTGACTGGTAAGCCGCGACAGAATGCTGATGAAGTGCGCCCCATCGCCCAGCTGGAGCGATCCGCGGCGCTCGTTAACAAACGCTGGCATGTTGGCTTACCTTGGAGGGAAGCCGATCGCAAGATGCCGGACTCCTACCCAAATGCACTGAAAAGGATGAAAGGTATTGAAAGGAAAATGGGAAAAGACACAGTTTTTGGTATAAGGTATAAGGAATGCATTAATTATTCGCTGGTTAATGATTATGAGTGTGAACTGATGGAAACTGACGTCACACCGAACACGTGGTACTTACCACACTTTGGTGTTGATGCAAACAAAAGTAAAAGCAAGCTTAGGCTGGTCTTCGACGCTGCCGGTAAGGTAAATGGTTCCTGTCTTAACGACTATTTACTCACTGGACCCGACCTACTGTCATCACTTCTTGTTATTATGCTGCGCTTCAGGGAAATAAAAATCGCAATAACATAAAGGACATGGTGACATAAAGGAAATGTTCCTAAGAGTCAAGGTTCACGCCGAAGATCAGCACGCTCTAAGGTTTTTATGGAGGAGCAGCCCTACGGATAGAATCAAAACGTATGTTATGACCTCTTTAATTTTTGGAGATAACTGCTCACCCTTTGTTGCTCAGTTTATTAAAACCAAGAACGCCCGGCGATATGAGTCATCGTCGCCAGCCGCAGTCAATGCGATCTATAACTCTCATTATATGGATGACTACATAGATAATGTGCCGGATGAAACTACCGCGATCGAATTAGTTAAAAACATTAGCGATATTCACAAGAGTGGTGGTTTCGAAATTCAAAACTGGACTAGTAACAGTGTTGCCGTTTGAGATAGCGTACCAAAAGAAACTTTAGGTCCAAGTGCAGTAAAGTTTAAAGTCGGTCAGCGGTATGGAGGTGAGCGAACACTTGGACTAATTTGGTTTCCAGCAGAAGATAAGCTTGGTTTCGACGTCTCACTAAAGCAAATTCCAAGTAACATTATTCAGGGCAATGAATGACCTACGAAGCGGCTTATTTTAAGGGTAATAATATCAAATTTTGACGTATTAGGTTTTCTTGCTCCCTTTACAATTCAGAGTAAGATCATGCTTCAAGACACCTGGCGTTTAAATATTGAATGGGACGTTTATGTTCCTGACATTATTTACACTAAGTGGAAGAAATGGATTGAACTATTTAAAGTAATAGATATTATCCGCATTCCTAGGTGCCACGTGATAATTGCATGTTATCAGGTAGCGTGTGCAAGCGACATGGAAGTCCCTTCTCCCGTGCCGCCGCAACAGCTACGCCGCCGCCCGCACCTCTCGACTCGGCCACTCCGCTCGCATCTAATGGTGCTACGCAGTATTCTACTACGTGCTACGAAACCGTAGCGGTCACCAGCAGTGCTACGAATACGAACACAGGTGAGCCAGGGTATGCAAACCTACATTTACACGTATTTAGCGACGCATCTACAAAGGCAATATGTTCGGTAGCATATTGGCGCTGGGAAGCGATGGGCAAAATCCATGTTTCTTTCATTGTGAGTAAATGCAGGGTGGTACCAGTCAAACCAATGACTGTACCTAGATATGAACTTCAAGCAGCATTGTCGGCTGCAAGGTTAGCGAACACTATTGGGAAGGAATATAGAATATCTCCGGTACGTCGGTACTTTTAGTGCGACTCCACCACGGTTTTACACTGGATTCGTAATAATACTAGAACCTATAAATGTACAAAGCAAATCGTCTTGGGGAGATCGACGAATTGACGCGAGGCGTGGCTGGCCACGTCACTTGTACTCTGACAATGGTACCAATTTCAGAGACGCAGACAAGGAACTCCAACGGACTATGCAGGACCTTGACCAGGAATACCTACGTAGCGTAGGTGTCAACAACGGGATGGATTGGACTTTCATCCCCCCCGCCAGTCCCCATTGCGGTGGGCCGTGGGAGCGGATGATACGCAGCGTTCAGACATCGCTTAAAACTGTCTTAACTGAACGGACACCGAGAGACGAGTTGTTATGCATACTACTAACTGAAGTTGAAAATATAGTTAACAGTCGTCCTTTGATGCACGTTTCGGTCGCACCAGATGGTGTATAAACCCTCACTTCAAACCATTTTCTTCTAGGTACATCATCAAACTTACCGGTAATAGGGGCGTTTGACAGTTCCGACTTGTATCTCTGCAGACATTGGCGTATAAGTCAGCGATTGGCTTTACCTGAACTTTTACCTAGGCGAAAATGGCAAGAAGAGCAGAAGCCGCTACAAGTTGGCGACCTCGTCTTAGTTGTGGACCAGAACTCTCCCCGCAACGCATGGCCAAAGGGACTCATTAGGTTAGTGGAGGTGAAAGTCGGCTTGAGGACGTTTCGTCGATCCGCGGCACGCGTCGCTCTTATATCACTGAATGATGAGTGCTGTGACAGCACTGTGGTGGGGAATGTTAGCTACATCATACGTGCTCATTTGTAATTAAAGTTACTTTAGGCATTAAATTTACTGTGTATCGATTGTACTTACCCATATCTATTTTAGTTATAAATTTAAAAAGACGCGGGGCCTCTGAAGTGCTCGTCGGTGAGAACCCCGTCAGTCTGCCACTAGATGTGAGTCGATGTGCACGCCCATAATTTTGTCGCGCGCAGCCATTTGGAAATTCGCTTGTTGTTTAATTGTTATTAAATTAAGTACAACTATTAGCTCGCAAGTCATTTCCACCTCCAGCACGATCCTGCAGCACCTTAGATCTAAAAATATTATATCTTCGAATGAAGCGATTCGTATAATACTGATCGAACTTCACTTGGAGAAGTTCGTTTTATCATATGTTATAGTAGCTATTCTTTTTATTTTTTCATCATCAACATTTTATATACATAGTTGGTGTACAAATACCAACCATGTTCATCCAAAATTACAATTTTCAGACCTATAATAAACATTAAATGAATTATTATCTACACATATTTTTGCAAATAAATATACCTTTATCTTTATACAAATTAATATTTGTTTGTTCATATTTTATGCACTGTCATACGCTTCATTAGATTGCGGTAAACTTTGTCAGCTTATTGTTTGCACAAAGATTATAGACATGGTACAATTAACTTACACTGGCGCACCTATCGTACTGACAATTTATTTGAAAGTTGTAGATTTCATTCATTAAATTTCAATGATTGTAAGTACTATCATTCCTAATCAAACAATATAACTCTTCCAAATTTAAAATGATATGCCTACAATTATTTCCTCTGCGGCAATACGCTGGCATCAATAAAAATTACCATCTAACAATATATAAAAAATATGAACGTTAAATTAAATATAATTACAACTACATTTTCGAAATTCAAATTAGAATTTTAAAATACAATGATAAAAAAGTAAACACTGAAATTATCATAGAGTCCTACTTCCCGCGGTATAGTGAATAACTAAAAAGTAAGTAGAACGCTGGCTGTGTTACCTCTCTGAATGGCTGTACTAAGCCTTTGAGCGAGGAAATAAGCACTCCTCTTATCACTATTTTTAAGGAACTTCACTACACATAAACCTCACCGACCGATCATCTCTCAGAGACTCATATTTGAGCTACTTATCCACCCCTGCTTTAAGCGAAGTAAGAGAGTCCCTTGAGAAGAGAAGCTGCCAAAGTGTCTTCGCAAGTAGTAAGTACTTCGTAAGTATAATACAGTACATAGCGCATATTTAGGCATAGACCAGCGATATTATATGGTATGATTGTCCTATTAATTTCATTCAACGAGACAGTCGCTGGTCAGACATTGGCAGAAAAGGAAAGCAATTTTAAACAGTATTCATCATCATCATCATTACAGCCCTTCACAAGTCCACTGCTGAACATAGGCCTCCACCAAGTAATGCCACAAAGCACGGTTCTGAGCCACCCGCATCCATCGACTTCTTGCATGACTTACCAGGTCGTCACTCCATCTAGTGAGGGGTCGTCCTACACTGTGCCTACCGGTACGAGGCTGCCACTCGAGAATCTTTCTTCCCCATCGGTTATCGGTTCTTCGAGCTATGTGGCCAGCCCACTGCCACTTCAGCTTACTAATCCATTGGGCTATGTCGGTCACTCTGGTTTTACTGCGGAAATCCTCATTTCTGAGTCTATCACGCAGAGAAACTCCGAGCATAGCCCTCTCCATAGCTCGCTGAGCGGCCTTGAGCGTCCTCATACGGCCAGCAGTGAAGGACCACGTCTCAGATCCGTAAGTCATCACTGGCAACACGCACTGGTTGTATACTTTAGTTTTCAGAGATTGAGATATACCTGACGAGAAGATGTGTCGAAATTTCCCGGACGCTGCCCAGCCGAGTTGAATCCGTCGATTGACCTCTCGGTCGAAGTTGGACTTACCTAGTCGGACTATTTGTCCCAGGTAAACGTACTCGTCAACAACTTCGAGCATAGTGCTCCCAACAACTATCGGCATAGGTGTGACATGGACATTAAACATGATCTTTGTTTTGTCCATGTTCATCTTAAGACCTTATTGAGCATAGTGCTAAGGTCCTCCAGCGATTCTGCCATAAGGACTATATCGTCTTCCAACGCAGCGGTGAAGAGTTTCGGGGATATACCGAACAACAAAAAAAGTTCAACAGTCAAAAAAGCGGTCTTTCAGTAAATCCAATGCGCGTGTTATATGAATCAATGTTCCATCGGCTGTGACGCAACGAAATAACAAATTCTACAGAACGGTGCTAAGCAGCGGTTTAACCAACTTAAGGGTATGGTCCTGTTCTTACTGGAAAAATCTTTCAAATTTGCGTTTTTACATTGCAATTACAAAATACCATTTCATTTTTCTCTTTTTCTCTTATTTCTTTCCAATGCGATATTTGGATACTCATTTTGTGACACTTATTTCAACAATACTTACCAAAAAAATGAATGCAGTAGAACAAAGTACTAAATGTTGCAATTTCACAACTCGCAAATATTCGTATTTCTCTGTATTTTACGATCTTCCGTATTTCTTGTTTTGTAAAAAGTTGTTGGACTATTGCCAATAGCTTTGTCCGCAGACGCCATGAACTCATTTCACAGAACTAAATGAAAGGAACAGTTATTGTATTTCTGAATTGTAGTATGTTTCACATCGTATTAATGTAGAAACGTCAAAATGTGAGTTTTCAGAAACATCAGCGTAGTCAATCAGGGGAAAAGTGCTTGAGCTAAGGTTTCCTTCGTTTAAGATAGGAAAACCATATGGAGAAGCTTAATCTATTATAGAATCTGAGTATTATATTCGTTGATGCCTCCTCTGTGTTCGTATACTAGGTAGTCACGAATTGATGGACCGAATCACACGATGGCAAAATTTTAACATTTTTACATTTGCAGCGTCTGGAGTCTAATAGGTCAACGAACTTCAAATCCTACGTACTCCAGGTTCCTGCAAAATACAAAGAGACATTCCTTGTCTTTTCCCCTCTTCCGATTCCCACTTCCCCGATTCCCGGCCCTCTAGGGTAGTGTTTCACCGATACAGAGACGCGCTAAAGAATAAAGATCCCTAAAAAGTGTTATATTTTTATTTTCGAGTAAAGGTATATATTGCTATGGGCCAATGTTCTTAATTTTTAAGTCTTTGATGCCGGATATAAATTTATTGTATTGTATTCTAATAAACTTAATATGTATATTGTATTTATTTATTTAATACTTGTATTTTTATATGTATTTAAATAACCTGTATGGTAGATTTATAAAATGGAAAATATGAAATCTATGTACAAAACAAAACCAGCATCTCTACACTCTAACATATTAAAATGATAATAATACAAGATAATTAAATTCCATGTTAATTAATTATAACTTAGTTACTCATGTACATAAACCTTCAAGAAATAAATCATCTATTGATCAAATAGTAACTTAAATATTTCAAATGATTGAACACAGAAGTTAGGACTATCGGACCACGTCACAACACAAACATTAATAATTCATATTAAAGGAAAAGGTAGAAAGATCATTAAAAACTTATTTCAATTTAGACCTGACTACAGCAAGTAAAATCTAAATAAATTTAAACAGTATATATCAAGCTTGTCATTCAATGAAGTTTATGAGGAAATCGACCTCAATAAATCATTTGAAATATTCCATGATCTTATAATATTATTTTGTAATCTGTGCTTTCTTATAATGAAAGTAAAAATTAATCCAATCTTGCTGACTAAATGGCTTAGAAAAGGTCTGTGTTAGGAAAAGACTTCTATATTACAAGTCAAAAAACGAGAAATTTAGTAAAATCCAAAATAAAATTAAATACACTACTTATTGCAAATTATTAAAGACATGCATAATGTGTCAATCGAGACGCATTTTTAAAGCTAAATTAAAATGGTGCCAAAACAATTAGACACAAATAAAAATGGATATAATAGCTGAACACCACAAAAGAAAAAACTTCGGTCAGTTTTGGAAAGCCACCAATAAAACGAATCATCAGTTTAACCTTTCCGTAAGTGTTTCGGGAGCTTGTCTCCTAATGATATTGCCAATGTATTTAGAGAATACTTTAGAGTTGGAATCAGCACTGGGACCGGCAGAGCCGCTGGGGTCTGATGCTGAGGCTGGTAGTTCAAAGCGTAGTGTATAATACCGCCAAAGATGTAGCTAAAGTCATTAAGTCCATGGTGAGGGGCAAGTCGCCTTGGCATGACCACCTCAGCATCGAACACCTGCAGCATGCTGGAGTTCATTTGCCAAGGGTTTTGTATTTGTTGTTTAATTTGTGTATTGGGCATTCATATCTCCTTGACAAATTGATGCAAACTATTATTATTCCTATTCCAAAAAACAGGACTGGTGACGCCTCTGACGCTAAGGTACTGGACAGTTTGCTGAACGGGTTCCTGGATAAGCACATCTCGCTCAATAATGCTCAATTCAGTTTTATACCAGGCCTTTCCACCGAGATTGCTATCCTGTGTCTTAAGCAGACTGTCCAGTATTACACAGCAAGGAAGACACCTGTGTTTGTTTGTTAACTGGACCTATCAAAGGCGTTTGACTTAGTAGATGAGATCTGAGACTAGCCTTTTTTTTTATAGAATAGGGTGACAAACGAGCACACAGTCCACCTGATGGTAAGTAGTTGCTGCGGCCCATAGACATCTACATCTATCTTCCATTACAAATCAAAATGCAGATGCGTTGTCACCCGTGAGGACTGAGATGGAATGCCTCATTTCCAGTAAAAAGGGTCTCCGGTTCTCTACACTCACCATACGAAATACAGCAGCATTAAGCTACTATTTCACGCTGGTATTCTGTGAGAATACCCGAAGTAGTTATATTGCTCTTTCAGCACTGTTATATCAACCAAAAGAACAATGTCAGATGAGCTGGCTCACTCTCAGAAGAATACAGATTAGAATGCGGCATAAGGCAAGGTGGTCTAAGCTCTTCTACGCTCTTTAATTTATATATGAATAGGCTCCTTGATGAGCTCAGCAGTACCGGTATCGGTTGCCACATAGACGGAGTTTGGGTTAAGAGCATAAGTTATGCAGATGATATGGTGCTGCTGAGTCCATCAAGTGCATCCTTAAAGAAAATGTTAACCATATGCGAGTATTATGCTGTGGCCCAGGGGCTTAAGTATAATGCCGTCAAGACCATGCTGCGCTGCACTATGCCCAAGTGAGAGTGAGCGCGCAATGTCATTCTCTGTTTTTCGCACACGTTAATTATTGGACCGAGCGGCTACGCCTCCTGAGATATTGCGTTTTTATAAAATATTGCTTAACGAAATAGTTTATAGTTTAATCTTTGTTGCATGAATGCTAGAGATACGTGTAGGCGTAATTGTATATTTATTGTTTGTCTATGTTTGAGTGCTGCGAACCGGCGACACGCGTTCTGATATTAAAAGACTAGTGCCTTATTATTTAGATTTCTGTGAATGTGCCACTTTTTAAGCTCTGTGGAACCCCCTTGAAAAAAAGTTGAGACCTTTAAGTACCTGAGCCACTGGATTACAGAAGACCTGAAAGACAACCAGGATGTTGAGGGGGAGTGGAAGTTGCTGTCTGTCCGCTGTAATATGTTGACCCGCGGATTTTCTAAATGTACTCACAAAGCAAAGATTACGCTTTTCAAGGTTTTCTGTCGGTGATTTTATACGTGCAGTCTGTGGGTTTTTTTTTATAGTATAGGGTGACAAACGAGCACACAGTCCACCTGATGGTAAGTGGTTGCTGTGGCCCATAGACATCTACATCTATCCTCGATTACGAATCAAAATGCAGATGCGTTGTCACCCGTGACGACTAAGATGGAATGCCTCATTTCCAGTAAAATGGGTCTCCGGTTCTCTACACTCACCATTTCGTATGGCATTAAGCTACTATTTCACGCTGGTATTCTGTGAGAGCGTGGTCCTTCCCCGATCGAGCCGACCCATTCGTGCTACAACTATACTACTAATATAACTGCAGCATGGCTCTACCACGTAAAAACTTTTTTAACGGTTGTAACGGTTAACTTTACGCAGAGGACATACAGTGATCTTCGAGTACAATTCAATAAGGCGTTCCGAGTATCGATGCCGCGTTTCTGTAGCGCTTCTGCTATATTTGCGAAGGCTCACATAGATGGTTTCACCGTCATAATGCGTAAACGTTGCGCTTCACACCTTAGGCGCATTCAGGACATCCCCAACAGTATCTTGCGCGCATTGGCAGAATGGTATTGTTAATGTCATGTAATCCTACATTTTACTTTCTAAATTGTTTGGACCAAGCAATACTACACATGTTATAGTTTACCTTTTTACCGTTTCCCGGATTTTGATGACCCAGATCCATGAGCATTTAAATTTGTAGCAAGATCATTTCACTATTTGTCAACAGTTTCTTTGGATCTTGTTCTAACCCCAACTCCTTTGGCTAAAGCAAGATGTTTGCCAAGAAACTCCAATAGTTCTTCGAGCTGATCGTTCGATACTCTTTTTGCCATTTTACACTAAAAAGACGATATTAATTACATTTAAATCGATATAAATGCGATGTAACTTACTTTTTGGTTTTAAAACACAAGATACACATACTATTTGTAATCAAGTAACAAAGCACCATGTAACACTAAAGCAGGCCACTTAGAACCGACGCGACGCTATTTTCCATTTTTCTTTTTATTTTTACACATTTGGTAACCATCTGTTTAACATCTCATTGACATTAAATACTTACATTTTTATTACCACATTGCTATTTGCGTTAGGGCCATCGCGATAAGTGTATAGCCAGCGATTAGCAAGCGATGACTTATGTAATACGAAAGTTTTTTAAACAAAGTCATTGGTCGCTCGTCTACTGCGAGATCACTGGCAATTATTGTTAGGTAATTGCTAACTTTTACATAATAGGACTGCCGGAAGAATTATTTGTAGGCCATACAAATACTTGTTCCGTGCGGGATTCAATCCCCCGGCTCCAAGTGCTACAACTCATTGCTAAGGCATTGTGTCACGGAGCCAAAATGTTTAGTATTCGCGTAAATATAGGAAATCATTATAAGAAGCGGTTGATTAAAGGAGTAATCGATTAGTGGAAACCTGATATATGAAGAATAGGCACAAATTAATATCTTTTTAAACAACTGAACGAGCAATTAAGTATATAATACTTGGTACACTTTCCAACGAAAAGGCATTAGTTATAAAAAAAATGTTATGCTTCTAGCTTTTTTAGGGAATATAAATTTTTCCTGGAGACACCTAAAATAATTATGTTACTACGCAAGGATAACGTAATAAAGGACCTATTTAAAACTATGACGCCACACAACGATTTAAAACAAGTCACTTAAGCGATTCTAATAAAATCAATATTCAATAGCTACTACAGGTACTATAAAATACCATACCATCCACACCATCTGGATGCTTGGCGGTCCACCACTGTACGTTTCACAAGGAGTTTTCTTCCACGTACAACCTCTCTGTGGAATAGTTTATCACCGGCGATTTTTCCGGACCGATACGAACTGGGGACCTTCAAGAAAAGAGCTTACTCCTTTCTAAAGGGCCGGCAACGCACCCGCAATTCTCCTGGTGTTGCGGTTGATCATGGGCGGCGGTAGTCACTTAACATCAGGTGAGCCGCATGCTCGTTTGCCCCCTCTTCTATAAAAAAAAATAAAAAAATATACAATAGGTACTATAAAATTCTCTAAAATCAATTAAAAACATCGCAAATTTTCCATCGTTGGAGTAGTAATATGTAGTTATATACATATAATTTAAAAATATCTTTTAGTGTCACTTAAGTGTCGGTCCATATGAATGTCACAGGGGATCATATATATTGAGACTGGCGGAAACATATGACTGTTTATAAGACACTTTTATTAGATTCTCGTGTATCTCTGTATGTTGTAATTTACTTTTACAATTACACACAGTTCACTATTTTCAAACTAATATTATTATTTACCTTAGTTTGAAGAAGAAAAAGGTGAACCAACGGCAACGTATATATATTTACACAAATCATTTTGAGAATTAAATTTTTATAGATCAAATTAAAAAAAGAAAATAGTAAATTCTAAAAGCCAGGAAAAAGTTTGTGCAAATGTATTTATTTAATTTAATAAGAGCATAAAACTTTATCCAAAATTAATGATATTCCACCAAAAACAATATTATTAAAAAGGGAGCCAAGTTCGATATAATCAGCGCATTAAGATAAAAAAGTTTTAAGATCTGAACGGCTGTTATAGCACTTCCAAGAACATTATACATGCCAAAACCTATGTTTTATGTACTGTTATGGAGCTTTGCATCCGTTCAGATCTTGATCAGATCGAACTCGGCCCTCTTTTTAAATGAGAAATTTATTTTTAGGATGAATTATCATTTGTGCATATTCATAAGAGTATATTTTTCAAAGAATAAGGCGGTCTTTATATAATATAATATAGCTATAAATTCAAGTGCTATTACAATTGCGTCTGGTTTGACATCCTGCGTTTCACGCAGTGATTGATCTATGCATCGTAGTGTTTTTGGGCTACAGCCTGCCCTATATAAAGGGCCCTCAGCCCCCAGAAAAGACAATAGCTGTCAAAGCTTCAAAAATAATTACAATAATATTAGGAAAATATCATGAGTTTTAGTGGGAAAGAGGATGACGGAGCTAATTTTCGAAAATAGGCAGAAATTTATTTAATAAATTGTCTAAACTCAATACTATTTTTGGATGAAATTTTAGAGACGATATTTGTGAAGTTATCAAGTTAATTATGCCAATAAAGCAGTTGGTGAGTAATGTACGACACCAATTGGATCAAAAATTAAAGATATAAGAGGAGAAACTAAAAATTTAAATACTAGAGTCAGAGCAGAATACAGTAACCTTGTTTAGGTTTACCTTGTAAAGACGAATTAGGTACTTTAAAATTTTAAGTTAAGGTCAAAAGAGTCAATTTTTTTAAAGAGACACGCTAAGTGTTACTTTGGATAAGCTATTTCGGATTATAATAGAGGATGCCAAGTGTATGAGGCATATAGTAACATATTCAAATTTTAAATGGACAACAATAGTGATAACAGATCCAGCTTACGTAGATGAACATTTAGTGAATGAGTGAATTGGGTTAAAACCTTACTAAAGTCTAAGCTAGCGTCTTACACCTCTTGCAATAAAATATTTATGCTTATTAATAAAAAGAAACTTGTTGATGTTTTCCTAAATTTCTTTACTATCTTTAATAAAAAAAAATCATTGTTAAGCACTAGCTGTGAAGAGGAGCGCTCTTTCTCCAGGATGTCGTATGTAGAAAACAAATATAGTTCAATAACGTTGAGCGATCGAGTAATTGAACCGACAAATTACTTTGTCAGTTCTTTCCATTAATAGTGATTTAACTGACAATGTAATGAGCACATAAAGGAATTTTGCAAAAGTCTTTATAATTTATTTGATATAACAATACATAACCTTTTAATTTCTTATGCAATAATGTCTTAAAGTTGCTATTTGTACGTATTGTATCTAATTAATATATTTTTTTCATACCGTATACATCATTATAGAAAACGGTTTTTTGACTTGTTTAGTTTAATTAATTTGTTAGAGTCTGTGGTGTACAGTATGGTAACAGAGGAAGAAGACCATGTGGCGTGCTCAACGTGTGCGCGTCCCCACAGATGACGAACGTGACAAAATGGCGGACTCACGTAAAATTAACATAAAGGTGCCTCCATTTTCTCCTCGACCCGGAGATTTGGTTGGCACTATTAGAAAGCCAGTTTGAGAACGCTAATATAAGTGACGACGCTACAAAATTTACCAATGTAATAGTAAATTTAGATATTATATATGCTAAAGCGGTGAAAGATATCATCATAAATACTCCGGCGTATAACCGCTACAACAAGATAAAGACGGAGCTAATCAGGCGTCTATCCGCGTCTCACGAGAAGAAGGTAAAGCAATTACTTACGCACGAAGAGCTCGGGGATCGAAAACCTTCACAGTTTCTTCGGCATCTGATGGACCTAACGGGACCTTCCGTGCCGAAAGAATATTAGAACTATATGGAGTAATCGTCTTCCACACAACATTCAGACGGTACTAGCATCCCTACCGACCCATTCACTGGAGCAATTGGCTGACCTTGCAGACCGTATACAGGAAATCACAACACCCTGCAACGTAGCCGTCGCGTCTTCCAGTGCTGCAGTGGCTCAACCTGCCCATGAAATCGCTGAGCTGAAGAAGATGCTGGAGCGTCTCGCGCTAAAGCTAGATGAGCACACGAGCTCTAACTGAAGGTGCAGCAACAGATCCAGACCACAACGACGTCGATCGACCTCACATCAGCGTAGACGGCCTAACTCCGACTATAACAAGTATCCCTTATGCTGGTACCACTCAAAGTATGGGGCAAATGCTCGGTGGTGTGTAAACCCTTGCGACTATTAGCCGGCGGGAAACTACGCGGGCAATGGCTAATGGCGACGGACGACTGCCCAGCTTCGATGAGTCGCCTTTTCGTAAAGGACCACGTGACGAAGACAGAGTCCCTGGTGGACACTGGCAGAGACCTCTGTGTGTTCCCCTACGACGCACTAAAGGAACGACGACAGAAGGTGAACTACCAGCTTTCAGCAGCGAATTGAAGTGTAATAAATACATATGGTTACATTATTCTTAAACTTAATTTAGGTTTACGTAGAGATTTTCCATGGCAGTTTATAGTAGCTGATGTCACTAAAGCGATCATAGGTGTTGATTTTCTTTCACATTATAATCTTGTTGTAGATATTCGCAACAAACGCCTAATAGATAATACTACTTCTGTGTCTGTAAATGCAATTGCTAATGCTGTTTGTGATGCTTATTCTGTCAAGGTGTTGACTGGCGATTCTAGGTACCACGCGATCCTAAATAAATATCCGGAAATCACAAGACCTTCAGAAACACCGCTCACGCCAACACATCATACTAAGCACCACATCTGCACCACACCAGGACCACCCATCTTTTGTTCACCTCGTAGACTGGCACCCGATAAGTTGCTGATTGCCAAGCGAGTGTTTGACATCATGTTAAGCAATGGCACAGCACGCCCATCGGAAAGTCCGTGGTCTCCACCCGTTCATTTGGTGCCTAAAAAGGGTAACGGGTGGCGTCCATGCGGTGTACCGACGACTTAACGCACGGACCATACCCGTCAGGTATCCCATCCGTCATATCCATGACTTTTCCCACGCTATTTCTGTTTGCAAGATCTTTTCAACTATTGATTTTGTAAAAGCCTACAATCAGATTCCCGTTTTTGAGGAGGACGTTGCAAAAACAGCAATAACTACACCCTTTGGCTTGTATAAGTTCCCATTCATGGGCTTCGGGTTGCGCAACTCTGGACAAACTTTCCAAAGGTTTGTTGATGAGACGACCAGAGGCCTCGATTTCTGCTACTGTTTTCTCGACGATTTCCTTGTCTTTTCTAAAACAGAAGCAAAACATCGAGACCACCTTCACCAACTGTTTAACCGAATGAAGGAATACGGTATCCTCATTAACTCTTCAAAATGTGTCTTCGGAGCTAGCGAGGTGTCATACTTAGGACACCATATCTCAGACGCCGGTTCTAAGCCCTTGAACGCAAAAGTCGAAGCCATACAAAATTTTCCACCTCCAAAAACCATACGCCAGCTAAGGAGATTCCTGGGCATGGTTAATTTTTACAGGCGCTTTCTACCAAATGCAGCTAGGATTCAGCTTCCGCTGAATGCTTTACTTTCCGATTCGGTCAAGCCGTCTCAACCGATCGATCTCACCAGGGAAGCTTTAGCTTCCTTCAATAAGTGCAAAAACAGCCTTTCCCAAGCTGCACTACTCACACACCCTGACTGCAACGCCAAACTTGCTCTGGTAACAGATGCATCAGATTTGGCTATGGGTGCAGTTTTGCAGCAGTTTAAGGATGGCTTTTGGCAACCTCTTGCTTTCTTTTCGCGCAAGCTAAGTCCTTCCCAAATGAAGTACTCACCATATGACCGTGAGCTTTTGGCGATATAATATGAGAGCATAAAATACTTTCGGCACATGCTAGAGGCCAGGCACTTTTTAGTATATACTGACCATAAGCCGCTCAGTTACGCTTTTCATGATAGGAAAGTCAACTGTTCGCCTTGTCAGTACCGCTACCTCGATTACATCTCGCAGTTCACGACCGACATCCGTCATATTTCGGGCAAGGATAATGTCGTGGCTGACACTTTGTCGCGAATCGAGTAACTGCAGATGCAAATCGATCTAGATCTACTTGCCAAATCCCAAGCCTCTGATACGGAACTAACTGATATCTTGAGCAGTAAATCTTCACTTTCAATGCGTATAGAACAGTTTAAACTTCCGAACAGTAGCTCGGAACTATATTGTGACGTGAGTTCACCGTCACCTGGACCATTTGTGACAAAGCCCTTCCGTAAACAACTCTTCGATAGTCTTCATAACCTCAGTCAGAGTCAGCGCGTCAACCAAACTTGTAGTGGAGCGATTCGTTTGGCCTGGGATGCGTAAAGACTGTCAAGAGTGGTCACGGAACTGTCTGGCGTGTCAACGTGCAAAGGTGCATCGCCACGTGTCATCTCCCTTCGGTACGTTCGATCTACCCAAGGCACGTTTTTCTTTTATTCATGTGGACATAATAGACCCTTTCCCCACATCACAGGGAAATCGATACTGCCTCACCATCGTGGACCGTTTCACACGCTGGCCCGAAGTCTCGCCAATGGTCGATATGACAGCTGAGACCGTTGGAAAGGCTCTGATATCGTGGATATCCAGATTTGGATGTCCAACAGATATCGTAACTGATCGCGGCCGATAGTTTGCATCCCCCCTTTTTCATTATTTAGGAAAAATTATTGGATTCAAACATCGAAAAACTACCGCGTATCACCCAGCGTGTAACGGTATGGTGGAACGGTTTCACCGGCAGCTAAAGGCAGCAATAATGTGTCACGCAGACAGCAACTGGGTAGACACATTACTTTTAGTACTGTTGGGTATTAGGTCCTCTTATAAAGAAGAGCTAAAAGCTTCATCGACAGAGTTGGTATACGGAGAGCCCTTACTTCTTTCAGGGCAATTTTTCCAACCGGTTGCTCTGGATAACACCGATGTATTTTTTTACACACACACTGATTTTACCACTCGCCTTCGACAGCTCACCCAGAAGCTATCACCAACACCCGCCACGCGTCACAGTAAAAACAACATCTTTATACATAAAGATTTAAAAGTTTCACGCACGTATTTTTGCGAGACGATGCTTAAGAGGTGCATTGCAACCTTCGTATTCTGGCTCTTACGAAGTGGCCGAACACGGGGATAAAACATTTAAAATATGGGTAAAAGGAAAAGCTGTAACAGTATCGATAGACCGTCTTAAACCAGCCTATATACCAGTGATACACAGACTTATTAAGACTAGGGGCCACTCGGGCAAATTATGAACTGATGGCGGGCCGCCAGAAGTATAGGTAATTAAAGACAATAAAGAATTGATAATAATGTATTAAAATTGAAAAAGAATTTATTAATTTGCAGCGTGGCACTGCATAGTGCTTACAATCTTTTTTATATTTGGCTCAAATTTACTTGTAGCAACACGTACAACTGCTTCCAAACTTTCATTTGCAAGGCGGTTTCGATTTTTTGTTTTTTATTATTTAATATTGAAAGGGTTTGTTCACATACAGAATGGGTCCCACATATATGCAATAAATCAAACCACAAGTAATACTAGTTCGTAGAAGTGTAGAAAAATTAAATATCAAATTAAAACCCGTAAAAAAAAAGTGAAATTTTCAAACAAAATAAATATTAAAATAAATTCAGTAAAAGTGAACACTCTGTTTAGACAACGTACCTTGACCCCTTGGAAGAGTGACAATGTTGCACGCGACAAAAGACACCGCTGTCGATATGTCGCAATACCAATAGTTTGCACTGCGTGGCAACGTCGCTTTTTAATGTTCAAGGATTCATTCAAGTTCATTGAATCATTGACTTAGTGACCCAATTCTATAGAGTGTTCAAATTTGCTTAAAATTAAAACTCTACTTTTTGACCTAATTACTGGACCGATTACGTTCATTTTTTGTATATCGTCAGCAAAGGCGATAACAAGTATATGGTTTCATTTATTGCATATATGTGGGACCCATTCTATATATAGGTAGAACCAAATAAGCTGGCACATTTCAGAGCGTTTATGCGCAACTCTTTGTACGTATTTTTATCAATGCAGTGATAAAAGTTCAGCAAGTATCCTTCGTTGAATTTGTTGCGTAAATCTTGG